>JAWNOU010000197.1:2507500-2872648 GCA_035045725.1 Drosophila ezoana
TCTCTACAAGAATTGCTAGTTCTACAATCTCCGATTTATATTCTGTAACGCCCTTAGTTCGCGCACCGCTAGGGTATCTATATCACATATAAATAAGCTGGCATAATAAAAGAACACGCTGTACAGTCGCTCAAACTCGAATTCCATTTGTGTGCATTTCAGTTTGTGTTTAAATCAAGAGTTATATACATGTACATGGTCCCCACCTTGCCATGGAGCCAGTTTGTATGTTATTGCTGCGAGATCTCGACAATCATTCGGACTGACAGGATGTGCGCTTCAGTGCGCTGATTGTGAGTCGAAAAGGCTAACAAAATACAAATACCAATACATGTGGCCACGTAGCCAAGGCCTATGTCTGGGCCACTGTCAAGGGTCAGTGCTGGCAGCTCCGATTGCCTTTCCTGTGGCTGTAGCCGTGTGGCAACTTGAGGACACTTTGCTAATTGAATTTATGCGACAGCCACGAGTTGACAACTTCCTGTGAGAGGCACACCAGACAATAACTAGCAACAGTTGGCAACGTGTTAATTCAACAACAAAAAATTTTATGCCCCCGCACTGCACACGCAGCGTCTTCCTTGCCGCATCCGGGCCGCTCATTAAGCATATGGCATCGTGGCAGCAACAAGGTGTAAATACGTGTTTGTTGTTGCAGTTATGGTGGTTGTTATATTTTTTATGCCCGGCAAAGGCAAATGAAAAAGGGCACAAAAGCCTCCGCCACAGGGACTCCTTTTCTTTGCTCTGTCTGGCGCCGTTTAGCGAAAACCTTTGCTGTTTGCCGTTGTTCTTGCGCTTATATCCTTGTACCCGCTGTCTGCCATGACAATTTAAATGCCTGTTGTCTGCGTGGGCGTCGGCAGGGGCGTGGGCGTGTGCGCTGGAAGGCGTATCTGCCACTGGTAAGTAATAGCTGCCATTTGCTGCCGGTCTGCGGTCGGCATTCTCCTGCTACGTCGCTGTGCGTCCTTGCATCCTTAATAAACAATCTATCTGCCACATACTGCATGTACGTATACATATTTATGTTTATAATTTGTATGAAACACACGTAATTACAAGGGGATATTACTGAGCAGACCCAAATTGGTTGTCTGTTGGAAAGTGCTTAGTAACTAGGTAACAAAAAGAACTAATGCAAAAGAACTGTAAATATGTGTATTTCAAATCTTTCATTAGAATTGTGAAAGGCAGGGGGGTAGGTAGGTGGGGCAGTAAAAGCGCCCGCTCGCAAGTGTTCAAAGAGAAGTTAATGAAATTTTCAAGCGAATGTCAATTTATGCAGCTCGGATTCAAAGTCACAACGAAGTGCCAACAAATTTTAAACCTTTTTTTCTGAGCATCCAAGTTTGCACTATGGGCGTATTAAACTAAAAGCTTTGAGATTGCATTATTTGAGACAGCTTTTTATAGCACCATGTTATGTATACTATACATATACATAAACATATACAACTAGTCACAAGAGCAAAAAAAGGAAAATAGCATTAAGAGTGTACTCGTGAAAAATGCCTGACTCTGAGATGCTCTGTAAGCTAGCTTAGTAGGGCATCTTAGCTCCAACTTCAAGTGCATCGACTCCGATAAGCTTTAATAATGTTGCCAAGCACGAATTAATTAATAAACAATTGCTTATAAACAAAAGCTACCTTTTGTTTTTTGATTACCGTTTATAAGATGATTTCGAATTCCACATTATCCACAGGTAACGATTTCCTTGCTAAGTGCCAATTTTTTTTTTAAATTTAAAGCAAAACTATTCATAGAAATACAATGTATTTGAAAATACATGAAATGCCTAAAGAGTTTCCGCAATGAGAACACTTAAACGTTGTATAGATCAATAAATAGTTCAATGCACCCAAAAATTGATGAAGAGCCGCTGCACACTTGTAAGCCTCCAAATGCTGCAGGATTTTTGCCAATTAGGTCGCAGCGCTAAAATGCAACGGGCCAAATACCAAAGCCCAATAATTCACCATAGAGCCAGACCGAATGGCGAGCGGGCCGTGGGGTTGTCTGCTACGGGTCGGTCCCTCTAACACAATCGCAGCTAATAATAAATTAATTGTGCAATTGCATTTCGGGGTTATTGGGCAATTGATTACTTTTGGCGCCGCGTTGCGGACTTGCACTTATTATTTATGGATGATGGCACTGCCACGACTCATGCCCCACGTGTCACCCCCCAAAAATCCAATCAGCGTGCGCTGCTTTAACTTGTGTAATCATGCCGCGTTACCAATTTTCGTCATATCTTTGTGGGAGGGGTCGTGCTGGGGGAAGGTGGCGGCTTGGGCGCGTAGGTTTCGCCAGCTAACCCACTAATTAAAACTAAGTGGCGGGCGTTGAAAAACGCATTCCAACCTCTATTAACCCAGCGACGCCCAATTACACTTTCGCTTAATTTTTTAGCTCCTTGTGCGCGTCGGTATCAGCGCCAGCCCCTGGCACCCATACGAAATTTGACATTTTGACAGCGCGGCAAGTTTACAGGCAGCAGCAACAACCTACAACAAGGGGCAACAACACGCATTACGCATACGCCGCATTGGGGTGCCCGGATTCTAATTTGTTTACGGGCATTAGGCCAAAATTTTAACTGCGCCTCATGAAACACTAAAACCGAGCAGGTTGTCAAACAGATAGAAAAGTGTGTTAGAGTTGTTGACAAGTGCGCAGTTTGAAGGGTCTATTAAGGGCAACTTCTGCTTGTTTAAAATATGTTCAGCTAACCGTTCTTAGTAATTTGCATATACTATGTATAAAATTGGGTCGAGGCTAGGAACAGGACGCGTGCAAAGGAGTTCTGGGTCATAGGCTCACCAAAATATAATCAAACTCCTTAAGGCACGGGAAAATCACAAAGGTATACACTTTACAAATGGAAATTGTATATAATAAATACAATATTAAACTCAAGTAGGATTCACATAGACTTGTTGTCGCTGTAAGAAAGGGAGGATGCAATATTTTCTTTTATTAAATTTTACTAAGCAAATTATCCCTAACATCTTAATGTTTTTGTTAGAGTCAATTAATCAAAAAAGCTTTTTCGCTAATTGTAAAGGTAATTCAATCGTTTTTCTTTTTGGTTGTGATATATTTTACAAATTTGCTTTTGATGCCAAAGGCTACATTGGCGTGCACCCCGTTTTCAGGCCGGTATGCAAAAATGATCGATATAATTTATAAATTGCTTATATGATTTTCTTTTGTTTTATCGACATTACAATAATTAGTCAGTTCATTCTTTTCAACATTGAATACGGCAAGGAAAATTGGATCATTCAAATGGATTAGGCATTTCGCTCTTAAATCATATGATATTTTCGCATCTATCTTTTTCCTCATCTCGGAAGAAACATTATTATCACTTAAGAAATGTGAGCTTCGAAGACGGAGATTATAGTTTAACTGTATATGATAGCTCATGCGAATGAGCTATAGTACATATAGTTATTGCAATAGATCAAGGGTATCAAAATGAGAATGAGGTATAGTACATAAAGTTATTGCAATAGATCAAGGGTATCAAAGTGCGCGAAGTTAATAATTCTGAGGTTAATTTATTTGTGGGCTGGATTTATAAACTATATGTAGGATTAATGTAAAAAGTATTTTATGTATATGGATTAGTTAAAGGATAAGAGCCACAAACTCAACTCTCGTAGACGTCTAGTTAGCAATATTTTAAATTAAAATATAATTATTCCACCCATGCATTTAGCTTTTATAACAAGATTTTAAGACTCGAATATACACACACACACACACACAAACACACTAACTAACAACAACTAAGTATGCGCGCTGTCAACTTGTGCGTTTGTATTCTGACAAATGGGGCACATTTTACATATGTATATTTGCCCCCAGCCAGCAACACCTCTTCCCTTACTACTACTTAGTCCAAGCTACACACATCCACACATTCGTTGTGCAAATGTAACACAAAATGCCGCAAACGTGTGCGTGGCAAATTTGTAAAGTGCAAAATTTATGCGTAATGCGAGGGCGTTACCCAAGCACCCCCTCCCACACCAACCAAGCAACACACTCTTTTAACGGCCACGCCCCTTGCGGAAAGTTACCGCTGCGGCTTACAAGTTTGAAGAGGCCCGGCAACGAGGACGTCGCCGCTGGCAGCGAAGTGCCAAAAAGTTGCAGTCAACGGCAACCCAAAAATATAACTGTCTAGCCTGTGTGTGTTTGTGTGAGTTTGAGTGTGTGTGTGTGTGTGTGTTGGTATGTGTACGTTTAATTTTCTTGCCGAACTAAAATGTTTTTGGTGGCAACAACTAAAAACGAACACTTTTTTCCGCGTTTCCTGCAAATATTTGGTATCTCAATGGCAGCCAAATGGTGCCGAAAGGTTAGCAAAATAACTTCATATGCGCCGCGTGAGCGCAACAAAAGCTATACAAATACATTTGCAAGCACAGACATACACACACGACACTTCACACTAGTGTATTTAGGCCATGCGTGTGAGTTTGGATTTTGGTAAAATTCATTAAAGTTTATGTTTGCGTATGTTTCAACAGTTTTACAGCGACCCGCCCACACATAACTACACACATTTATATATGTGCGATAGAGATAGATAACAATGAGAGTACAACATCATCCGCCGATTTCTGACTTTTAGGGCCTGCCTTTTTACGCTTAATGTGTTAAAACTAATTTAAATTTATTTCATTCGTGTAAATTTGCCAAGATGCTGCGGCAGGCAGAATAACATTTTTCGGGTCTCTGTCATGTCTGGCACACTCCACACACCCCTGATCCCGCCCCTCTCGAACACAGCCTTAGACTTGGCTTTCAAGGGGTTAATAAATAAATTACGTATACGTGCACATAAATTGTTGTTTGGGCCAAAGTTCATGCTGCATAAAGCAACAAAAGCAACTCCGGGTCAGGGATAAATTAAGAGAGCTCTCGTAGCAATAAGGGGAGGTGTGCGGGTCATGATTGGCAGCTATTTGTGTGCTGAATGTGCCGTTAAATTAGCCAAATTACGATGAGATAGAAATTCTTGGCTTATTTGCCAAGTTTGCGGCGGCAACAAAAAAATGTGCATTGCATTTTTCAATGTGTCACTCTTGCTTGTACGCAACTAAACGCTCATTCTCCAACACGCCCATTATTTTCTTGACCTTTCCCTTTCCCTCTTTTATTTGTCTAAGACGCACATTACAGATATACATATAATTTACGACAAGGAAGAATAACTACAATTATTCAAACAATTGGAACATTTGCAAATTAAACCAAAAGGCTGACTAAAGGTTAAATGAGAGATTAAAATAACTCGGCTTTAAGACAACCACACATGACCTACAGTTGCTTCAAGTTAAGGTGTTAGTACAGACCTTTTCGCAATTTTATCTATATTTTTTGTCAGCTGTTAGCATTTTATTTAATTTAGTTAGCAAATTTTTAAATAAATCAAGGTCCCAGAAAGAAGAGTGAAAATAATTGCTAAAATATTAGGCTCAGAACTGTTTGGGAATAGATAGATAGAGAATTGATAGACAGATAAAGGCTGATGAATATTTGTGTATTAAAAACATATAATTTTTAATAAGTGGTAATTAAAATAAATATTGTTCACAATTTTTAATTGGGACAATTTATAGTTCAAATAATGATCTGAATTTTTTGTATTACATTTTTTTTGTGAATAATTTATCCAATGATATGCGAGTGCTATATCAACATTTTCGACCACAAGCAAAAGTATCCAAAGTATTGTTGAAAATTGTTTTCAGACGTTTTTTGTTTTTTTGTAGCGTGCACAACGCACAAAATGCGCACGCAAATACTTAACTCTGCAAATAAAGCATTGAAATTTCAGTTGTGCTGGCAATTTAATTAAATATGAGGTAAATACATTTGCATGCTACCATAAAAGAGGACATGCACAAAAATTGCATGCGACAAGGGACAGGCACGACAGTGTCGTCTAGAAGTGTGGCAGGCAGCTCAGCGGGGTCAGGGAGGGTCCTGAGACAAACAAGCCGAGCAAACAGACAAACTAGTTAAAGTGTATGAACGTAGGCTGTGATAGGGCCAGCGGGTTAGGGTATAGGGGCAACTAGTTTGTTTGGCAGACATGCCGCAGGCAGAGGCATAAGCAAACTGAAAGGCAGCGGAGAGTCAAGTGGCAAGGCGGCATGGCCAATGCGAAATGGGTAAAATGGGGGCGTGACCCCAAATGACACAGACAGTTAAGTGAAAGCGTTGAGCGCTGACACGCAATACAACAGCAACAACAACAACAACAACTGTAACAACAATAACAAGATACAGTTGAGCCTGCCATGTTTTTTGGCCAGACTGAGTTCTGTTTCTCATTTAATTTCATTTGGCAACTTTGTCGTGCGTCTGTATTTATTTTATTTTTATTTTTTTGGTTTGTTTTGTTTTAAATCGAATTGTACAAATTGCAAATTGTAAACATGCAATAAATTAAACAACTTGCAAATTAAATGAATTTTATATTTACACACACGCAAGTGCACACATATGTATGTAACAATGAATGGAATGCTGTAGCTGAAGGCATTGCAGATTGCCGGCTGTGCTAATGAAATTTATGTAAATTATTACAGCCCACCAAACTGGGCGTGGGCGTGGCAGTGGAGTAGCCTTAAAGAGGGGACGCAGCCTGTGCATCTGCTGCGCAGTTTGTTGCCCCTAGCGAGAAAACGCATTAAAACTAATGCTGATGCGACGTCTGAGAGAGCGCTAGATGAACGATGAAGCCGGGAAGGAAGAGTGAAAGGAAGAGTGTTGGGAGTTCGGCAGTGTGAGTGACAAACAGTCTTAGACTGGAGCTTATGGACAAGTCCATAAGGCCGCCCGTTAACACCTTGTAGCAGGCACGTCCATGTTGCCTAATGCCAAAGCTCAGAGCCATTGCCACAAACTGTGTCAGCAAAGCAATTTTTATACCCAGCAATAATGTAATGGGTTTTAATGGGTATGTCGGATGGAAGATGCTATAAGTTACATTTTAATAAATTATGAAGAGAAAAATTGAAGAACAATAAATTGAGAAAACAAACAATGGAAATATATAGTAAAAATATATATAAAATATAATATATAAAATAATAATAAATGCACAAATATATTTTTGATAAATGCTTATATTGGCTTAACCATGTTTGTTTTATACTTTGGAAAGCAAAGCTTAATTCTCAACAATACTGGGTATTCGTTATTCTATCACACTAGTTGTTTGTCACGTTTTTACCGCCGCGATGCTACAACCTTCTACAAGTACAGAAAACCCGAGGCACACACTGCTGGCGGTCTAGAGTTGAGGTATTCGGTTCGAGACTGTCCCAGGGGGCCTTGGGGGTGTGCACGATTGTCTGCCATGTAAGGCGGTGTGGGTGTGTATGGGTGTGTGTATATGGCAAGGTGAGTGTGTGTGTGTGTGTGTGTGTGTGTGTGTGTGTGTGTGTGTGTGTGTGTGTGTGTGTGTGTGTGTGTGTGTTTGTGTATTTTTGCTATGTAAACGTGTTTTTTGACAGTAATAGTTTGTAATATAAATTCACACCAGCTCGCCAATGCCAAACGCAACGCAGTAGGGTACTCGCCCCCTCACAAACAAACACACACACAGACGGAGACAACAAAGTATTTTGCTACGTGTAACAAAAAAGCCATTTAAGCATTTTGAGGTTGGCGACGCCGCAAGCGACAGCGACGCCAGCTGCGTCGTGCTTTGCTGCTTTTCTTAACTTACCTTTAGGTGCGGGCGGGATGTGGGCGTGGGTTGGTTTTACGAGTATAACCTTACAATTTTATAGCGCACACTCCATGTGAGCAGCAAGTGTGTGTATGCGGATGCGTGTGTATGTAGGGGTATGTGTTATATCCCTGATCCCTTTTAATATATACCCGAGTGTGTGTTACCTTTTGAGCCAAACTTTTTTATGTCTTTAATGCCGCACAAAACAATTTTATATAAATTAAACTAATAGAGCAGCGCTGCTCGAGGTGTTGGGCCACCTATCCATGGCATCCTTTATGACAGGGTGAACCGCCAAGCTTCATAGATGGACTAGCAATTTATTCCATTTGCTGCATAATTGAAAATTTCTTTTCGTGCGTCTGGCCGCGGGCTTATCGCATAATTTTTTGCAAGTGATTGCCCCGAACTGAACTGGACCACACCGGTCGGGACAGCACTGGTGTCGAGATACTATAAATGAGAGAATGCCTACGGTCAATGTTTTGGGCTCGTTCGTTGGGATTCGCTGTTGATGATGCACATTTCATGTTAATGCAATTAAGTTTTAATTGTTGAATTGTTGATCTTAACGCATGATTTCATATTTATGCGCATTAATGCGAATCGCTTGCCCAGCCAATGTCGTCGCTCATTTTGATGTTGTTGTTGCTGCTGTTGCTGTTGTTATTGTTTCTGTTGGACACATCGTTGTCATTGTAATTGCGCCTCGATAAACATTGCAGTTAAATGTCGCATTCAGTGTAATTACATAATTTTGGTTGTAATCATTTTTTTTAATATGCACGCATCAGTATCTTCTTTTGTTTACTTTAATCAACTTGATTAAAGTCGCTTAAGTCGCCTTTATGCTACCCAACATTAATTCCTGAATTTATTTTACAGCTCTTTTGTTTAAAACATCCACGAGCATACAATTCAGACAAATTGTCAGACAGATTTATGGCAGAGCATTAATTGCCATTTATTGTTTAATTTCGTAAGGCACACAAAATGCATATACTTTTTTAAAGTTTTTATAAAAAAAATTAATTTAAAATAACCGAAATCTTAAATAACAATCAATTTTATATATTGCTTGTAAACATGCTAGTTAAATATTTTATAATCCATATAAAAAAGCAGCAGCTCTTGCAACATTTTTGTCTTATTCCAAACTAGGTTTCGAAGAAATATACATAAACGAACATTGTGGCTTTCTATTGTCTAAAAGTTAAGAGCAGTTATTGGGAAATTAAATTCAATTCTAGGCACAGCAATCAACGATGCTTCAATAGGTTAACTTGCGAAGAAATAATAATACATCACAACAAAATAAGTAAAAGCAAAATATTTTAGGTAAAAATGAAAAAACAGGCACACACAATTATTTGTGTGAAATTCGATGTAAAGCAAAGTCTTTAGATTCTTTAAAAAGGCAATCCAAGCAAAAAGAATTTTAATTTGAGTCTTAAAGCAATAGCTTTGTAAATTAACATTTCTGCCCAATATTGTACTCAGAGAAAAGATTCTTTCTGATGGTTCACGCCTAATTATCCAGACTGCAATTTAGGTCATTTATCTGAAACTGGTGCGAAATTGCAAATTTTTGGTTGATTCATTTTGTGTATACGGCACTTAATATTTTGGGTTGGAATTTCTCATAAAACAGAAGCATTTTTAATCAAAACTAACCGCACGCACACACATACACACTCACACAGGCACACACACAAACAAGATACACACAACTCAAGACTTTGACAAGTTTTCTCACACAACCGCAGAGTGATTTTGTGTACTTGTTTGCTAGCAACCTGGCAACCTGCCTGACACTTTTTTTTTTGTTACTTGTTTCTTTTTTGTGGCCATTTTTAGAGCTGCCACATGCAGCAAAGTCAAAGTTTTCAATCACATGTCAAGCGTTGACTTGACTTGGGTGCGAGGCACGTCGCCTGTTGGCTTTTTCGACAGTTGTCGCACATGGCTCATAAATGTAGGTGCCCCATTTCTCCTCAGGCTAACCACAGCCCCAGAAACCTTTGCCTGTCACAATTTATGTGCCTAGGCAGCACAAAATTCAGTTAAGTGTTGGTTGCAAGTTGTTTGTAGCAATGGGAAAGTGCGGGTACGAGTATTTTTCGAGTTAGCAACTGTTGTGGTTATGGGGCCTAAGGATTTGCTTAACATGTGATTAATTGTGTGGGCAACGAAAACAGCTGCATGAATAATTAAAATTTTAGCCAAAAATCACAAACACGGACGCAAATCGGTTTTGTTTGCCTTTCATGCTGGAAAATCAACAGCAACCCATACAGAAAACAGACCCAAAATGGGGGCTGGACGAAATCATCATTAAAATTTTGCCCAAATTAGTGTTGAAATAAAACTATTTCCAGCCTATTTTACGGTTCAGCAAATGCCAATACCAATACCAAACAATAAATTTCAATTGAAAATAACACAATGAATTCGTTAGGTAAATTCATTTTGCATGTTATTATACTTAAGCATTATTTTCCGGTTCCCATTAAATTAACCAGCTTTTGACTGCTCTTTGGATAAACAGCTTTATCGTCATTTTATGCTTATATTTCTCTGGTATCACATTCGGTTATAGTAATTGCAATAAATTGATTAGCAAAAATAAAAGCAATAAAATTGTTTACTGGACTATTAGATTTCCTTTGGGCAGGTCCTAGGAGGTCCGAGAGAAGTGTCTAATGCCGAGGGAATGGGAGTGGCCTGATTTATAGATTTTAAAAAATATATGACTGTTTTATATTAATGTAAGGAAAACCCAACATAGTTTACATATGTATTTTATTGTGTAAGAGTTGGTATGTATTAAACAAACGAATATTGTTTCATTAAATTAAAAGCTATGGCTCAGCAAACGCCATATTTTAGTCTCGCGTTTCTACTGGAGTACACCTGACAAGAAGTTTCAGATGTACATAGTTTCAGAATCCATATTATTGCTGTTGTCAATTACGTCGATTAGATTGCTTTTCGTGCAATCAATATCAAGCTCCTGCTCTGTATTTTCTTTATTCGGGTTAATCCTTAACTTAGTTTGTGTTTTGAGTACATTTTACGCGATTTAAACTAAAACAAATAAAAGGTTCTAGTCGGGAGCTCCCGACTAGGAGATACCCAGAACACTCTTATTCCAACACCAAATGCAGCTCCCGCTACGCCCTCGCTTGTAGTCAAAACTGTTAAAAACTGTAGTAGTAAAAAATCAGGTAGCTGCAGGAACTGTCGCTGTGTGAAGGAAGCAAGTGTTGCCATGTTACTTTGCTTTGGTAATTGGGCAAATATGGCATGCCTAAACATTAGTTAGGCACTCGACTGTAGGTTTTGCGTAGACAAAGCAGAGGAACGTGCAGCAAGACAATACGCGAGCTATCAATGCATAAGCCAACAAGCTTTGGCCATAGTCTGCATATTCTGGCCACAGCCTGTGCTTATCTAAGAAAGTTAACATACCATTTGATTGTTGTGATATGATGTGTCTGCCCTATTACCTTTTGGAAAACAATGCATTTTAATTACTTAACGCTTGTCTGGCTCGTACCTGCACTGGTCAGAAATCATGATCCTTACTGATTGCTCTAGTTAGCATTGCTATTGTTGCTGTCGACCGACAGAAAGCCAAATGTTTATTAAATAGCGATTAGCCAAGTTCTGATGTTGTTATTTGAGAATTGTTGCTATGCCATCATTCTGGGCTGTAAGCGAGTCGGTGCATTTGCAATAACGGGTATTGTTTGTGTTAAATACACAGCATTGTTGAGGCTTTGTTACGGATTCGATTTCAATATAATTAGATTTGCATTAATTGAATTTTATTTAGTTGATGCAATTGAATTCCAATTTGTATATATCATTTTTGTTTGTTTATTTCTTAGATTAATTGTGTTAACAAGTTCATAGATAAATATGTTTGTATCATTTACATGTGCATTAGAAAACGCTATGTATATTCAATTAAAACGCAAACAATATGTTGCCTGCATTCAATTAGTTCAGACATGCTTGCAATGTGATTTTTGTAACATATATTCAATAGGAGCTCAGCACAGTGTTTTTATTCAAGGAACAAATTATTCATTTCATATTGATTTCAAAAAGGGCCAGATTTTGTGTGTTCAATAATTCTAAAACCTAACAAATAAGAGGCTCTAGTCGGGAGCTCCCGACTAGAAAATTCCCTGAACCCTCTTATTCCAACACCAAATGCAGCACGCGTTAAGCGCTCGTTTGAAGTAATAAAGATAAATTAATCAAGTAAGAGGTTCTAGTCGGGAGCTCCCGACTAGGGGATACCCTGAACCCTCTTCTTCAAACACCAAATGCAGATATATGTATATACTATTCTAGAATCTACATGTCTAGTTTGGTGACTCTAGCTCTTATTATTTAGCAAAACTGCTCAAAAAGCAGGATATCGATATCGATTTTTATCGATTGCTTGGAAACGGAGTAAGTTATCGATTATCGGAAACAAACTCGATCTGCGTAGGCACTAGGAGGACCGACAGCATTTCAAGTCTCTAGGTCCTATAGGTTCTGAGATCCTTGTGTTCATACATACGGACGGACGGACGGACGGACGGACAGACAGACGGACATGGCTAGATCGACTTAGCTATTGATGCTGAACAAGAATATATATACTTTTTGGGGTCGGAGATGCTTCCTTCTGCCTGTTACATACATTTACATTTTGCACAAAAACATTATACCCTTTTTACCCATTTTCAATGGGTTCATGGGTGTAGCAAGTTGAGCCCTTTACAACACTTTGAATATTCCACATAATATACGCATGCAAATATTTTTACGTGAAAAGTAAATAAGCTCAGATGTATCTTATGAATGAAATGTTTGAAAATTAACTTCTGTGCCTTATTTAGGGCATGTGGCTGTTGGGCTCATTAAATATCCTTCTAATTATGTGTAGTCGCTTTTCAAACATCCGTTGCTTACTTTGAAGCGGCTCTCTCAAGGGAAGTTTGCTCGTACCCATATTTGTAAGTTTATGGCTAACAGTCAACGGCCAAAGTTCAAGTGAAAAGTTGCCCAACTACATATGAACACGAGTTTCCAGCATTGACCTTATATCATTTTGCACCCGAGAAACCGAACAATGTTTGAGCAATGTTGGAAAGGTAGTCCTCATTTTTAGCATGTGTGCTGTAATGTTTAAAGTTAGTGTGTTGCCAACATTGTTGTTACTTACTTACACACACGCACATGCGTAATCTAACATTGGCACGGTTCTGTCTATCTGTCAGTGCAGGGCAGCGTACAGAGCAGGGAACAGGTAACAACTGGCGGTTGGCCATACGGTATACGGCAAACACGGGGGACCAAGGCATCATCATAAACGTTTATTACGCCCATAAATAGGTGAGAAATTACCGTTTGTTTGGGCAATAAGAAGCTTGCCCGGCAATATTGTTGCCCACATCTTGGCATTTCTGCTGCTTCTTCTTGATTATTTCTTGCGGTTCTCTTGTTGGGCACGTCAAACGTGAGGCGCTTAAATCTGCTAAGTGCCAAGTGCTGTTCACCAAATAGTTTGTGCCGCTGCCACACATTTTGCAACTTTGTTGTCGTTGGCTTCACTCTTACGCAATTTTTCGTAAATATTTGCAATTAAAATTTGCGTATGCTCAACGCGGAACAACGTTGCGTGGCGCAACGGTAAGCCAGTAAAATTAATTGAATTTTATTAAACAAAATCAACTCTGGCAGCTGACCACGACCAAAGCAAGCAATGATTATGAAACTAATGGGGCAAAAAAGCAACTTCTAGCCTTTATCGTTCCTGTCTGAAACGCCCACACGCAAATGTCTTGAAAACTATCGACAGCTGTGGAAAAAATATACTGTTTACTTAACTCTGTAACATCGTCCCTTTTTTGCAAGCTAAGGTCATTCATGAGTCATCCTGAGCACAGATAGTGTATAGAATGGAACTTATTTTGTTATTAATTAATTAATTAATTTTAATCGATATTAACAGAAAACACTCTTAACTAAAACTTGAGTTTTCTCTGCCTTCGTTAATGTTTTTTTTAAATACATACTTAAAATACCATTAATAAAATATTTTTTTTATTTCTTAAAAGAAAATTACGAAACTAGAAGAAACTTAATTTTCAGAGTATTTGTTTAAAAAAAAAAAGACTAGGAGCACAAACATAATTTTGTTTTATCCAGCTTTAATAGGTTCTTAGATCGACGGGTTCATACATACGGAAGGACGGCCGGACAAACAGACATGGCCAAGAATATATGTACTTTACCGAAATGCTTCCTTCTCCCTATTACATACATTTCATAAGTCCATTATTTAGCTTTTCAATGGGTTCAGGGTATTTAAACGTAAAAAGCAGGCAATCTGTGCACTAAATGCAGAAAAAATTCAAAACAAAGTAAATATGAGCAAACAAGCATTTACATACATATGTATGTGTGTAATTAGTTCTATTTCGTCATTATTTTAGCGGCAACGCCATCCTATATCATGTGCGATGGGCCTTAACAACTGTCCCAACGACTCGATTCACTTAATTAGAGGAACTCTTTATATTATTTTGCTAATGAACTTAGCCAGTGCTGGCTAATATGAATAAGCACATTAGTCGACTGTCAACACTTTCTGGCTGAAGCGTTTCACAAAAATTTATCAAAGTGCGTGAGCTGTATTCTTCTTTTTTCTTCATTTCTGGACACATTTCGCGGCACATTTGCAGTGAGCATAGATTTTTCACACTAGTGGATTAGGAGCGTACACAGCACAAGTCTGTGGCGGCGCTGGTGTTAAGGTGGGGGACGTGACAACTTGACAAATGCTCGGTAATTTGTTGCGACGTAAATTTGAATGGAAGCGCCTTGATTGCCACTTGAGACATTTGTGAGGCAACAGCTGCCAGCGAAAGCGTTTTTTTTTTATTCTCTCGCCTTGATTCTTTTTTGCTTGGGTTCTGTCACTGTAACCGGCTTCTGGCTGTTCCGGCCGTTCCGCCTGGCTTCTGTTAGCTACTTACTCAATTTTCCGACCACGCCGGAAATGCAAATTATAATGATATATTGGCTGTGAAAAAAATGAGCGACAGCCGGTACTGAAAAAGGAGAGCGGCAACAATTTTGCCGTACGCCTAATGGCGGATCTGCCTACTAGAAACATGATGTGGATGTACACCATGAAAGAGGTGGAAGAGCTAGAGACAAATGGTGGGGAAAGTGAATGTTGATTTCCTGCGGAAAACCTGCAAGGAATAAAGATTTTTTTTTAAATGTGGTCACACTTTTTGTGTACTTCAATTATCGATAACAGTATTAATGTACTTGTTTAAAAATACAAAGAAAAAATCTCAATTCTGAGTAGTTAGAATTTAATGTAGGGTATCTTACGGCCTTCACCACAGAATTTTCCCCATTTCTCATTTATTGCTTTTGTTTCACTTGCCGCCGACGTGGCATAGGATTACCGCTAACGGTAATAAATAGACTTGCCACGCGTGTGTAATTTAGGGGGAACTCAGAACAGAACCAACACGGCACCGACAACGCAAAGGAGATTGCGAATGAGGACGTCGCGACGAGAAGCGACCGTTGACAGTAATGAAATTATGACATTGCTAATAACAGAGTATTCCGACGGGCTTCAGCTTAAAGATGTCTTCTTCATACCCAACCCGACGCGAACTCTCCCAGCATGAGCTAAAGTCCTAAAATATGATTAGCTGGCATTTAGCCTGTCCTGTGCGAACAAAACCCTTTTCAGGGCCGTCGGAAAGGCGAATTTTTTGGTCTGTTGTTGTAATTTATTTTAATTAAACTTTCCGCTGATGAAATGCTGTTGATTAGACTTGAAAGACGTGCGCACACAAAGAACTGCAAAGGACAGAAGAAGGAAAAAGATTATGAAGCAAGTGAAAAAGGCTATTTCGCCTGTTTCTATGCATTACAATAAGCAAGTGCATTTCCTTTTTATTTATAATTGCCTTGACTACCAATCAATGAGATGCCAACTAAAAGTGCTTTATTTAAATCATTGTGCATAACAAACTTAGCAGCGGAGAGTTTTATGATATTGCTGTTTGATTGTGAATTATATCTCTATATACAAAACTGTTTGTCCTGACTGACTGACTGACTGACTGATTGACTAACTGACTGACTGACTGACTGACTGACTGACTGCCTGACTGACTGATTGGTGATCAACGCACAGCCCAAACCGTAAGAGCTAGGAAGCTGAAATTTTCACTGTAGTTACCTTATGTGATGAAGGTGCACGTTAAGACGGGGTTTCGGGAAATTTCACCCGCAAGTATGGAAAAATCGCGAAAAACGTTTGTATGAAACTTTTTTGTTTACCATCCGATTGGCCTCAAACTCAATTTCAAAGTTCTTTGTTCAAATTCATTTGAGGGTGTTTCACACTTTTCCAAAAATGTATTCCTCCTTGGTGGAAATGGGAGTCAAAGATTTGGTGGATGTCGTTTTGCCCTTAAATTCATTTCCAAGGATCTACATAAGAAATCATTTGAGACGTATTTCACTTATTTCATAAAATTTAAACTCCTTCGGTGGAAAGTGCATTTTAAAGATTTTTTTGGTGAATTTTAAATTTTGTCCGATTTGCATTAAACTTATTTTCAAAGCTCTACATAATAATATGATGAATACGTGTTTCTGCGATTTGGGAAATTCCACTTGCAACAGTTGTAAAAGGGCGGAAAACTTTCATATGAAAGTAAATAAATATTTTCATTCAAAACTGTTCTTTATGGCAATATGCCCTTGAGCAAATTAATTTCAAGCCACGCGAGTAGCCTGAAGTAATAAAATCAGTTTTATGTAGGAATAAAAGTATTTGGGCATTGGGTAGTATTTGGAACAAAAAGCTTATATTGTTAAATTTGAACACCAACAACGCGTTTACATTTAATTTTTAAAAAAATCACGTATTGTGCAAATAGTTGCAAATAGTGTGAAATGGCTTCTGTTTTGCTGAATTTGTAGATTTATATAAAACGTACAAACTGAATTGTATTTATTATTACACAATGATAGCTAATACATAAACTTCAATTATTTCAAAACCAGCTTTTTGATATAATTGTCCGATATGTATAGAAAATACAAATCATCATTCATGCGCGTCTTCTTTGAATCCTATCAACAGTATTGCAATCGCGATGGTATTGTTTTGTGTGCTGCTATTTTAATTGGGGTTTTGTCTCATTGAGACTCAATTATTGGTGTGGCTGCTGAGTAGAGTCGGCAGCAAGTAATGAGGTCAGTTGCGAGTGCGAACCCTGCCGAGTGAATTTTTTTTTCCTAAATTTATCTTTATTACTCCAAACGAGCGCGTAGCGCGATCTGCATTTGGTGTTGGAATAAGAGGGTTTAGTGTATTCTCTACTCGGGAGCTCCCGACTAGAACCTCTTACTTGTTATTTGTTTTTTCTTGGGGAAATAGAAATGGATTTCTGAACACGCCAGCTAATCCTAAAAGCGCACGTTAAGTGTCACGCTGACCAGCAAGAATATCAAAACGGGTAATAAGATTTTAGGAAAAAAGATTTCAGTAAAATATTGCTGAAGTAAAATCTCGAAAATTGAGTTTGCACCATTGGAATACTATAGTCAAATAACTGGGTAAGTTGCGGATGAATATATATTAATTAAAAGGCATTGTGTTGGAGTGTGCATTTTTGTCAATATGTATGTATGCTTTTGTATTAAAATGAATTCCCTGTTGTTCCGCATCTCAAGGAATTGCATTTTGTTGGTTTTTCAGTTAGTCAGCATCTCACGGCATTTGAGACGTCTTCGGCTCTTACAATTATTTGTGTGTTGACAACAAGCTATCGATTGGCCAAATGCATGTTGATGATTATGTTGATGACGACATTGATGAAAATGCTGATGATGATGCTGATGTGCTGCGGCAGCTGATGATGCGGTTGCAAGCGGCCGCAACGTTACGTTTGTATGGCAGCTTTCTCGCCAGCGCCCCTGAGTGCTACAATAAATCACTGTGGGGCATTTTCTTTAGCTGCATCTGGATACTGGTTGCTGGCTGTTGAATGTAGGATGGTGGATGTTGGATGCTGGCTACTAAATGCTGGGTGCACCACCTTCAGCTCGTCCTAGTTGTCGTCGTCGCTGTCATTGCTCATGTCTTTTGCTATTATTTTGCTTGACATTGCGCTTGTCTTTCATGCTGCATGGGGCGTCGCACTGTATTTGTGTTGGTGCGCGCATAAAGCAGCTGCCGCAGTCACTGCCTGCAGCTCAGCGCAGTCGCTGTTCTAAACCGACATTGAGTTACATGCAACAAACGTATTTTGACAAGTGAACATGCACAGGCCAAGCCAAAATCCGAGCTGAAACTGAACGTAAAGCTGCAGCTGTAGCTCCAGCTCCAGCTCAACTCATACAATATGCGGGCAGGCAGGTTCTTTCATGTCTAACATGACAACACGGAGAGTTATGGACCCACTTGCCACTCTCCTTCTCTCAATTTCTCTCCCTCACTTTCTCTCACCCCATGGCTCTATGTGTGCGGTTGGGTTGAGTTGTGTTATGTAGATAAGAAATTGCCAGCATCTCAACTGGATAAACCACTCAAGAGGGTTCGCCCACACACTGCTTGAACAAGCACAGGAACAAGTATTACTTATATAGAAAATCAATTAGTCTTCAGCAACTTGCTTATATTGCGTTGAACCCATAAATGAATTTGCCAATATCCACAAGAGTTTCGTCCAATTTGTAAATCTATAGAACTGTGATCCAGTGATCATTTTGCACTTTTAATTACAGTAAAATGATAATTATCTGAGAATAAGCGAAAAGCTTTAGACTCTATATCAATTGAAAATGCGCTGATAGAGAGTGCACGGCTAGGAAATGTCCTCTATTCTAGTGCGATTTTCCCTAGAACGCATTCGCATTTAAATACATAAAAGGGAAGCTTTAGTTGACTAAAAAATATAAATTCGACACATTGTAAGATATGATATAATATGCTAGTCTATAATACTACTAAAAAGAAATGTGAACTATTTATGTGTATATATTAGAAATATATGTGAATTTTCGCTAGACACGCATTAAAAGCTGTCAAAAGGAAAAGCCATGAAAATCAGACGTTGCTACTTAAGAGACAGAACCAGCACGTGGTAGACATATATACCTATTCTTATATTAATATCTTAGTACTTACTTGCATCCCCATCTTTAAACGTATTCTAGTTCAAGGCCTTTTTATAGACATTGTCTTATGCTTAGTCGCTGACAAACTACAAATTATGTACACCCTGACAGTACAAGTATATTGTACACGTAGTATTTTGCATATTGCGGTAAAATTAATGCTCTTCGCTTTGCCACAACACTAGAGATCATTAATCTTTCTTACCAGCAGACCAGCGCCAAGACTTGGGCCTGGACTTGTCAAGGAGTCGATGCGGCCAGGACCGCAGCCAGCACGTGCTCTCACTGTTTCTTAGGCGCCACGATTTGCAGTAAATTCCTGGAACTCCATGAATGTTGTCACCTGTAAAAACAATGAAAAAAAAAGAAAATAAACAGAACAAAAAATCATGGCAATGATTAGCAGCTGAACTAACTGCTGACCAGATTACGATTCAGCTCCACTCTATAGTCAAGTGTCAGTGTGGACAACTTTGTTTGCCGTTTGCTATGATAAATGACAGCTGACTGCACTTTGACATCAGCTATGGGTCAGTTATTGAAAATATATGTATCAATATAGCATCAGGCATATATGTAAGTTGTTCGGTTGATTGATGGCATGTGGACTTTTGAAAATTTGTTTGATTTGTGGTGCAACTTTAAAGCAGCATCGTATTTCTATTCAATATGACAATGTTGTATATAAGTTATAAAAGCACACACGCTCGCAAACACACGTACACACACAAATACACCCTGCTACATGCGCCCATTAAAAAGCACAGACCACACACAGGCTTTTGCCAGCGGCGCCACTCGCAGCTCCTTTCAAGCTGGGCCCCGCCGCACCACATAAGTAAATATGAAAAGATCATAAATTTTCATTCAATTTAATGCCTCAGCAAACAATTTTTATAGCCAAGGCAAGAAACTGTCAGTTAGGTACGGGAAAGGTCGAGTTCTGACGCTCCTCTGCCTTACTTTCAGTGCAGTTAGCTTGTCTAGCTGAGCTGCTGGCACCTGTTTTAACAGCTTGTTTTCTATCCGCTTTTACATATCCATGCTTGTTCTATATATGTATATATATATTTTAATATATACATATATATATTTGAGTTTCAATACTATATGCATGTGGGCGCTCTGTTCATAGAAAGTGGCATAAATACTTGGCTGAATACGAAACTTTTGTGCCAAGGCAATTGCCGTTGTTTCTGTGCTCAAAATTATTTTGTTGGGACTTAAAAATTAAAGCTGAAGGCTGAGAAAATAAGTTTACATTTGACAGAAGTAAATTTACTAAATATTTGCCCTTGATTCGTTAGCTGAACTGTTCGACAAGCATAACTATATAGACTTTCTATTACAGATCTCTGGAATCTTGTGCAATTCTTTTCTGTACCGCTTTCGTAAGCATTTTAATCATTTGTTAACTAGCTTAATATACAAGTCTCATCATTTTTACTTCTTGTCAATTTCAGTCAAGATAAACGTCAAAATCATGTATAAATTATTTTCCAAATATTATGCTATGCCTGTATTTGTCGGTTTGCTTTATCTTTCTATTTATCTGTTATATTATTTTTATATTTTAAATAAATATCACGAGTATTTTAAGTTAGCTAACTTAAATAAATGAATAAAATACTTGCAGAAATGTAGCTCGTAAGATTTATGGCAACATTAATTAATATGCCTGCCAAATTAATGTAAAAGTGTCAGTTGGAAAATATGCAACATTCTTCTTCTAGCTGCCGTTGCTAAGCGACTTTTGTGGAGAGCGAAGTCTGGACCTTGCAGTGGTCATTCGTGCTGCCTGCCTGGGGCAATGTCTTCGCTGCTGCTCATAAATCACAAAATTAATCCTTCTTGAGTTTATTAGCGAGAATTGACGTGTCTCGTTATCTGTGCGCCCAAGCAACGGCCCCTTAAGCCAGTTACCAACAGACGAGGCCAGAGCCACTGGACAATTGAAGCCATAAATTATGCGTTCATTGTCGCTGTCCCAGCATCGGTTTGTCCGTGTTTAACAAACTGTTTGGTCCAACTTGCTTATGGCCAACTACAGTTAACAGTTAACTAAGCGTCCGACCGTAGCACCAACTCTAGTACGCTGCTTTGCCAAAACTGTGACCCGAGGCCCGATACGTTTTGAATGAGAACCTCAGCTTTGCGGTTCAATGCACAGCTCGAACCTGGCTGATAAAATGCAAATCAAACAATCTCACAAAAAAGTCTAACTCCTGTCTAGACGCGTCGTCTATAACCAAAGGCAGCAGGTGGTAATCATTGAAAAGCCATCAAGAAATATGGCCAATATGCTTAAGCAAGAAAATATGGATACTTTGAATCCTGTGACATATGTAGGCTCCTACTCAATGAGCTGCTCATGATCTCGACTATTTATAGACTATTTTTAAAATGTACCATTGTGCTTTTGACAACGAGCCACCATAAATTTAATCGAACTGAGAATCATAAATTTTATCTAAGGCAAATTTTGAAATGGTTGGGCGAGCTCAATAGGCCAGAAAGCAGCTGCTTAGAAACTCTTCAAGCCAACAACTTGGCCGGGGATTGTGATATGCTAAGCTTGGAGTTTCTTTAAAGCAAATCTTTATTAAAAAAATTATTTTGTAAAAAGTAATAAGTTAATTTTAATTGTGTTGTAAAAACCACATTAAGTTGCTTGTAGAGAAATTCTATATTTAAAAGTTAAATGACTAAACAATTAAAATGAAAATACTCGATTGTAGAATGAATAATATTTTGTATAATCATTAAGAAAGTTTTAGGTAGAAGTGCACATAAATAACTAGCAGGAGTCTAAATCTTTATATTAAACAAAGTATATTGCGATTTTTATACCCTGAACCCATTTAAAATGGGTAAAAGGGGTATTATGTTTTTGTGCAAAATGCAAATGTATGTAACAGGCAGAAGGAAGCATCTCCGACCCCATAAAGTATATATATTCTTGATCAGCATTAATAGCCAAGTCGATCTAGCCATGTCCGTCTGTCTGTCCGTCCGTCTGTCCCTCTGTCCGTATGTATGAACGCAAAGATCTCAGAACCTATAAGAGCTAGAGACGTGAACTAGATGTAGGTGCTCCTAGTTCCTACGCAGACCGAGTTTGTTTCCGATAATCGATAACTTACTCAGTTTCCAAGTAATCGATAAAAATGTATATCGAAATCCTGTTTTTTAAGCAATTTTGGTAAATAATAAGAGCTAGAGTCACCAAACTTGACGTGTAGCTCCTAGAAAAGTATATATATATCAAGTATCTTTCATTTTATACCTATCGCCACCTCCCCGCTACTCTCTATCTATAAGCGCGAGCTGTATTTGGTTTTGGAATATGAGGGTTCAGGGTATCCCCCAGTCGGGAGCTCCCGACTAGAACCTCTTACTTGTTTAAATTTCATTAGCGGATTTAAATTGCATAGTTGATTACGTGATCAGGAAAAAATAACTTAATAAACAAAATTGACGTGAATTGTCACAGGAAAAGCTGGTTCTCTTTCAGATTTAAAGAATTTGTGGGGAATGGTATTAAAATAATTGGTATGCATGTTTGGTAAAAAGCAGCCTGAGTTACACAAATATTAATGGCCAAGTGGTATCTCGTGTCAACCTTTCTACACTTATATTTAATAGGAAAAAATTCAATTTCTAAGCCAGGCTAGAATTGAAGGCGACTAAAATTCACAAAAGTTGAATTGAGCATAATTTGGACGTATTCGTAATGCCAAGTGCCAATGGGCACAATTACATATTTAATGCATATATTCATATCTTCTTACACTTTGAGGCGGCGGAAATGCCTGCATTGATAGGCATAATAAGCTCTAATGATATAATTTACTTACGACTAAATAAAAATGTCTCCTTTCGGAGAACAGCAAGAAGAAGAAGAATCACAAACAAAGCGAGCGAAGCGTAATGGCTCCATGTACAAATAACAAATTGAATTTCAGCGGCGAATTATTTTCGAAACTGATTTCAATGTGATCAACGGTCCATGGCAGCCAGTTTAAAGTACGAGCCAACTGCAGAATGATGGCAAGGACGAGGACAAGAACGAGACTAAATAATTTAAGTAGCAAAAAAGAAAAGTAACCCAGTCGCAGTCTCAATTCAACTTGGAGCAACTTTTTGCAGTTGTGCGTTGTTGTTGCTGTTGTTACTGTTGTTTCTGGCGCTGTTGCTGGTGTTGCTGTTACGCATCCCAGTCACGTGTTGCCACAACAACCGCCAAAATTGTCAACAGCGAAAAATTGGGCGGGCGTGAGTGTGGGTGCGCGTGTTTCGGCTGGCTGACTGTGCGCTTGGTTTTGCTGGTGTGAGGGGGGCGTGGTCGCCTACAAATGAGCATGAAAAGCAGTACAAAGAAATTTCCGGTAGTTAAAGCGTTGCCTCCGCAGCAGCTCCTCCTTTTTTTTTTGAAGCATATTTCCATTGGGCCTTGTTGTCCTTTCTTTAAAAAATATTCGAGGGAATAGCTAATGAAATAAGCACTGCAAGGCGACGGGCGGCTTTTGTGCCTGGGCATATTCTAGGCGGGGCCATATACACAAACAGACTCAAAATTCTCACACAGCCACACAAAGCCAGCTGAAGAGCGCGCGTTTCGTGGCCGCAAAAGGAAGTCATAAAAATATATGTGCGAATGTAAATAAATAATAAATAATATGCAAATGTAATAAACAAAGCGATGATGAAGAACAACAAAAAACAACAACAACAACAACATAAATAATATTGTTGAACGAATTTCTACGCACTCTTGATCATATTACAGTGCCTAACATAAATCTTACAATCCATTGAAAAATGCTTAAATATTTTCTGACAGTCCAGCGACCGGCCCAATGCCTACAAAGGGACTTTATTTTTTTCCACCTATTCCATGGTATATAAGTATTTATGCATATATCACGTTTTTTTAGGCAAAGCCCGCACTTGTGGCTAGCTGTCAAAATCACAGAAACTCAACGAACCAAAAACTTGGAATATATACATACATATACACACACATATCTAGTCCTTTCCTATGTCCAATAACTAAATGTGTGTTGCGTGTGTGTGCGAGTGTGTTGCCAAGTTATGCAAAATGGCCACACAAAGCTACGAGTACGACGACGCATGCAATGCAAATGCTGGCAAAACAGATTTTTAGCCGGCTATTTTTCGGATTTTTTTCTACCTTCTCATTTTTTTCTTTTTAATGCTAGCGAGCCAAACGCTTAGCTACACTTTTCTTGGCAGGACGATGGCCCAACTGTCTGACTTACAGGCTAGTTAGCCCTCTACCAAATTGGCTGCCAGCCAGCTTATGTAGATTTCTGCAAACCGAACACGTGCCTGAATTTTACGTTGAGTTTCATTTTGCAGTTTTGTCTGCTATTCTGTGGGCAAGGGAACACGGGAGTACGAGGCAGGGTTGGACTGTGGCAATGATGAAGCCTACAACTTGGTCTGACCATATTTTTTCAGATTTGCATATTTATATGTGTGATTTATGGATTTGAAAGTGTGTAACTGTTTAATTTATTAGTTTGTTATTTTAACTAAGCATTTTTAAGCTTAATTAAGGGAAGTATAGTTTTTTGACTGAATAATATTAGTAAGAATATAGAAGATATGATAAAGATATACATATTGACCAAAACTTGTTTGAAATATGGCTTTGTGAATTATAAAAACTTTAGTTTTTTCTAAATGTATACAAAAACAATAATAAAACATATGCATAAAAACTCAAATATGAATAATATATCAACTTGTTTGTTGTTTGATAATATATCTTTTATATATAATCCCGCGCATATCACAATTCTAATGAATTCAATTATTTAAATAGTGGCGTCAATGGCATTAAAATTGCAGACATTTGGCAGTTTCACAATAAAGAAATTAATAAAATACAGAAGAAAACAAAAAATAAATGCAAATATATAAAAAGAAATATTAATCACAGTTCATGCCAGCGCAATAATTTCAATTTGCGCGCCAATGTGACAGCAGCAACAACAACAACAAAAGCAAACAAATACAGCAGCAGATGAAAAGCATAAAACACACACACACACACACACACACAGAGGCTGGATGCGAAGGCATTGCATATGCAACATGTTCAATTGCAGCCAACGGCTACGCCCCTTTCCACCAAACCCCAAACCAAACCATTTACCCCAATGGAGCGTTCTTTCTCCTTAACGCTTGTCGCTGCTATTGAGATAAGAAAATTTATTGGCTGCGCATGTTCTTTGTGACAGATTTCGATTTATGTGCCTTTTATATGTTTGGCATGAGAATTTTTTATTTAAATTTCCTTTTGTCTCTCAACACCGACGGTATTTCTGTCCATTCGACCATTCCTGCTTTAAGTGGACATCCTTTAAAAGCAGCGCATAATAAGAGAACACTGTAGCCGAAATCGTCCTTAACCATAATTAATGAGTTGCAATTGAAAAAGATGAAAAATTTCTCTAAGAATTAAAACTGTAAAATATTCTGTCGTAATATATTAACTTTTAAGTAAATTAGTAAATGCTGGAAGAATATTAAACTGAATAAAGATAAAAGCTTTTAGCTTTCAGACAAATATAAAGATTATATGGAACTAATAATAAGAAGAAGACATAAAAACAGCTATAAACACTATTTTTAGGTTCTAAATTGAGATTTTATGTAAATTACTAATAGGGAAAATTACAATTAAAACAAGTAAGAGGTTCTAGTCGGGAGCTCCCGACTAGGGGATACCCTGAACCCTCATATTCCTACACCAAATGCAGCGCGCGCTTATAGATAGAGAATAGCGGGGAGGTGGCGATAGGTATAAAAGGAAAGATAATCGATATATATATACTTTTCTAGAAGCTACATGTCAAGTTTGGTAACTCTAGCTCTTATTATTTACCAAAATTGCTTAAAAAACAGGATATCGATATACATTTTTATCGATTACTTGGAAACGGGGCAAGTTATCGATTATCGGAAACAAACTCGATCTGCGTAGGACCTAGGAGCACCTACATCTAAAATTTCAAGTCTCTAGCTCTTATAGGTTCTGAGATCCTTGCGTTCATACATACGGACGGACGGACGGACGGACGGACGGACGGACGGACGGACGGACGGACGGACGGACGGACGGACGGACGGACGGACGGACAGACAGACGGACATGGCTAGATCGACTCGGCTATTAATGCTGATCAAGAATATATATACTTTATGGGGTCGGAGATGCTTCCTTCTGCCTGTTACATACATTTGGATTTTGCACAAAAACATAATACCCCTTTTACCCATTTTTAATGGGTTCAGGGTATAAAAAGGTAATAAAAATATAAGCAAAACAAAAAAGCAACATTACTTGATCAAAGAAATTACGAAACTTTAAAATTATGAAATTTCTTATTTGATTAACAATTTTTATTCATCTATCAATTTTCACAAATACACCCCGAATTCTTTGTGTGCAGCAAAAATGCAAAAAGTACGAGAATAAACCAAAAAAAAGACGCAAAAAGAGAAAATTTAAAGAACTGTGCATGTGGTTAAACCCCATTTGGCATCTGCCTCTGCCAGTTTATGTGCTCTTCGATTTGCACTTTGTCGAACTGAAATGGACTGGGGGAGAGGTGACGGTTGCCGAATGAATGGGCCAGGCCTGGTTGTGCTTGCCCTGGTTCTTACAATCCCATTTAATGCTGCAATCAGCTTTGCCTTTTGAGTCTTATGCTACTTTGCACTGTCTGTTCCTGCTCTTAGCTTAATGTAAATCATGCGCCCCGTGGCCAGTGCCACAGCTTGTTGCATGCATTCAGACCTTCGGGCACTGTAAAAAGCGCATCAAATTGGCTTTGTGAATCAATGGCTTTTCAATCTTATAGTATCAGTTTTGCTGGGAGCTCTTGTAGACTGTCTTGTTGGGTATTTTAGCATATATTCAGACACAAGTTAATTAATTTATAGCTTATTAGGGCGCATATTTTGTTTAATTGCCGTACAAATGTTTAATTTTAATGGTATGCAAAAGAACGCAAAATTATGCAAATGAGCTCGGTGCGGAAGGGGCCCTGCTACAAATTGTTAGTTGAATACGATTGCAGGTTATTAATTAGCGTTGCAATTAAGGGAGAAAGTTGGTCAGGTGACATTAACATCTTCATTTTCTTTTTCGTTTCCATTTTCATTTCTCATTGCTTTGGTTTCCATTGACCGTGTACCATTTACAGCTGGGTGTGGAGTGATATCTGTGCTGTTTATTTATGCCGTTTGACTTTCACTTGGCAGACGAACGAATTTTCACTTACACTTTGCACTTTTCTTCGGCCTCACGTCACTCGTCGAAGTTTGCAAAGTTTGGTTGTCATAAATGAAAAGCAGCCTGGGCAAAAGTGAAAAACGAAAACAGAAACTAGCAAACAGCAAAACTGACGAGCAGCAAACTAACGAAAAGCCAGCCACAGTAGGCTGAGCATAAAAACAAGCAGAAAGAAAAAGAAAATGGCGAATAACTGTTCTTGAAGAGTGAAAAAAAAAATCAAGTTTACAAACGCAAATCCTGTACAAGTTCGCCAAATACTCTTCGAGCGTCGGCGCAAGAGAGTAATTGAGGGAGCAAGACAGCCAGAGTATCCGTTAAAAGGGATCAAAGTTGCCTTTGCTTGCCCCGTTTGCTCGTAATTTAATTAAAAGACCTTTGCTTTTGGCCCACTTACTCAACACACAACACATACCCACGCATATTACAACCCAACCCGCTGACCAGCTGACCAGGCTAACCAGTCAACTGGCTGACAAACCCACTTAACAACCCGCCAACATACAAGCAACCAACTGTGCTGTGTTTTTCATCCTTCGCTTCGTCTTTCAGTTTCAATTTCAATTTTCAGTCATCAAGTTGACTTCTTCACTGTTGTCTTTCAGATATTTGATTGTTTGCTTGGAGTTCTTTTTCTTACTTTTTTTTTGCCATGGTATTTGTATCATATTAAGTGGGCTGGTTAACTTTTGGGACATTTTAATTTACATTGAATTAGTCATAATGCGAATTTGCTGGCTAAAGAGATTGGCTAAGTGACATTTAAATCATGCGCCAAGTTCAAAGCTCAGAGCATTTCTGTATAGGTCTAAGTTGTATTTTAATTAAACAAATATACAAATATACAAATGCTTCTGGAGTTGAACCATACATTACATATGTAAATAATTAATTTAACATTTTTAAAGTTCATAATTTAAATAGTATTTTAGAGCAAACATATTATTAATTTATTAACTTTATTTTGAGTTAAAAGATTTGTATTCTATTTTCTTTTAATTTTTACCTACCCAAACTTATGCTGTCCATGCTAATGAATTATTAGTGGCACTTCCGAGGAAATATTTGTCTCTTTATACAGACCTGACAATCCATAAGCACTTTCTAATTAAGCAAATGGCCCGAAATTGTTAGGTCGAAACACGAAGCATATGACTGCGATTACGGGCGGGTGTGCGTTGGAAGGTGTTAAAAAGAAAGCCTAGACAGCTGTGACAGCATTGAGCATGAGAAAACAATTGAAACAATTGGCCGAGTTCTCCATGCCCTTGGCTTTCTCTTGGCTGCTGCTATTTTCATTGGTTGCTCAAGTGCATTTTTTTTTTGTTTGTTTATTTGTTAGACTTGTTATTTAAGTCTCCCTCCCAATCCCCTGTTTCACATTCGTTGCCTTTATGTGAGCTTTACATTTTCATTTTGGCATTGGTCGACGTCGTTTTTCTTTGGCGCTGCCCTTACCCCCAGTCTCGCCCCGGCATTCGTTTCAATTAAGCAAATCCCCTTAAGTGCCAAGGCGTGTACGTGGGGGGCTCTGTCGGCCACTTTGTCAACATAGACAAGGACAATAGCTGAGAGTCCTGTGCTGACCCTCCGACCAAGCGCTGCGTTTAACAATTAAAGGGATGCACTTGAAATGCCATCACGTATACGCCGCGTAAACAACACGCTAGACGCCGTGAGCTGCAAATCAAAACCGACTGCCCATGGGCCCAAACATAGACTGGCCATGTACCATTGGAAGCTGCCAGTAGATTGCCAGGCCAGCCGATAGTTGTTGTTGAGTGTTTGATGAGGCCCGCATGCCATCGACATGGTGTTCTCTATTTGCATATATGCGGGCGTTGGCTGCGCCACAGAGTATGCAATGCGCCGGTTGCAATGCAGCTTAAAGACACATATCCGCATCCGCTCTCGCACAACACGCAAAGTAAAACTAAACGCCACGGATTTGATGATGTGACATTGAGTAAAGATGATGGATTCATCAGCGTATGCAAAATGCTGTCACACGCTTTGTCGCCGTCAGTCGTCCTGTTCCCGTTCGCGTTCGCGTTCGCATTTGGGTTCTCGTCCGCGTCCTTGTCGTCGTCCCCGTCAGTCTGCCTGCCCATCAACATCAACATCATAGTCGAGCATGATGCCAACTCCGACGCGATGATAAACGAACGTGATTTTGTTGTTAGCTTTCCCTCTCTCCGTTGCTGGCCAAATCCGCATCCGTCGCTCGTTTCATTCCGTTGCTGCTCGCCCTCCTCCCCATCATTGCATAAGTTTTAGTGTGCGGCGCATAATGAAAATTTCATGTAAATGAGCATAAAATATCTTTTTCATTTCACTCGGAGTCAGTCAGCCAGGCAGCAGGCGGCGACCGAGACAAATGTCAGCTTATGAATTAAAATGCCTTATGACGCTGATATCTTTCTATTCATTTTTTTTTTATCAGCAATCAGTACTCGTTGAAATCTGTTGATGGTCTTGTTGTGCGTGATCTGATTTTCTTTATCAGCTACACAGCTAGGGGATTTCTTAAGTAGCTTTTCGTGAATTTGAAGTGTGTTTCAATATTATTGGTAATTCTCTCAGAAAAAGCTTATGTGTTTTCTAACATATCACAAAATTACGTTTGACAAATTAATTTTATGGGAATTAAATGTTCACATAAGGTTATTACTTAAACTGCGTGACAGCTCAAAACATTGCCTAGTTCTTCAACGTTTTTTTACTAAGCACTGTCATATTTTTAATAACAAATTTGAGTTTTATCTAGGTTTTGCAAAATAAAACTGATCAAATTAAATAATTTAAATTATGCTTTTTTTTAAATGTAACAAATTTTGTTTTAAAGATAACCCATTTTCCAAGAGGAGAAGGCATGACATCCCATTCTTTTTTTTTTTTTTTATGATTTCAAGAACACTTGTTAACCGTGTAAGTTGAGCTTATTCGAATCACTTTATATTGTCCTTTCAGAACTAGGCAAGGGAGGGACCGGAATGGTTGACAAACCTGCGGGGCGTTGGTGTCATCTGGCTGGGTCTTGGTGTCGAAACAGCTGAGCATCCTTGTAACTGCAATCCAACCACTTGATAATGAGCATGTCGCAATAATACCTAGAGCGGACGTCACGCCCCCGCTTATGCTGACCTCTGGGCGGCCATTTAATCACTAATTACATGCACCGCTGCCATGGCGAACAATCAGCCGCCAGTCACCTGGGGTCATAATTAGTGTAAGCAAATGTAGAAAAGAAATCTTAGACCCAGCTAAAGACAAGCAAAGAGAAGTAAAATAGGAAAACGTGCCATGAAAAACGAGAAAGACCCCAGCAAAAAAAAAAATAGAAAATACCAAAGAAAACCCAAGACTCAAACTGTGCACAAAGTTGCGGTTAGGACAAGTAGATGTCTCGCTGTTGTTGCTGCTCGGCAGCATCTTCACAGCGCATTTGCTGGCCAAAAGGTGTGAAAATACAAACATTTAGCTGCTTCTCTTTACTGCTGCTGCTGCTACAGCTGCATCTTTAGCGTTTATCGCTTTGCGCCTTTGCTCCCCATGCGAAACTGTAATTAAAATTAATTGGAGGCTTCTCTTGCGGTCAAGCTGAGTCGGTGTGGCGCTTAATTAACGTGCCCAGATACAAAAATGAATTCGTACTAATGAATTTTTACGCTTTAAAATTCATAGAGCGCAGCTTTAACGCAATTTCGGTTGATATAAACGACTCTGGACTTGTTTACTTGGCCACACGAAACTTAAGCGCAAGTTTCCCAAAAGCGCACTAAACAAAACAGTCAATAAATTGTTTACATAGCAAATTGATCCCAGGCGTGCATTAGATGAGAAAAAATGAGTTGACTTTGAGTGAAAATAACAACAACAAAAACATTGAGAACAGAAACAACAGCAAAGGAGAGGCATTTCAGCTGTGAGGCAGCTCTGGACACTTGGGGCATTCATAAATATCTGGATCTAGTTCGGGTTCTCGCAAAGGAAGCAACAAGCTTCGTATGAACTCTACATCAACTTGACTGGTAATACTGGAAACTGAACAGGAAATTGAATGGGAACAGAAACGGTTCACATACTGGGCTGCCTTGCTAAAAGACATTTTTTTTTTCTTTGGGAAAGTTAATGTAAGCTTTTTTTCAATTATTTTGTATATTTTTTTTCTAGGTAATATCAATGGCATGTTCTTACGCAACCGCAACTGTTATTGCCTTGCAGTAAATTGGTTTCTCGGTTTTAAGAGCTATCCCAATTTACTCATTATCACTGCTTGTCCCACATATTTATGCGCATTCCCGCCAAATTGTCTATTTGCTGGCGGTCTAAGTGCAAGCAATGTACACAGAACACGTACACATACACACACAGTTAAGCCTTAATAAGAAATCGATAATCACCAATACCCTGATGGATGCAACCGATTGCTGTGGTGCTTGTTGCTGCTGTTGCCGTGGCCTCGTCTGCGGCTGTGCAACGCGGCGCATGAATTTAATGCTGCGGTTTGTAACACATTAATTAATAGTTAATTAAACAATGCGCAAAACTGCAAGAGTTGTGCCTAAAAGTGCATTTAATGCACACTGCTAAAAATTACGCATACGCACTGTGTGGTCGCTGGAGCATCCGATATCAAGCTTCTTATGCGAATATATTTTTGAATGAAGCAATAGAAATTGGTGCTCTAGTAATATCAATCAATGTATGCTATAGTCTATACTTCAATTTGAGACACAACAAAAAGTAAAGTTCAGTCTTAAGATCTAGTTTACGGAGAGAGATATGAAAATATAGGTTCATAATGTTTTAAAAAGATTAAAAATAGATAGAAATTGACGGCTTCATATAAACATCGCTCAAAGAAAAAAAGAAATATAAATCTGCATTGAGTTAGGCAAAGAAAATAAGTGGAACAAATTTTAAAAGAAGAAAGGGTGAAGAAAGGGATGGAGAGTAGTATATAAGTAGATACAATATATAAGAAAGTGCAAGACAGTCCGAAATAAAGTTTGTGCGCTTGTGAAGACGGTTTGTTGATACAATACTTATAATCAAAGCATATAATGCTATGTGTGTTACTTGAACTCACGACAATCGCAGAGGAAGGCAAATATGTGAAATTACATGTTTTTTAATAGCTTTTATCTTATATTATAAATTTTCATACATTTTTACAACGATCTATAAAAATGGGTTTAATACCGAGCAAAAGGTACTGCCATTTGTGTCATTTACAGATTTGTTATTTTATAAAACTCATTTAACAATAACTCATAATGGTTATCTATACACAAGAAATAAAGCCTTGTTAAGCCCACAGGCACAAATAACCATTGTCTACACTGGGATTTGGACCCGCAGATTGTGCAATTTCTGACTCAGCTCAACACAAAGAAAGCTGTCAGTTTATGTGATATTTCGCTTAATAGTTGCACTTCGACTTGTGTCATGCGATTCCCAATCTCAGTTCTTGGGAAAATAAGTTTTTGACACTTGTCCTTGAAATAGTGCCCATTGGCAACGCAATGTCAGTTTTCTGGCACGGCCATGGCTACATCGACTTGTTGTTTGGAAACGCTGTCAACAGCCTGCCAACTACCAGCACTGTCTTGAAGGTAGTGCATTAGCGTCATCGAAATTTTAGAAGCTATAAGCCCCAATGGCGCTGGCACTTGCACTTGTCATCCTCACGCCGAGCTCAAGATAGAACCGAAATTGAAACTGGAACCAGAAATGGGCAAACTAATGACAGAGTGCAAATAGTTTTCCATTTGGACAAAATGGCCCTAAAATGTCTGGCAGCTGCAGCTTAACTTGTGACAAAAAAGCCTAGCTTAAGCCTAGTAAAGTGTATAGGTAGTATATACAAACATAATGTATGAATAGTTTTGGTAAAATATTATTTACCAATGCATTTAAGAAATTATAAAATTAGTCGAATTTGTGGGAAAAAAAACATCTTGTAACTCTCCCTAACTCATCTTCATAGGTGTGCGGCACGTTTTTGTGTCATTGCATATTTTGTGAGCTGGCAGCGCAATGCCTGCTACTGCTTGCTGCATGGTTAAAATGTTTTCGGGCTTGTTGCTGCAAATGCGGGTCTTGCCGCATATTTGTAAGAGCATCCGCTGCGCCAGTGATGCCACACATATTTTTGTGTTTTGCTTGCTCTACAAAAGTTGAAATATATTTCATATTTTACGTTTGCTTTGGGAGCTACTCACTAGACGGCACGTCCAACTTCCCACGCCGTACGCTCCGCCTCATACTTTTCTAGCCTGTTTTTGTCTTCTTTGTGTCTGTGGCATATATGCAGTTTCTGTAGAGTGCAATAAAATGTTTTGCGCAAAACTTTTCTACTGCTTCGGCATCGCCAAAGTTTTTGAAATACTTTTGCTCATTGTTATTGTCGAGTTTTTAGTTAGATTTGCACTTTTGTTTCGCCTCAGTTTCTGCGCCATGATACTCGTAATTCGGGCATTGTCCAAAACTGTCGCTCCTCGCCCCATTAGATACTCTGGCAATGCTGGCGATAAATGATTGCCACATGGCAGTTCAACTTTCCAGGGGATTTTCCCAGTTTACGCAACTATAAACGCAGCGGAAAGTTTCAACACGAAATAGATCAAGTTACTGTTGAAATTGTACAGCATCGTTTACGATTAAAAATATAAGCTGATTTATGGATTGTTAAGAAATGAGAATCAGTCAGCCGATTTTTAAAATACTTTTGAAATAAGTTGAAGCTGCGAACTGACATTCTAAAAGATTTATGGATTGAGGCGAAAAATTATGTTTTTTGGTCAGCTAATCTTTTAGCACCAATTATGGAAAAAAAAAGTAATATATTAGTTGGAGATCTTTGGTCTTTCACTTAAAGAACCTAAAACTAATTCTAATTTACATAATCAAAATCGAATTAATAAATAAAAAGGTAGAAATTGGGTAAATTTTCTTTTTATCCAATAAGCAATTAATTGCCAAAAGCAAACGTGGCTATTTGTGCCAAACATTTTCAAAAGCTCATCTCCCCGTGAACTTTTGTATAATGAAAAATAATAAATTTGTTGGTAAGAAAATTCTCGAATCTTCTTTGCGTTTAAATGCTGAGCTAAAATTCAAATTCAAATCCAAACTCCACCTCATGAGCACCATTAATTGACTAATTTTTGGTCACAAGGGTCAACAAATTGTTTCAATCATATTTGCGTTTAGTTTGGACAAATTGTTGGCCTTGTTCAGTTTTGTTGGATTCCCAGTTAGCCGTAAGACAAATGCGTGCTGTCAAACTCTGGCTGCCATAAAACTTGAAACGTGCTCGCCTTTGTAAACTAATAAGACATGCAGCGGAGATGAGAAGCAAAACGAAACGAAACCGAACAGGAACTTCCAGTGTTGGCTAATAGATCATTAGTTAGCCAGTTACTGTGAGAGCATTTGGGTGCTGGTCATGTTATTTGAATATTTATAGCATGCATAACTATAATTTATGGCCAAACATTTGTCACCGGAGCCTGTGCAAAGCTCGACGCTTTGTAAAGCCAAGTCAACAGGCAGCTCTGCTGCTCTGTGCACCTCCTTTCGTATGCGTAATATTAATTATGCCCCCGAGTGAAAGTCGCTTTCAAGGATTGAGGGTGGCCGGACACATTTTTTAAGGAAGTCGATGTATGTATATAAAAACGCTGCTTAACTTGATGGCTGATGATTATGTTGATGACATTGTTGTCAGCGTCTGGGATGTACCCCATCATTGTCAGCATGCAGAAAAATGGAAAAAAATAATTCATGGCTGATAGGGCGGCAGGCAGCAGCAGCCAAACAAAAGCGGCAAAGTCAAAGAGCGATGCAGCATAAAAAATGCAGCAAAAGGAGCAGCAAGTCGACGAGTCGAGAGTGCATTGACAGTTGACAGCAAGGAGCATGGGCGAGACTGTGACGCATCCCATGTTGCCTGTTAGACTCTATGCATACGTGCTGGGTTGCCAGGACATGGTCTAGGGGTAGTCAGAGTTTGCTGCTGTTGCTGCTTTACAAAATTGCTTGTTTACTTCAAAGCGTGCATTTCTTGTAGCATCAGCTGCGTCAGGGCGCAAAACAATGCTGTCACTTGGGCGTCGCTGACACACAACGGCAGCAGCAACAGCGGGATAGCAATAATAACAGTAAGAGCAACAATAGCAATGACAACAACAACAATGGCTTTGGCGTAAAGTGTGTTGAGTGCATTTTCAGGCGCTGCACATGAGCCGCTGCTTGAGATTTTGCCGAGCGCCTTATGCGGCTGGCGGATATTGCAGCGGAAGTTGATTGAAAGTTTTCTGCTGCTAAAAATAATGGTAATGAGATTGTTTTGCTTCAGACGCTGATACGACACAAGCAAGTCGAGCGCAATCCAGCTGCGATGTCACTTACCTGCTGCAGCTACAATATCCCAACCAACTTCCTGATATCTATTAGTACGCATACAAATATGAATATTGCGCATACGCCGCGTGTTTCCGTTTTTGTTGATGCCTTGTGAAATGTAACAAATACGAGCGTATTATGCATTTACAGTTTGATGCATGCGCCCCAGACTGAGCTGCATACGTTGCTTAACAAATGGCCAGCAGATATCAATGGATGAGTTACGCCGAGCAGCCAACAACGAAGTGCACTGAGCAAGAATGTTGGTGTTGCTGTTGCTGGTCTGACATTGATGGACAGCTTCAGCATTCAGCGATTGTTATATGCACCAACATTTCAGGTATAACTGTAACTGATTGATATAAAAAACATAACAAACAAATTCTTTAATTCCGGTTCCTCGCTAAACCGTGTATAGGATCTCTGTTAAAGTTTACCTGTGGTTACAATTTCTTAACAGCATGCAGAAAAAGGCAACATTTGTAAAACATATAATTTTTCATTCTTATAACATTCACACATTTTGAGAAAGTTGGAGTTTTGCTGTCGGCAATAATTTTGTGGAAATAGAAAACAATACTTTAGGACAGTAGAGCCAGATAAGCGCGTCAGACCATCTCTCAATTAAAAGTTTGAACAAAATTGCTCTAATATTATTAATACCATTTCTATGTGGCTCATATAAAAATCGCACGCATGAAACATGCTCCATTTATTTTCCATTTTCTGTTCACAAAGTTGCAAAATGATTCCTTCATTTGATACACAAACAAAAATGTTGTACAGAGATGGACATTAAGCAGACATTACAAATGATCAGGGGGGCAAACTTAATTGAGCGGATATTTCAAATTTTAATTTGAAGTCAGTCGCCTGTAAAAGAACCAAAAACATCAAAGCAGGCACAATAATTACTACCAAATAGCAGCAGACACTTTTGTGACAAAGGGAGGACGAGGAGTAATGTCTAGGATGTGACATATGAGCAGTAAGTGCACATTCCCAGATGTTTGTTACATGCATTTGCTGCAATGATTTTTATGTCACTCTCAATCTCGCCCTCTCTTTCGCGCTAGTCGTCCTGTCTTACAGTATGCCATTTTTAGAATACTTCTTAATTTCGACCAGCACGACAAACTAACGCATTAAATAGAACGTTGAAAAGAAAGAGAAAGCGAGAGAAAGATATGCGTATGTATATATGTATGTATATAGGAAAAGTGAGAACGCATGAAATGTTGTCAAACATGACCAGTTGGCATAGTCGTTGCCATTGCTGGCTTTCAAGCCACAAATCTAAGTGATGTCTGTGACTGCTCTGCTTTTTCATTTCTTTAGATCTACGCCTCAGTGCACATGCAAACGTTTGTCCCGCCACGGCTTTCCTCTGGCCAAAATATTAAAAAAAAAAAGGAGCAAAATGGAAGAAGCCAAATGAAATGTTCTACCATGTCTCCCTTTCTCCCTTTCTCTCGCCGCACACATTACACATTGCACACATAGAATAACTCATACGCTATGTTTGCACAGACAGAGACGTAGACACACAGACGATGCCCTCGTCGTCGGTGGCTGTCCTCGCTGTGTCCATTTGAGTGCACAATTTCAAAAGGCTATTTTGCTCGGGTTGCCCTTGAGGCAAGTGCAGCAACCGCGACGCAAGACGCAGCCAAAGATTCAGGCGACAGTCCCTACGACGATGCCAAAGTTGCATTGTCAATTTGTGTGTGCATTAAAATTGTTGTCAAATGGCGGACCTAAATGGGCAAATTGTTGTAACAAAATATGCTAGCAGCCTTATGCCTGGGAAGGTTAGACTTGCCTAATGCAATTTGCGAGTCCTATAGAGTCTTCAAATTGTGCTATTCATGCAAGTCCACGGCTGAAAATATTTTAAAGATTAACAAACGTAAAAACTACTCTTCTTCATATTTTTTTTTAAATTTTCGAATTTATTTTTGAATTTATTTAGGTTTTCAGTGTGTTTATTGTATTCCTTGTATTTTGGTTTGGGGGGACTTCTTCTTTATTCACTTGGATCTTTGATTCCATGTCTTTTTCTAGGGCTTAAATAACATACATTTAAATCTTAATTATTTATTTTTTTTTTTTGTTTTTGGTTTTCTTTTTCATAATTTTAATAATTTTACATTTACTTTCAATTAATTTATCATTAATTAGCTAAACTAACTTCATTCTGGAATGCTTACATACATACAATTAGTCAATGTATTCTGATTCTGGATTCATATTTTTAAGAGACATCACTGTTAAAATACATTGATATAGCTATAATTTTCTGTTTCTTTATTATTATTACGCCGTTTTCTAAATCGATAAACAGATTTTTACAACACTTTTTATTTTGTATACAATTAGCCTAATAAGTTTAATGTTTTTTTCTCACTTTATTGAAGTAAAATTTATAGTTGCAACAATTAATTTACAGAGTGTTCGAAGTTACATTTATATTTATTTTAAATACAAATAAATTTAATATATTCAAAAAATGTTTTTGAAGATTTTAGTCTTTTGATTTGTATCTTTGAATATGCAACTACTTTACATTCACTTATGACACATTGATTTTAAAAAAATTATATATTTTTTTTGCTTAACATTTTGCTATTTACAGTTGTAATGAGCTACTAATCATTTATGCTAAGCCAACTGTAGCTAGTTTGTGTGTGTGTATATGTGTGTCTTTCTTCTATTATTATAAATTTTTTAAATTTTTTTAATAATTTCTTTATTTAATTGCCAAAAAGTTTCTGTTTGTGTGTATCTCTTGTGATTTGTGACCTTTTGGTAATATATATAAGTGCTTATCCATATTGAGCTTAGTTCCTATAAATTGTTGATGTTCTGCTTACTATACTAATAACTATACTGCAGCTAATTGGGTAGTTATACATTTTTTTTTAACATTTACATACATTTACAAATTTAAATTGGAAAAAATTTGCATTCTCGTAATAAATTCTTTTTTATATATCTTATATCTGCTGTTTGCGGCGTCAAGAGTTAGCACTTACTTTAAGGAAGGAACCTTTTTGTGATGCACTTTTAATTGGAATTCTTTATTGCTGTTGTAGAGTCGATATAAAACAAAGCAAAAGAATAAATAAACATTAAAGCTGTAAAGCTCAGTCAGTATCAGTTAAGTAAATACTTTGCGCTACCTTAAATTAAATTATAAGCTTTTGGGTATTTTTCTATTTGTTGCTCATTTAGCTAGCGTATATTAAATAACGCTCTAAACTTACAACTTCGTCCACATTTATTAGAATAATTTTTGCATCGTATCTGTTTTCAGTATTTACGTTAATGGGAAATAAATCTGATAAATTGGTGCATTGGTATCTTTCGTAGCTCTGCGCTCAACTGTTATTTGCTCACAGAAATTTGGTGTTAAAATTTGCTGAATTAAGCCAATTTATGGCTTGCTTTTAAATATTTGTATGCACTGACATTTATAATTACATTGATTTATTACTTGTTTTATTTATATCGTAAATGGGAAACTGGCAAATGGCGTTTAGTCCATTTTTTTTTCTTTTAGATCTTGCAATTCTTGTAGATTTATTTTACAGTTCACTTTTCAGCTTTCAATTCGATTTGGCAACTCTTAGCCAAGACACAAACCTCCAAGAGCTCATGATTCCACATGACTTGGGCTTAGACGCAGCTCTCCTGCTGCGAATACATGAGCGGCGTGCGTACTGTGACTATTTCGCGTGAGTATGATTTTCCAACACCGGAAAGTCCTGAGAGGGAGCTACTGGGACTGGCTATGGCTGCAGTCGAGGCTAGGCCGCTGCTGTTGCTCGAGACGAGCATTTGGCCATGCGCCAGCTGCTGCTGCTGCTGAGCCTGCTGTTGTTGTTGTTTTTGCTGATGCTGCTGGTATGAGGGCGGCATGGGCATGTTGCCAGCTGGATGATGCTGCAACTGTTGATGCATCATTTGCATCATGGATGCGGAGTTGTGCGGCTGCTGCTGCTGCTGCTGATGGTGATTATGCGGTAACGTATGATAGCCGCCCGGATGGGGGGGTAACGTATACATTTGCACCGTGCCCGGCGACACGGTTGAGGGCGTCCCTTGCGATCCTGGCGATGATACGCATGGCCCGAAGGCGGCTCCAGCCACTGTGTCCACCTGCATGGCAGCCGCAGCGCCGGTCCGTGTCTTATATGCATCAATCTGCGCGTATATCGTGGGCTCCTCGAAATAATCGTATGTGGGCGGCGGAGCATGTTGATGCGGATGCTGCAGACCGCCCGCATTTGGCTTGTGGCGCTGCAGCGTCGCCGTAGCCGGTATGTTGGGCAACAGCTTGCGCATACTCGAGCCATGTGGCAAGGTGCCACCCATAGCTGGCTGCGACTGTGACTGCTGCGGCTGCTGCGACTGCTGCTGGACTGAGTTCTGGCTGGGTTGGTTCTTTTTGGAGCTGCTGCAAGTGGCGCTGTTCAGCGAAAGCTCGGCATAGTGTAGCTCATCGTCCTTGAGAGGAGTTGAGAGTGTGAGGATATGGTAAATTTAATATGATAAGTTTAAAAAATATCGCAGCCATTGAAATATTCGCAGTCATAAAAGTGCGCTATAGCGCAGGCTATATATACATGGCTGACAACTTGCCCTGACGCCAACTGTAACTTACCTTGCTACTCTGGTAAGCGCCGCTGTCCGCTGAGCAACCGGCGCCAACGCCAACGCCGACGTTGCCGCCGACGCCAGCTGTGGCACCAGGCTTACAGCTGATTTCCACCTCGCTGGTTGTTGAAAGATGTCCCGATGGCGTTTGTGTTGCTGATTTTTGTTTATATTCGCCATCAACTAAATTGGGAGACAGCGACAGCGAGAGTGAGCGGGAAGGAGGGATAGAGGAAAGGCAGGGAGAGAAAGTTGAAGTTGTTGTTAAATGGCGCAAAAGGCAAAAGTTTTTTGCTGCCCAAGCTGCCGGGCACCGCCCTTTTTCAAGGAAATCTGCTGGCGATTTTCGTGGCGCAACGTTCAATTTTCTTTTCGGCTTTTGCCATGAAATTGCTCGACGTTCAGAAAATTGATTAGATTGCTGAGCTGTGAGACTGTCGCTGATTTCTTCATTGCCATTAATCAAGCCAAAAACGTGTGCACCGGCTAACATCTGTACAAACTTTAAGTGCTGCATAGCTTAAGGCGCAGCGGGAGTGATAGTGGGGCAGGCTCTCGACTGCAGACATATGAGCAAACATACACATGGAAAAGGATGCTCAGGCCTGCTTGCCAGCAATTAGCTGTCATTTAAATTTTTCAAGCGTGGCACAAAAATGCAGCCCCACCCCCACACATGCTCTTGAGCATATTTGTTTACCTTGGCTGACTGGCAGCCTGTTTGTCGTGTGGCCCGTTTGGCTAATGCTCATAAATTACACAGACAGAGACTCCCGGCGCATTTATCTTGAGGCAAGCGGGAGCCTAGACTGAATTGCAATTGCACTTACCCTCGTTGTAGGGCACGACATCGGGATTCTTCTCGTCGTACATCTCCTCGGAGTGGCTCAATGGCAATGAGATTTTATCCTTAATTTGCAAATTGCCTGGACGTGAGAATTTCGCATTCGAATGTGCGAATTTCTGCTGCTGCTGATGCTTGTGCGAGCGCAGCTTCAGGGCGGCAATGGTGCCAATCGCAATGCAGACCAGAGCCACCAGAATGCCCACAAAGATGCCAATGGATAGAATGGGTGTCAGTTCAAAGCTGCTTGCGCCCTGAGCGCTGCCCTTGTACGACGTTAATGCAACTGTAAAGAGTGGTAGAAAGCGAGAGAGAGAGAAAGAGAGAGAGTTGGAGTGAATGAGAGAAATCATGTGTAAATCATGTTTAATTTGGAGTCTTTTTAATGCCCAATTAGACAAAGCGTCGCTAAGCAGTCTCGCAAAACAGTTTCCCATTAATAAAACGGCTGGATGTAAATTTAATTTTTACTCTATACGAAAATGGCCATTTTAGTTCTCTTATGCATTCGAATTTAAGGTGTTAACAATAATTATAATACTAATAGCAATAATAATAATAATATTAATAATAGTAATGATAATAATAATAATAATAATAATAATAATATATAATATTGTATATATAATATGTATAAATAATGATAATTTTAACAAAAATATTAGGAATAGTATTAAAATAATAATAATATTAAAAATAATAATTATTATAGAAAAATCAGAATACACTTTATATTGTAAGTTTCATGCTTTCAAAAAATGTTAATTGTATTTTTTTTTTAATCCTTTTATCCTCAAAAGCAAGTTTTACGTATGTTTTGAAAGGGTATTCAGTGTTCGATAAAACTTATTCCTCTTTTGCCGCCCTCATCAAATTTCACCATTTTTCTTTTACACTTTTGTTGTGACTTTATGAAAAATGAAAACGACGACTCAAGTTGTTTACCCAAAAATGTGCCTGTCTTTGCCAAGAGGGCCATGGCCCGTCCCGCTTCCTTGGCCCGACCATTGGAAAAAAAACTCTTCTAAACTTTGCTTTACGGCATTTTGTTTCAACTAATTAGTATTACAATTTGCTTTTGCGCGGCAATTTCATTTCGTGCCAGGCGAAAACCTCCTAAAGACAATTCATTAATGTTAATCATTTTATATAATTTCTTCTCGTTTTTTTTTTTGCGCTGGCGCTTGCATCTTTTTTTCCAGCTTTTTTTTTTGTTTCTCTTGTGTGGGGCAACTGCAAGGAAAAAGTTTTTGTGTAGCGCTAAGGAATTTACAATTCGTTGAGCAGTTTAGCGTAATTAAATTGCAAGACGGCACGATAATAATAGCTTGAAAAATTCTCTATCCAGACTTTGAGCCCCACTTATGCATACATAGAAAATCTTATGCAAAATTATTCAACTGCCATGACTCTCGGACTTTGCGAGTACGAACAATATTATCATAAAAATTTCATAAATGGCCAATACACGCGCCACATAAAAATCCATTGAAAATTCACAAGTCTTTGACAACCGCTCCGCACAATATTTGGCATTGCGAAAAACTGTCCACTGCCCTCTGCATACATTTACTACTACTTACCAGTTTGCTTTTCGGCAGCCTTCAGTGTGTATCCATCAACGACTACGGCCTCACTGCGGCCGCGTCCATTTACCGCATAGATATAGATCCGGAATAGGCGACCCGCGTCCAGCCCGCTGACACTAAACACCGAGAACTTGGCGGTGATGTTGGCATGCAGCAGCCCACTGTGCTGATCAAAGATTTCCATAAGGAACCATTGCCGCATGCCTCCATCGAAGCCTGTAATGAAAGAAAAGCAAAAAATTCGCAAGACTTATCAAAGTGAAGCTAGACATAGTTAATTGCATTAGCTTTGCAAAAAGATCTAACATTTGCATCAATTTAAATTTAAATGTATTCTTCTTGATTTATAATGGTAATAGACAACTAGTCGTTAAAGGCTGATGCTTTAACTAAATTCTTATAAAAATCAAAATTATTATTTTAAACTAAATGTACATAGTAAAAAATGTACATTTTAAAAGCCAGTTTAATGGCATTTCCAGCTTAACACCGTAATTATATTATAACAGATTGACGCCCTTAATTTGGGTATTACGAATGCAAAAATTTTTGCTGAGAAAGCCTCGTCGTGCCCTTATCTTAAGGGTGGTTCAAGTGAAGTTAACAAAAATACTTGAAGTAATCTAAAGCTTCATTTTAAATGCCATTTAATAACACCACAAAAGAACTGGCCGCCCACTTGAATGGAGATTGTTCGCCCCACCCACCAGTTGCAAATGTGGCACCCTTTACCAAAAAATAAGCGGCTAAAGTTGCTGTTGTTACTTTCGGCCTTGTTGTTGCTGTGGCTGCTCAAATGGTACTTCGTTCTAGACACAATAGTCGGCTTAAAACACTTGCGAAAAATGTTAAAATATTTTGTAATAAAGGCGGCGCTTGAAAAGGTTGGTGCCCAACTACAACTTGAGTCGGTCAACGAAGGCAGGAGGGACGTGGCACCCAGAGGAGAAATTGTTGTGTAAAATGTTTTATATGTTGCTATGAATTTAGCCGGCATTGTTGTACTTATTTTAGCCAGCTGTTGTTGTAGTTGTAGCTGGTGGTGGCTACAGTGGCGCTGCTGATGGTGGTTGTTGGCACAAAGGCTGCACGGAAATAGAGTCAAAAGAATGTGCTTCGCCTTTGCTTCAAAGGCCTTTGTATGGCATCATTGTTTGTGGCCAGGGGTCGGTCGTTGGTTGGCCATGGCTATATCTAAAGCATTTTGTGCGCACTTTAAAACGTTTAGCTAATGAAATTTGCCGCAGCATCGGGCCAAGACAAGTCAGGCAACAACAAAAACTTCATTGTAATGGGTTAATTTTATTTACTTGGGCCAAGCTACAATGGAAATTGCGCAACTCGAGTAGAAATAATAAAGCAACGGCAGCAGCAGCATCATCATCGGCAGCGGCAGCGGCAGCGGCAGCGGCAGCGGCAGCGAGCAAAATGTTATAAACTGAAATTTTATTATATTAAACCGACGCTTGATGAGTTTGGTTAGTTGCCTGCGTTGCCTTGTCTGTCCCAGAGAGCAAAAGAGGTAAAGAGAGCGGTAGGAGAAAGAGAGAGTTTCAGCTGAAATTGTTGGCTAAGAGGCAGCCTGTGGCAGGCAACTTGCCCTCAAGTTCTCTGTGAGCCACACAGCAGCAGCAACACCAGCGCGCATTGAATTGAATTCGAGGCAAGTTCTCGTCCTCGTCCTCTTCCGCGTCCTTGCCACGCTGCTTCCTGAGGCGGCAAGTTGGCCAACTTGCGTGCTGGCTTATTAAAGTCGAAACGTGCAGCGACCGCAGCTTACGTTGCGTTATTATAAAAAACCAAGCCAGCGTTGGTGGTCGGGCTTTTTCTTGGGTTGGGCGAGCGTCATTTGCTTTAATGTAAAGTGCAATATACGAAGTATCGCGTTTTGTTGCTGCCGCTGTTGTTGCTGTTTCTGCTTACCAGCTTGCGTTAAAGTTTTAATGATGCTGATGACTATGATAATAATGTGCAGCCACTAAATTAGCAGGCATGCGGGCTACAAGTCTTTACGAAATGTACATAAAATGCTCAAAGAGAGCAGATCGCACAATAAAGGGGCGTATACGTAATACGCACCTCACATTAAGCAATACCAAAAACCATTTTTAAGATAGAACTCACTGAATATCTTTGAAATGAACTTCATTTTTTTATTAATTAAATTGAATAAAGTAGAAATTTTAAATATTTCATACTAGCTTTGATTAAGCTGGTCCTCTGCTCTCTTGTCCCCGTTTCCCTGTGCATAACTATCAATTTTTTTCATTAACCAAAGCAGAAAAAAAAATTTAAGAAATCCCAATTTTCATATTTTTATATTTCCATGTAAGAAACTGTTTGTTCCAGACTGACGGATTGACTGACTGGCTGCAACAAAGCCGACCAAATTTATCATTTCAAATTTGCTGTATTAAATGTCATAAAAAACAATAAATAAATAGGGAAAAAGAAAAACGAAAATAAGATATTGAAAATAATAGTTTTTCATAATGATGAATTGAATTGAATTACGTAGCTTTACACTTTTAATAATACATTGCAAAAATATTTAACACTTTTATAAAATTATATCAAAATTTAGAAAATTTGGTAACTTAATTTAAAAAGTGCAATATGGTGAAATGCTTTGAGAACACAATTCAAAATGTTCTTTGTTTATAATTTAAAACGTTATTACATATTTGTAAAATATTCTTGATGACTATTCGTGTACTTGCCTCTAAAATTGTAAAATCGCATTAAGCATACACAGCGTCTGGCGGGGTAGCTGAGCTAAGGCTTGAGACAAACAACATTTAGCGCAAAAGGGTTGTCGCCTCTAGAAGGGGGTTGGTTACCCTAAGGAATAGGTTTGTCAAGAAGGCTAACATTAGGGCATGCACTAAGTATGCAGTTATTATGCGCTTTTTGTTGAACTTTCAGCAGCCGCCTCGTTATGCGTCTGTTGCTTCTGCTTCTGTTATTCGCTTTGCTTTGCACTTGAGAGCGTTTCGAGGGCTGCATAAATGCATCATAAACTCGACTCTTACAGTCGCAATTTGTGAGGACATTTCTCGAATGCTGTCCTCTGTCCTCTGGCTGCCGTCTACTCTGTGCTAATATGCAGCGCTGTGGAGCTGAACTTTGAGCTCGGCTGCAACAATTTGTGCTTCTTATTTTGCGCTTTGCTGGCAGTTTTCTATCTTTTGCATTTCCGTAGCGCATAAAATATGCGAATTGAATTTGTATTTAAAGTTTTCGCCTTTTGCATTTGCTGTTGCTTTTGCTCTTGCGCTTTTGCCTTTACTTTTACTGCCAGCAAGTTGCATAACAAGCCAAAACATTTTGTATTTTCAAATTTGTGCTTAACTTTTGGCGCTCACTGTATTACGTCTCTGTCTCTATTGCTGGCTCTGCTGGTGCTACTGTGCGACTACTTCATCATTTTATACTCCAGCTTTATTTATTTTTGGCAACATTGCGCCATGAACCGTTTGGCGGTTAAAACTTTGCTACATTTGCCAGCCGTTTTCTTTTCCAGCCAGTACTGCAATCTGCTCTAACGCCAGAGCATTTTGTATATGGACTATGACTATTTCTCAGCGTGTTGCCTTTTCTAGTTTAATGCTTTCATTGCATTTTTATTATTCGCCTGTATCTCGAAGGAAGTTGCACATACACACACACACACACACACACAAACTACACAGATCCACACACTCGCATTCTCATTCGCATTGCCTGCTGCCAAAGTGCACTTAAGTTGCTCATGTATTTTAAATGAGTCTGAAAAGCGCTGCAGGAAACCCAACAACATGCTCATACACATGTACCATGATTTTCACCATACTCTTCAAACTCTCTTCTGGCCATTTAACTAGCCATGCAGCACATTGCTTGAGTTGTGGCTAACTTTCTTTTTTATCACACACATACAAATATTCAGGCATATATATATATATATATATATATATATATGTATATATATATTTCCTTTTTCGACCATTGATTGGCTCATCAGCAATTATAAAAGCTGGTCAATTGGCTGGCTATTTCTGGCAGCCTTTGAATGTGGCCCTGTACTCACCTTCGAGGCAATAAACCTCCAATGAATCGGACGTTTGATTGACCACGGTACAATTGGTGGGCGCTTCCGGTTTTCCCGCAGCTATCAAATGGAATACACAGGGCTCCTTTTGTTGACCCACATTGTTGTCCGCCCAGCACATGATGGTGCCGAAGTCCATTTCCTATAGGTAACAAATTAAATAAGTATTTCAAAAAAATTGTATAAAAACATTTTTATTATGCCTTTTAAAGAACTTAATTAAATTATTATGCTCCCATCTTCATTATTTGTAATAAATTAATCAACGTATATTAAGTTGTTTTAAACAGTCAATTGTTATATCGGTTAACGTTGCATTATGTAATTGTAATATGAATTTAATGCATTAAGTAATAAATAAAATACACAATAAAACCGTTAAAGTTGCGTTCGGTACAGTATTGTGGCTCGGTGGCGTATGCGTAATGTGCTTGTCAAACCGCCTGATTGATCGCAGCTGTCAATAAGTCTTTCATTAATATAATTTCATGTCAATAAAAGCACATACACACAGACGTTCACTTGCACACACTCAGCTAGCAACAGTATGTGATAAGAGAGGTCAAGAAGAAGTGAAAGTTTTCCCAATTTGGCAGTAAAAACAAATGAAGCATTTTGTGGCTGGCTATTTGGGCTCATATTTCTCCGAGTCTGTGATTGCTGGGGCCACAAGGAAACTATGTTAACATGGCTTTAATGTATGCCATGTGTTCGGGCATGTTGAACCTGATAAGTAGCCACGCCCTGCGGGCCCATTGTTGATTCTTTGCGTGTGTTTGTGTTGTGTCAAATGTTGTGCTAATGAAATCCTCCAACTCTATTACGGTCAAATGAACAACAACATTCAAGACGATTGATTTGTTTGCACAAAAACAAATACATACACACACACACAAACGCGCTCGCGCACAGACACAGATAGCAGCTTGCCATGACTGTGTCTATTTACCTTGGGAATTGTTAGCTGGAAAAATAAACGCACTTAATCAGCGCTAGGCGTCTTGAACTCATTAAAAATTAAAATCACTTCTACAGCGCCCAGTAAGCTTCAAAATGTCACGCAAATTGCAGCTTATTTATCAGTTGGAGCGCGCACTTATTTTTACACCCCAACCCTCGACCTTTCAGTAAAGTTTAAATCGGGCGTTCTTGTCATTTTAATTAGGACAGAAAAAAGTAACAAAAAAAAACAAAACTTTCAAGTTTTCTTTAATTGAAGCACAGTAAATGGAAGAAAAGTATTTAACACAAAGGAAAAGGCACTGCAAACTTACAGAAAAGGTGTAAGAAACTAAAACAGGTTGATTGCGGTGAAGAATTCACTTTTATTTAAAAAAAAGTCGCAAAACCCTTTAAAATATAAAGTTAAAAAAAAGTTAAGTATTTGTTTAAGCTCAATCAGTTTCAACTTGTTTTGAAAAATCAATTCCATACATAAAATAATTTCCTATTATTTATTAACATTGACATGAAAATTTCGCAATTAACCAAATGTCTCCCAACAGCCCAATAGCTTATGATTGTCATCATTGTCTACGTAAGAGGAGCAAGCAAACACTTGAATTATTTGAGAAAGAAAGTGTTGCGTTGTCTCATGAATAGAATGGGGTATTTACCAGCTATGCAAGTTTAAGTCAGGTGTAGGCAAAGTATTTATGCAAATTTATGACAACTTTATGAAAATTAAAATATGGACATATATATTAATATGCAAAATTTATTTATATGACATGCACTTCTACCGTGTTGTATTTAGCAAAAGTGCTATCACAAAGGCGGAAGCTTGGCAGCTGCCAGCACTTCGCATCAACACCTACGCAACATTGTGGGTGTGTGTGTGTGTTGTGTGTGAAAGTAACCGCAAGCAACACCCAGACTGCAGCAAGCACATATGTTGCATGTTAAGCAATAATAAATTTGCAATATACACACACAAATTCTCGGAAAATACTGATGAGAATAAAGCATTGTGAAAAGCATTGCATAGTCTTTGGGGCTGCTGCAATTGTCAGCCAAGAAGATGTTTAACTTTCAGTTGCCAGAGCAAAAGCAAATTTTTGGCTACATTTCACATACTCCTTTCTCTTGTGTGTATGTGTGTGTGTGGGTACTGCAGATTTATGCGCAACTATGAATGTATATTATCATTATAATATTTTAATGCTGCCGCAACAAGCGTAAATATTATTACAGTTGTACAGCGCACAGATAACAAACACAAATGCCTAAATTGTCTTTGGGAAAACAAGGACACTCACACATGCAAACGCCCATTTAATTTTGCTTTAAGGCATTGTCTGATTTTTTGCCCATCTTCGGCTCGTCTCTTGCCTGCATTTTTATTGCATTCTTGCCTAGTGCTGACAGCCCGAAAATAAATGTTATTGTTTATGGATTTTAATTAAAATTTAAACATTTCGGTGACATTTTAATGAGTTTTTCGGCCAGCCATGCTGTGTGCGAAATTTTCGACAAATTTCGTGAGCTATTTTCATACGTGTTTGCATCTCAATGGAGAATGAGTCTGGTAGGAAAAGCCAAGCCCAAATGCTCACACATGCAAAAGAGACCGAGACGGGTCGAGAGAAGGAGAGAAAATGCCAAAGCATGGCGAAAAATTAATGAGCTGTTGCCTGTTGCCTGCCTTTGAGCAAAACACATACAGAAAATGGAAAATATAAAAAAAAAAAATAAAGAAAAATCAGCCCAAAGGACTACAATGTCAGCGACGTCGCTTGAGCTGCGGTTGCGGAAGCCGGAAACAGCATATATGACAACAGAACGGAAGGGATTTTTCATATTCAATTGAGCTAAATGATTTATGTGTGGATGTGTGTGTGCCTTTGAGTCACTTCGTGTGGGTGTGTGTTGCTGTGAGTGCAATCAGCGCTAGGCGAGTGTTTGTGAACGGAACTCATTTGAATGCCGTTTGACTAGCAACATTTTTCTTTGACTACTGATATGTGAGCCCGGCATGTCAGACAGGACATTTGATTCACAGAGCCATAGGCAACCTTTATGTCGCCCCATACAAAATAATGTTGGATAGGGCGGGTGGTGCACCATTCTAAAATGGGTCAGCTTAGCAACTAACCAAACCACCAGCCGGCTCAACAACTACGTTGAATTAAAGTGGCTCGCTGCGTAGCATTTTTGAAAATTCGTTGCTGTTGTTGTCATTGTCATTGTAGCCCAATGAAAGCCATTTTAGCTCAAAAGCTGAGACTAGAATGATGGCCACATAATGAATCCAGTCAATGACAGTGAAATCAATTGCACATTGGCGTTTTTTCCTTCAATTTAATTAAGCTAGTTCCCATAGTAACAGAAAAATTGAAATAAATCACACAAAATGTTAAATAAGGCGTTTTTCCACAACTACCTATCTGAAAAAACCTCATAATTTAAATTAACAGCAATACAAAATATATATTTTTCATTGAAAAATGTATGTATTCTTTTTTTTATTTCATATGAATGTATATGGGATCAAGGTTTCAATCAAATGCTCATATAGCTGTTGGTTGCCTTAAGCAAACCCAATTGTCTGGTCCATAATTGCAGTGCATATTCCATTTTGAATTGCCAGACTATTAAAGTGAACAAAGGCAACTGCAGCAGCCAGAGCTTTCACTGGATGCGGGTAAAATTCTATTGGAATTGGTTGAGGGGGGCGCTTTGGGCAGAAGGCGCATTCGGTTACTAATTTTTGGCATTGATAGGAATGCAGCTCTTTGACAGCCAATTGGCTGCCCAATTGGCAGGGTGGTAATCAAATCTAGAATGTGAAAACACTTTTATTGCCATTGCAATGGGCTATATCGATGAGGATAACGTTGGCCATTTAAGTGGAAATGTTGGCCAATTGTCAGTCATATAGCGATCGCAAATGGCGAGTCAATTGTATGGCTCGATGTTTCCCTGCCAGCAATACAATGATTGTTGCTACTTAGAACCAGAGTGGCAGTTGCTTTACTATTATGAACGTACCTCTGGCCTTTGCTGTTGGCAATGTTGTTGGCAGCGCATTTAATTAGAAAGCACTAATAGAATTTTTAATTAAAAATGGCTCATGCGTTGGCCGAAAGCCAGATAACGCCAACCCTCAACGCGCCCACCTCTCGCTTCGTCGGCTCGTGTTGGTTTTACATTTTGTTTGACAATGTGACACGCACACGAGACACAACAACAACGCGTCAGCTGCCTATTAATTACAATTTTGCCATTTAATTGGAAGCCGCGCGTTTAGCTGCTTCTTCTACCATTTGGCCAAATGTCAAACATGTCAATAGCAATATCACATCAAAGACATGAAATTAAATTGAACTCAGCCAAAAATCAAACCCGAAAGACAAGCTTTGACCGCACCAAACATCCGTGTCTGTATGCACCACTAAACCGCCCATTAAAACACGCACACGTAAACACATACCCACATACATCCCATGTGGCTGTTCTATCGGTTGTTCCCATGTTGAGCATTTAACGCCATGTCATTTGTAATTTTCATAATGCAAGCGAAACGCAAAGCAGACAAACCGTTGAAGGGGTTAAGGGTCAGGGGCTGGTGTGTCCCATCAAATGGGTCAAATATAAATATATGACATTTATTGCCATAACAATGCGTACTTACCTTAACTGGCGTATAGGTCAGCGTGGAGCCCTGTGCGGAATGTGGGCGGAAGCCACTCTGTGGCATATCGAAGGTCTCCGCGGTGTTGTTGAAGGACCACTTGAAGTTCTCGGGCGGCGGAAAGGCGTCTACTTCGCAAACGATTTCGGCCGACTCGCTGCGGGCCACGCCATAGATTTTCTTTTGATCGGGCCGGCAAATTGGTTTATCTGTAGAGGGAGATAGATAGATAAAAGGAGAGAGGAGGTAAGCCAAAGTTAGAAACTTTGATTTTTGTCGAGTGCATTTTGCTGTTCGTCAGCGGCTGCTGCTGCCAATCAATAATCACATTGCTTGCCCAAACTTAATGCAATAAAGCCCGAGCAGTTCGAGTGCACATTCTCCAGCTGAAGAGGATGGCTGGGGTTTTTGTTTTTGCATGCCACGCCCAGGCCCGAAAACCACACTCAAATCCTAAGTAGAAAAGTTTGAAAGCACAAAAAGCACCAAGAATAGAGAGTCCTTTTGCATTCCGTGCAGCCTGTGCATGCAGGCTTCGTTGTTGCCCATTGAAGCAACTAACTAAACAGAGTCCGCAATAACAACAGAAACAAAGCAGAGCTGAGCAAAAGAAAAATCTAACCAAACGTTAAGTGAAAGAAAAACTTGGCCGAAACTTAAGTTCTCAGCCCGTAACGAAACAGCTAGGAAAATTCAATTTCTTCTAATCCCTGGCCAGGCACAGCTTCAGCTGCAACTGCATTGGACATTGCAAGTGCACAATTTATTGTACAGTTTGACAACTCCCAATGTTGTTCGAGTTGCTGTTGCTTCTGTTGTTATAGCCAAAGCCAAAAGTATGCTGTAAACAAATTTCCATTGAGCAGACAGGGCGCAGACCAAGTCCAAACGACAGGCATTGGGTTACAGATTGGGTTTTTGACTGTCGCTATTCCAATCCACACTGGACCGAAGTGGTGAATGGCCACAATTTGGGTGACAAAAAACATTGAACCACCATCACCACCACCACCACCGCTAGATGCATTTGTTGAAAAGTGGGCGAGCCGACCATCCAGCGGAGTTTAACTCAAAACAAAGTGAACGCAAGAAAAAGAGCTGAAGCTGTGAGTACCGAAATAAAACAACGCAGAAGAGTCCGAATACCCTTGCACACATTTAGCAGATGTTCGATCTGTTACTGTACTCAGTCATACACCTGTGTTTTTTTCAAGAATAACTTATTGATTATTTTTACCAGCCAGACGGGGTTTTAATAACTAAGCTCGCCGGCCTGTTCAGAATAAATTATATATACTGTACGGGGTTAAAGATATCTGTTGTCACATTTCGTGAAAGAGTTAACATACTCTGTTCAAGGGTATATCAAAATGGTTATATAAATGCTGAGTGAAAACACTGTAACAGGAATTGGCACAGGAAATAAAAGCATAAGGCGACAACAAAATCCAACAACAAGTACAACCACAAAATTGTGCTGGGAATAAGGGTCTGTGTGCTAAATTGCTTGAAAAAGAGAAAATAATTAACAGAAGCTAAATTTTCTTTATTTTTTAATTACACGTTCAACACTCTTTGTAAGCAAATTGGGCAGAAGATTTGAGTTTAAGAAAATTTCTGATGACTGAGGCGAACCTAAGAGGTTGAGGAGTGTCATATCTTGAGCCATTAACTCCACGTTTTTTTTGCTCGCCAATACAAACTCTATGCTTCCTAAATCGACTACGATTTAGTTTAGGAGACATGGAATTAGATGAATCTTTATAGCATATATAATGTTGTTATCTACCGACTAGATGAAATTTCTTGAACACTAAAAAATTATTTAACAATAATGATATCGGAAATCTGAAATTCAATGAACAACTTGAAGCCGTTTAAATCTGTGAAAATAAATTCATAAGTTGACAATAATTTGTTAGCTCATGTAGCGGATTTTGGTGTTGTTGGCTAACTAATAAAAATGAAAAGGAAATGCGCTCAGTCAATAGCAAAATACCTAAACGTCAACAAAAGGCAGGAAGCCGGGTACTGGCTGGTTGGTCTACTGTTAGTTGTGCTTATTGTGGGTTGGTTTCCAGAAATCAAAGATGGCAACCGCAAAAGTGCGCCTGCTCTATACGAGACCAAGATGGCAAAGTCAAAGCCAAAATTGAGCCCGAGCCAGCACCAGATTCTGTTCCTGCTGCAGTTTCAGTTGCAAGCACAAAAGATCGACATTACAAAAGGTTTTCGAGTGTAACACAATAACGGGGGCGTATACGCAATAAAGCTGCTAGAAGCCCGCACGGCCGCACAATGCGCCACTCTCACCAACCACTCACCCATTCAAACAGCCAACCACCTAACCACTCGACCACTCAATAATGCTGCCTTTTTGTGTGTCAAAGGTTTGTACCAAAAGCCTAAGCAGTGCAGCCACCCTCGCTGTTGCGGCTGGCGAAGCAGACTGTCAATATGATGGAGGCAGTAGCCAAACGGGATTCGATTTAATAGTCAGTTGGCATTTAAGAGCTGCGAATGTTTGTTAATGGCTGAAACCGTACGTTGGGTCATGTGTTGAAAGAATGATGGCCCAACGCAACGCCAATCGCAACCATTCAGCGCGTATTTTTTATGACCCAAGCCACAATAGCAATGCCGAGAGCCATGCAAATCGACACACACATATCAAATGTGGGCCAAGCTTAAAATGTTGCGCATACGCAGCGTTGCACACAGCTATAACTTTCGGTTTGGTTTTTCAGTTCTTTCCTTTTTGAAGTGCTAAATAAAACTCAACACGTGCCCTATTAAAACTTGACATGCGACTTCTGGCGCAATCGTTGACAACAACAAAGCTTTTATATAGTCGCAATCAATTCACTGAAATCCGAAATAAATGGGGCGCAGTTCAACCCGAAATTCAACTCCAGCTACCCCGGCCATATTTTAAAGTCTAACAAATCCACGAAGCAATTCTACTTACACATCACTTTCAGCTCGACTATGTTCGAGTCGCCATCGCCCTCAACGTTGGAAGCGGTACAGGTGTAGTTTCCGGCCTGGTGGCGGGTGACGCCCTGCAGCGCCAGGTCTCCGCTGCTCACAATTACGCCCGCACGCTGGTTGTGCTGTATGATTTGATGCTGCAAGTGGTACGAAATATAAATAGCATATTAACATTAATCTTGAATAATGAACAAGTTATGCGTCCCTATCATTATATTCTGCTTCTGCTAATAAGCGCTTTCTTTTGTTTCAGTCTGTCATTCACACACGCTCAATGGATGCTACAGGTGGATGGTTATCAAATAAAAAATGCTATGGCAATTAGTAGGATTATGTACACGACATACACACAACGGTCCATTATAGCTGAATAGCTCTAATTAGCTTGTTTTCTAAAAGTTCTACACTCGACTTGCACAGCCGCATCCAGATAAACAAGCACTTTAGTAAAGCCAATTAGAGAAATTAAATTTCTTTCTTGGGAAAATAATAGATGTTTCTACATATTTAAATTATAATTATAATTCTCTATATAAATACATCTTTTTGTCCTGGCTGGATAAGTGATTGACTGATTGGTGATCCAGTCTCGACCTCAAATTCATTTCCAAGAATCCTTATGAAAAATAATTTCTAAAGTGTTTCACATTTGACGCGAAATTGACATTTTTTTTATTTACCATCGGATCGGCTACAAACTCATTTTCAATGCTCTTTGTGAAAATTTATTTGATACGTTTTTCACAAGATCCAGCGCTCTTGAATGGAAAGTGTGGGTAATAATTACAACTTTTGGTTCTTTATTCGATGTACTTTTATCTTATTTTCAAACCTCTTTGTTAATACTAGTTTATACGATGAGTTCAATATAGTATGGGTCGATTTAAATAATCTGCGGGCAGGAAATGGGCGAACAGGTTATATTTAAGCATTGAACTTCCCACGGGAAATAACTGCTTGAATAATAATGTATTAAAATCGGGGATTTTCATATTTTTGGAGGCTCACTTCTTCAAATGAAACAAGTTAAAATTGTTTCAATTCAAATATTTTGGGTGTCATATCATTTCTCTTCATTTATTGAAAAAGTAGTAAAGCTTGAATAAAATGAATTAATAAGAAATATGTGATATGTGATGAGGCCTGTTACAAGGACATATTTTTAAATTCAAATATTTTGTATGTGATTACATTTATTTGCTTATTATTTCTTCAGTTGAATTATATTGTAAAAGATTTTTAAAAGATTTTTAATAAACAATATTTTGTATATGCCAACATTTGCTTAATTTCATGCGTAAGTGCAAGAAATTGCCATTCAGCTCAGCAAATTTGCCCCCGTCGTTTGGCCGCAAGGTCAGCAGCGGCTCCATTTATTATTAGACCTAGCCCTCTAAAATGGTTCGCTCATAAACGCGCATTCATACGCGAGGCGCTTCATTACAGTATTGGGCGTCAGTGTGTGAAACGTGTTTGGCATTTGCAAAAAGCAGAAAATCAGGCAATATTTACTTAAATTTCACACACACACAGTTGACCTTCGTGAGCAGCACGTTCATTTATAAGCATATATGGGGACTGGCTATGCCTGTGGCTTCTGTTGGCTTGGCGATCCCAGTGCGCTGTTACTCGACAAGGTTTTGACGCATTTCCCCAGAGCCTTGTGCCATTTAGCAGCAAAACAAATTCGCACTAAGGCTTGCACACCAGAAACAACAAAAATAACAAAAGCAACAAAAGCAATAACAACGTTGAAATAAATAAAAATGTGTGTATAAATTGTCGACAAAAGTCAAAGTGGCAAAATAACAACAAGAACAACAGCAAGTCGAACAAAGCCGGTATGACCTTAGCACACACCCACAACCACACACACACACACACACACTTGCGCCCATAAGGATGCATAAGCACAAGCAGAACACAGCAACAACCGGAATGTGGCACAAATCCATTTGAGAATATGTGCAAATAGCATACAATAAGCGGGGGCAAACAATGCAATGTGGCATCACTTTGATAATAGTGTTGCCTACTTTTGTGCGAACTGAGCCACAACTTTGACTCTAATTGTGTGTGCGTATGGTCGCGTCGCGTCTTTTGTCTGGCCGCAGCTCTTTGGCCCAGACCAAACAATGCCAATGACAATAGAGCCACAATGCGGTACAGAGGGGCAGCCAAACAACTGAGTTCTTCAGTCAACACAATGTTTGTCCAATAGTTATATATTTGTATGCTTGTGTGTGATCGTTCCAAATCAAATGCCTTTGACTGTTTGCTTTTAAGAAAATTGCTTACTTGGCTTGGTAGAGCCAACAAGGCGTATTCTTAATATATATAATGAGCGCATTTTAAAGTCCAAGCACACGGCGCTCAGCTTTAGCCATAAGCAGACAAATACGCATTCGAATAGTCATGACCTTGAAGCCTGCTTAGCACTCAGCGCAACTTTACAGGCCCCGTGGCCCCGCCACTATTCCCGTAGGGCTCCCTTAAATAGCCCCCAAAATGTTACCAGCCATTTGCTGAGCTCAGCTCGTCGGGGTCCACTGTTGTTGTTGCCGTTGTCATAAAACAAATAAAAATGTCGCCAGGCATACAAAAGTAAACAAAGTTCAAGGTTGTCACACAGAAATAAAATAAAAGTAAATAAGAAAAAAAAATGGGTTTTGCTTCGCTCCGTCACAGTTGAGGATTATTTCAATAGTTGAAGGCACATCCGCTGCAGCTTTTCCGCACTGGCTTTTCCGTTTCGCCTCAGAAGCAAAGCCCAGGTTGTTACCAGCCGCGCAACCCTTCTACCAGCTGCCAACTGCCGCTCGCCGCGCAGCCTCTCCTTGCTAATGGCGCATTTTATGCGCTGCCATTTTGTTTGTGTGTCTGCAGAGACAAGCGCCTTGACATGTTTGTATTTGCCTACCACTCGCTGCTGCTGTGCTGCTTACCCTGCTACAATAAATACCCAATTAGTGTTGACCATTTATTTAATGGCCTGGCTGATTGTTTTGGCTTCTTCGGGTCCAATAACATTCTCTTGCCCACAAATCAACTACACATTTGTTCGTCTTTAACTAGATTTGTGCCATATTCCGGTCTTTTGAAAAGTCACAAAAACTTTCTCAGCACAAGTAATTTCCATTGAGAGTCAAATTGTTCTTGAAGTTTGGAAATTGTATTTTGTGAGTGTCAATCGGAGTTGGACGCGTGTCATTCAAGACCTTTGGCAGTGCAAACGAAGCAAGGTATACTGAGAATCTGTTTATGTCAGTAAACGAAAGTATCTGATGTACAGCCACAAATTTTCTTGATGTTTATTTTCATCAAAAGTATACCAATCTAAATGAATATAAATTCCTTGTCCAAAAATGAAGCAAAAATGCGTAGCCATAAAATTTCGACAGCATTTCTGCAATTCGGAATCTCCTTAAATATTATATAGAATAATGCTAAATATACATTTTTTTTCGTGATTTTTACATTAGCCAGTAAGTCAATTTTGTATGGGAAGCATTGACATTAATAATCTAACTATTGACATTAATATCTATCTATAGTCAAATAGTTGATTAACTTTAAAAATGTTGTGTATATGCAAAGTGATTGAAGTGTTGCCCGCTCGCTCTCTAATCAAATTTTCCGTTCATGTTTGCTATTTCAGAACTTCCATTAACACAAATAGACGCACGCATACACAAACACACTTTCACACACGCATATATGCGCATGGGTTAAATAACTTTTACTGCCAGCAGCATCCAGTAGTCGGGTTTTACGTTTTTACCCTCTGCGCAACGATTGCTACTGGTCGGTTGCGCTGGCAACGTCTTCCATCAAAATTGTTGCCAGCTTCTTAATGAGCATGCAAAAGTTTACCACACATGCAGAGCCGTAAAGACAGCACTGCCATAGGGGGGTGAAAGTTTTGCTGCTATATGACTGTAAGTTTAATAAAACTAATTGTTAATTTAATTTGCCAGCTCGTCGTTAATTGTTGGCATGCATAATTGAATAATAACTGACGCAGGCAAAGCAACAGAAACAACAATTCTGCTCAGTTGTCCTCTGTCATTGTTTATACACACATATTACAGCTTTATTTCAAATGTGTGTTCGTGCTGTCATGTCTCGGCTTAAAGCCTTAACAGCAGCAACAATTTCATAGTGAACGTTGCATAAAATAAGTTGTGGTTTAAGTGTTTTGCTTTTATTGAACTGCAAAACACGAGAAACAATGCTAAAATTAATCTAGTTTATTATTGATCTGTGTTAACAGTGGCAAAAGATGCCGCAAAAGTTTATTTAACTGAATTCGAATATTAAATGCACACAAATTGTTGTTGCCAATTACCAATTAACAATTGACTTGTGCACACTTGACTCGCTCTTGACTTTTCCCTTTGCCTTGAGAATATGCTGTTTTGCCATTAGACCTTGTTCTCATTACGCATACGCCATCTGAGCCACACCAACACACGGACGCACATACACGCGGAAAAACTACTGCACCGCCAATTGTATTTCGCCCTTTTTTGCTTGTCCCTCTCTTTCGTTTCCATTTCATTTCCGTTTGCGCTTTTTGCTTCGCACTCAACTTTTATTGTTATGACACTGAGCAAGTCAATTGGCTGGCAACTAACTAACTGTTTAGTTTTCTTGTTAGACCCGTCAACAGAGACATGAGCTGCAATTTGCATGTGTATGTGCGAACACTTCTTGCGTGTAAGCCTTTCTATCACAAGCATTGGGAATGGCATTTTTCTAGAAGCTTCTGGTGTAGAACTTTTCTGATGGTTTTTTATCATTTGCAATACTTCAGGGAAATATCAATGCATTAAAAAGAAGTATCACAAGGTAGTACGCAGTTTGGCTCTGATGATTGTGTTAGGCTTCATCTGAAAAACACATTTACTATAGTCAAGTATTGTGATAAGTCTTCGAGTTGTTCCTTTGACAATAATAATTGTTTTTCTTGCAAATTCAAGAAATTATTCAATGCATGCTCTTATAAAACGTTCGGTTTCTTTCTGCATATAGATTTAGGATACAGTTTCATATATTTTCAGGGTATTCACCAGCTTCATACTCCATTTGCATTAATTTTTTGAATTGTCGCCTTGTCTAAAAATTGATTGACAGCCATTTTATTGGACTTTTTTATTTCAGGACTTACAACATTTTTGGTGTTGTTGATCTTCACGAAAATATTGTGCACTTATAAATTTTTTTCATCGTTTTCCATCAGAATTGGTGTCTCTTTTGCTAGCTGAACTTTAAGTTCTTGGTACATCTGTTTTGCTTTGTTTCGTGCGCTGCTTATGGGCCCCGAAAACTTTTTGGCCGTGTTGTTGTTTATTTATTATAATAATTTGCCAAAGTTATGCCTGACTGTTATTGTTGTTGTTGCTTGCGCTTGTACTCAGCTGTGTTCTCGTTGGCTTTGTTGTTGCTGCGTCTTCTAATGAATTCAATTAGCATTCATATTATTCATACACTTGATTCACTTGCTTTGACTCTGGCGCATTGAATAACATTTATTTGCTCGTTGTTCGGGTTGTTGTCTTTGGTGTTATCTTTTCTTTTTACTTATGCAAGTCAGCTAAAGTTTTTGTGTGCTACTTGTAAAACTAATAAACAAATGATTTGCTACGCAAACTTTTGCACATTTGGGGCCCATGAAGTGGCCCTAAGCCGCTCTCGACTGGGCCACTTGACTCAATTGCCTTAAAATAATTGGCCAATAATTCAGTAAAAATGACCACTTAATTTTGGTTTCATCATAATTTAGTGGCGCTCCGCCCTTTACAGCCAATATTCACACATACACACACACGCACACACACACACAGATGGCACGCCAATGCCTGGGGAATTGGCGGAAGTACAACGTCGTATCCGTATTCACAAATGTTTCGGGCAAAATTGAAGAGCACTTGAAGGTCAATCTATCTAGACCATGTTTTGGCCAACTAAAAACTAGTTGTAGACATTTGCATATATAAATTATAATGGCGGAAACTCTTAACATGAAATAGTAGAGTTAAACTTTTAAAGATATGTTTATATATTTTAGGTATTCTAAGAATCTGAGTTTACATATAGTTTTTATCAGTTTCTATCGCTTCTCTCTCGTTCATTCTTTTGCGTTCGCCGTCCAACAGTGAATAAATCTTGATAAATCTTTGGATTTAAAAATTGTTTTTGTTACTTACATTATGCTTCCATACAACTTTATAAGCAGCAGGATTTGCATGCACTTTACACTCGAAATAAACATCATCGCCTTCCTCGATATCCTCCGGATTTAGATTTGAGCCCAAGTCCAATTGTAAGGTGGGTATAACTGCAACAGAAGATAATAATGCGAATACAGCTACTTCTTTTTACAAATACATGTATAAGTATCTATACAAAGATGGATTTGCATTTTGTGTATCTGTGCTGTGTATAGATAGATTCCTATGTGCTGCTTGGTCTTGGACATAGCCTGCCTATCAACTGCAATTTGCTATATTTTTTACTTTCGGTCAACTTTAGCACAACACAAAAAAAACAAAAGAAAAATGAAATAAAATTCTCTTAAACGGACACAAAAAAGGGAATTGGGGTTAATCTGCGCTCATCTGTGATTAGTGTCGCTTCGAAGGAGTACGGGCCCGCCTCACATTCCTTACCATTACCTTCATTGGCAATGGTTTCTTATTATTTTGCTCATCGTTGTTGCCTTTCCTCCTTTTAGTTTGGTCTTGGGATGTGCTTACTGTTTTCTTTTGCCACGTTTTATAAACAAGTTTCTTTAAGCCGATTTTGCGCTTTGCAAAGACTTGTTAATGAAAATGAAAATCGCTCGCCTAAGCCCAGCGAATGACAGCTAGCTAGAGAATTGAGTAAAAAACGTTAAGCAGAGACAGAGACGGAGAGAGACATAGACAAAGGCAAAGGCATAGGCAAAAAATGTTTGCATAATTTAAAGACCTTTTTGCCTGCTGCTCAACAAGTTCATTAACGTTGACTTTAAGCCCAGTTTGTAGCGAGCAAAGCACAATACTCGCTTCTGGCTTTGGAAAGTGGCTGCTTGGCTGGCTAGTTGACTGGCCACAATGTTGCGGTTAGATGGGCTTAAGTGGTAATAACTGTCACTGGCCAAGCTGGTCAGCAGCAGCCTTCGCCCAAACTAGCCAACTTTACTTGGCTAATGCATTTTATGGCACACAGTCCAACTGCAACAGCACAAAAGCAAAGCAAGCCCGAAACCCGTAACTGCAGCTTAACGTAACGACTTTTGAATGCCGCTGCCACACTTTGTAGTAGACATTGGCAATGTGCTCCAGTGGCTGCCACTCCCTTTCGGCTGCTCGTCCTACTCCCCATTTTGTTCCTAGTGTGTGAGGCCTGTCATTGTCTGTTGGGTAAAAAGTTGAACAACTGCTCGTTAGCAGCCCTTAAATTGATTCCATTTGCTTCTGGTGCTACTTCTGGCTCTGCCTCTGCCACTGATCATATAAATTACATTAACTGAAAAGTACTTCTGTCCTGGCCCGGCCAAATAAAACTGAGAGAAATTGGCTTAGAGTAAAGTTAATTGCGAATGGCAGATGTGCAGTGTAAATAGTTTTGAAAATAATGTGCATCCAAACTAGCTCGCAACTTCTGTGGCAAGGATAATATATTATGACGTGGCAAAAATCTAAAAAGAAATTTAGGGTAGATCAATTAGGATCTACTTGTGCAATGTGCTTAAATGTTTGCGAAAAGCTATGAAATAAACATTTGGCTCATAAGCAAGGTTTTAATGTTTTCATCGAGACTGTTTACTTTAATCTTTCTATTTTTCCCGGCTTAGCAGCTGAGAATTAAATCTGGAACTTGGAGTCTTCCTTTTTGAATGCGGCCTATTGCCTACACTAGGTAGACTTTGTAGCCTTCTATGGCCTTGAGTGCCCAACCTTCCTTAAATCGAATTTCAACCAATTAAGCTCATCAAAGATATGCTCAGCAGCTGTAGACCTTAAAGTATCTTTAATTTATAGCAATATTTCCACCCTTCTCGATGACCTTTCATATTTTTCACCCTGTCAGCACATGTTAACAGTCGGCTTTGGCGGAACTCCCCTCTTTACAAGCAAACAGTTTGAACACACTTATTTATTGCCTGGACATTGTCCACATTTTGCCACCTTGGTCCCCTTTTTGGGTAGCTGCTGCGTCATTATTTTTATTGCGGATAGACTTTAATTTTTAGTGGTTTCCGTTTCATTTAATTTAAAATGTTAATGCGAGTTGATTGGGCGGAAAATTAAATCTCTGCTTAGTTTCACGATTTCTTTTTGGGTCGAGGTACAAGCAGCGAAATTTTATAAGATTTTAGATTACTTCGTCTTATGACAGTTCTTATATAATGTGGAATAATGGAACAATTATTGACTGCTCATTTGCAGCGAATTGCAGGGAACTTTTCAATTTACCCCCCCAATACAAACAACGACCACGCTTAAAGAAGACACAAAATCCTGCAAGCACGCGAGACGAAATCACAGGAAGCAAGAGGGGTTGGGGTAGGTGAGGAGGTTAGGAGACCAAAATATTTTAAGCACGCTATAAACATGTAAATGAGCATGGAAATTGAAATTGTTATCTAATTTTTTATATCAGCAAGCGACGCGCGTAAAATTGAGAGTCTGCTTCGAGGCGCCCACGCAGACAGCTTTGGTTTGCGCTGGCGCGGGCACTGCCCCTGCGGCAGCTCCTGCTGCTGCTGCTGAAAGGAGTAAAAGTTTCCTTGGCATTGGGGAACGATGCGCAAACACTCTTGGATAATAGACGTGGCAACTGTTTGCCTAACGACAACGACAACGGCAACGACAACGTTCGCAAAATTCTTGAGACTATTGAAACATAAACGAGAGCACTTCTATATACTTTGTGTGGGGGTTTGTGCGTGGGTCAAAGTCTTTGAGCTGACACTATGCCAAAAACACTCATATTGAGCCATATGGTAGAGCGCAAGTTGGCTTTTTTAATATCTTGGCATATAAATTTTATTAACAAACTTTGAGCGCATATTGTTGACTTGGCCCATAAAATAAGCGCTTGACATTCGGGCTGAAAATCGCGAAAACAGAAGAAAAATCCCCATGTCTACGAAATTTATATGCAAATCAGTATTGATTCCGAGGACACGGGTGATAAGCGCTTCCCACAGTTTATGGCACTGCCGCCGCTTCTCCCAGCTCAAGCCCCGCACCTTAGCTAGTTTATGCGCCACTGACAGCCATAAAATAAAGCGCGTGTTCAACATGCATGTAATTATTTGACAGGGGTAGCTACCCACTACCCCTTGGGAAGTGCACAAGTTTTATTGACTTTGCGTTCAACCGGGGCCAGGTTGTCCCATTTGTTTGAATTGAATAATATCTATCTGAAAGCAGGTCAGGCGACTGTCACATTTGCATCTGCCGTTTACCACTGATTAACTGTATTAGCTCAATTCAAAAAGCCAGCCACAATATATATGTCAGTTAATATTGTCTTTAGTTACATCAATGCATGTGTGTGAAAGCTGTCAGCTGAAAAGCTAATTGAAAACGTGCCCATTTACAATCCCAAAACATAGTATTTCCATTTAGCATGTATTTTCAGGATTTGTTTCTTTTGAAATACTGTTCATTTTGGGATATACAACTTGAATACTTATTCACAAAGTGAGAAGAACTTGTGGCTTTTGTGTTATGTCTATATGAACGTTATTTCCTTCAAGTTCGGGATAATTGTAGGACCTTGTCTATTGCGGTATATTGATGTACCCTTTAGTTTGAGTGCTTTTGTTACTAATATTTTGACCACGCACCCTCGATTCTGAAAAACGGTAAAACTCGATTTCTTTCACAGTTTCAGTGCTATCATTGTCAGAATTATTATTATACTTTTATTTAATTATTTGTTATTTTTATTCGCTGAACCCATTGAAAATGGGTAAAAAAGTCGTAATGTATTTGTGGAAATGTATGTAACAAGCAGAAAGAAGCATTTCCGACCACATAAAGTATGTATATTCTTGATCAGCATCAACAGCCGAGTCGATCTAGCCATGTCCGTCTGTCTGTCTGTCTGTCCGTCCGTCCGTTCGTCCGTCCGTCCGTATGTATGAACGCAAGGATCTCAGAACATATAAGAGCTAGAGACTTGAAATTTTAGCTGTAGGTCCGCTTAATGCCAACGTAGATCAAGTTTGTTCCGATATTCGATAACTTGCCCGTTTCAAAATAATCGAAAAAAATCCATATCGAAATCCTATTTTTTGAGCGATTTTGGTAAATAATAAGAAAAGTATATATAAATATCAAGTATCTTTCATTTTATAGCTATCACCACCTCCCCGCTACTACCTCATAACTATAAATCAAGTAAATAAACCAATTTATGCTGCCCATCAATATAAACCTGAATATAAATGCAATCGGCATTTTGAGAATACACGAATAATTTTTAGTACAAAAAAAAATACTGCTAAAAATTTCATTGAGATCGATTTAGAAACACAAAAGAAAATGTGTTTTGGCTGCCCACGTTTTTGTGGCAAGTAGCGCAAAGAAGAGAAGAAGAATTTTTTCATACATGTACACACACACAATCATGCGCGTCTGCTGCGAATTCTATCAACAACATTGCAATTGCGATTGTATTGTTTTCTGTGCTGCTATTTAAATCCGTTTTTTTCTCATTGATAGAGGTGGCGACAAGTAGCGTGCTATGTTGCGTGCTCGAACCCTACCGAGGAAACTAATTTCTTCTTTTTTTTTGGATGGTGAGGCTGTTGAGTTGAGGCGGCAGCAAGTTATGCGGTCAGTTGCGAGTTCGAACCCAAGGGAACATTTTTTTTAAATTTATCTTTATTACTACTAAAGCAAAAGAGCGTGTAGCGCGAACTGCATTTGGTGTTGGCATAAGAGGGTTCAGGGCATCCCCTAATCGGGAGCTCCCGACTAGAACCTCTTACTTGTTTTTGTTATTAAGTATAGCAAATGAACATTTTGAAGCTTTCAAATGATTCATTGACGTTGAATCTTAAGTTTAAGTACATAAGAAAAAAGCATAGAAATAATCAGAATTTAGAAGTTGGTGAACTTATGCCGTTCAATTTTTCTCTTTGATCGCTTTTGGAAAAAAAAGAAATATATTTTTCTTATAAATTTTGAGCTAATAGACACTTTTGGCTTTTGAACCAAGCAAAATGTTGGCATTAAAAAATTGCCAGCCTTCCGAAACTATTACAACGCTGCAAATTGTTTTGCCTCCAAATGGATTGATTACTTGGCAATTTATTCAATTTTAAAAGTTTTTTAGTTATCTGTACCCTAACCAGTTTTTATTTCTATATATCTATTCTATATTTAAGTAGAAATTCTTTCTTTTACTTACAGAATACATTCAGCTTCATTGCGGTCTCTCGTATACCATTGCGGACCAGTTCGTTGGTGGCTCGGCAGGAAAGCGCCTTGCCATGATCCTCCCTTGTCGGGGTTATGGAGAGTATTGAGGTGCTGGCATTGCCGTCCTCAGAGACCTGCGAGGGAAAAAGCGATCGCTTTGGGGGTTTTGTTTGGCTCAGTTGTTGTGTCGCTCACCTTCTGGCTGTGGCCGCGCATCTCCAGGTTGCCCATCCACCAGGTTATTTTTGCAGGTGGCCTTGATCCAATTGCCTGGCACTCAATCTCATATTTACGGTCAGCCGACATTGGCTGATTGTTAAAGCTGATTTCCACCAGAAGCGGACGAACTGCAAATATGCAAGCGTGTGTTTGTGTGTGTGTGTGCGTGCGTTTATATTTGTACACATTAATATTTATGGTTAATTTATGTGTTTAAATGCCGTTTAAGCATTTCTTTTTTTTATATTTTAGTTCTTTATTTTTACCATTTTTGTTTATTCATTCAAATTGCGTGTGAAAAATCGAAAACGCAATGAAAATGGACAAGCAATGCAATTAAAATTAATTGCAACGAATTACGAGCGCACTGTTCGTTCAACAGCACTACAAAAACAACAACATTATCATTGATTGTAGCAATATCAATATATTTATATAAGGCTCATACAAATAAAGAAACAAGGCTAGCGCATACATGCGTAAATATATATTGGCTTTAAATACAATGACATTTTACATGATGTCCAGTAGACACTTTTTCTTTGGTGCCTGCAATACCCAATACCTGTAATATTTAAATATAAATTCTATCATATTGATGCTTCATTTATTGATGTATGACGTGTTTGCTTTAGCCTATTTCATGCTTTTATACATTACTTTGTAAAGCGATATGAGCAATAGTCAAAGCTGAATGGCTCGAATGAGTTTAAAATCTGCCAATCAATAAAATAATAAAATAAAAAAAACACAAATTTGTAACTGCAATTTAATATTCTAATGCATCATTTGAATAGTTTAAATAAATACATGGTGTAGCTTAAAAATAATTGCCGGTTGTCAATTGGCGTTAAATATTTTGACCCGAACGTTCATTTTCAAATCAAAACAAAAAGCCAGCAATGAAATATGCATATACATATATTTATCTGAATAGCTGTATATGCATTCAGACCACATGCGTGTTTGGGGCATAATGTGAAATCTTGTTAATATTTATTGTGGCTGCAAATTGTTTACATGCTAAATTAAAAAGCGAACACACACATATTTGGATGTTCGTGTGTATAGACATATTTGCTAAAATTGTTCATAAAATAAATAAAAACACGGTCACGTAATGTGGCCAGGTTCATTATCGCGTTTACACATTGTTGTCATAATATTACATAGGAAACAAAATTGTTTACTTCTTTCGTTCGTAGTCGTTTTTGCTGTGTTCAATGAAAATGCAATTTAAATTATAAATAACGAATTTCAATATTCAGGGCGTTATTTAAATAAATATCATTTGGAGGTCGTATTGAAATATTTTCTATCAGACATAACATTAATTTTTGATGTTTTTTGCTTGAATCCCCTTTACAGGAGTATATCTCATTTTATTGAAACATTTGCCCCGAATATTTGCACTTGGAAAACGTAATCAGGCAGTTAAGTAAACTCGATAGTTGCTTTACAATCAGTGATCTTAGCTTTGTAGTTAAATATAGTCAGTCGTCATATATATAGTCATGAACTAAATCGGATTGCCTTAAAAACAATAGACGATTTGTATGCATCTAAATAAAACAATTTTTTGGCGCGGTCTTATCTAAATTAAAAATGTTCTACGTTTGTGAGGGTATTAAATCTATACCCAACCCAATGTGTCTTGTTCTCGATTGCATTTTATTTTTGTATGTGCCATGAACTATGTATTTTGTAGGGTACCATTTTTGCAGTTACTGTTGTTTTTTCATTCATTGCGGTTGGCCGCGTATTTTATGCATTAATTTAAAGGCATGACATTTCAGTTAAGCCAAAATGAAATGAAAGTGAAGTAAAAAAATATGTGTATGTATACCTTTAGTAACCAACAACATTTTATTTATTCAAACCGCATTTTTATGTATGATATTGTATGCGTGTTTTTGCTATATTCCTATAATTATGTTTTTATTGAAGCAACACTTGCACATACATATGTGTGTGTGGTTTTTTGTGTTACACTTGATTGTAATTAAATTAATTATGCCCATTTGCATTGGAAACCCATTTAAATGTTTAATTAAACATACTACAAAAACCAATAGCGCATCCAATGCCTGAGTTTCATTACTTATGCAAACGAACGTTTGTAATTATTAAATATTAAAGTGCCCAAGAGCTAAAATTAAATACTAACTAAAGTATGAATTGCTTAAGGATTTTCAAAACATGCAACATTTACTGATGAAATACACCATAAGCAAATTTTGTTTTTAATTTGTGTATCACAGTTTGAGATTGATTATGAAATCCACCTCGCTGAACGCGCAGGAATATTATTAATATGTTGATATCAATTCAAAATTACCGACAAGTAAAAGATAAAACAAATGTTTAATTTAGGGTATAAACAAAGCAATTGACAGTCCATCAATGTTGGCGTTTTTTATTAGCACTGCCAACTAGTTTGAGCAAGTTATTTAAAATATGCGCTAATGAGCCTCGATGCCTGTGTGAGAGTCGTGACATAAGTAATCTAATTGTTAGTGGCCATAAAATTACCTTATTAAGGTCATACTTATTATTCAAAACTTTTTGCCTGCCTGCGACACGCACAGGGCCACAGCAAAACAAATTTTTGGGGCCACGCAACAAACCGACACACTCCCCTTTCTCTCTTTCGACCATCGCAATCCTGTTGGCCAAGGTTAAGTGTTGGCACAGAACACTAACATACTTGGGAAGGTATGGATGTCTAAGGTATACATGTCTATACCTGTTGTCTGCCATATTAATTAACACGACTTAAAGAGTCAATGACATCCCTGCTGTTTGTGCTCCTGTTGCTGTTCTTTTTGTTGGCCACTTTAGTAAACGCGTTAACCCAATAATTTCAGCGCGTTTATTATTGGCGTGTTAAATTTTATGCTATCTTAGCGCGACATTCTCTTTGCACATACACGCACATAAATGTGTGTGTGTTTGTGTGTGGGCGCAATAATATCAAATATGCGCATCACCATCTGTTGTCGCAAAACATTTTTACTTTTATTAGCCCAAGCCTAAGTAAAAATTGACAGCAATTGCTTTTCTTTTTGGGGACACTGAGAGCAGACGGTAAGAGACAAATAGAGAGGAGCTGGAGGGAAGCCTAAGTGCCATAAAATTCAATGGCCAATCTTTGGCTGTTAGCGCAATGCCTTGGGCATAATATTTGGCAAAGGCAATGGCTGGCAGGAGCTGAAGCTAAAGCTGGATCTGACGCAATGCAACACGGCCTGAGCTCTGGGTATTGTTTTGCAAAAGTTTCTTTATTTATTTGCCAAAATAACGGCACTTTACATGAAATTATTATTAATAGAACGCCATTCAAAACTGCCATCGCGCGACTATATAAACGTCATTTGATGGCGGTTAGCAAAGTTAATGACTAACTAATTTTATGCACTGAAAGTTTCAGGAATATAAGAAAAGATGAAAAAAGCTGTAAAAGGAAAAGTCGAACATCTTCAAAATTCTTACTTGATTTAAGATGCAGATTTCTAGTATCTAGTTTGGAGAGTAACATAATCCTAATAAGTATATTAATAGCATACGTACGAATCAATTTAAGATAAGCCCAAAGGAAAAACAAAAAGAGATTTGTTACTTTTGATTAAATTTACAATTTCAATAGCAAATTGCCAATTGTTTTATGCTCAGCGATATATTACAAATAGAATTGCTAAAAATGCAATTTCTATGCAAGATATTAACTTGCATAGTAGAGAAAAGGATAAAATAAGCACTGCATGATAAGAATATAAACCAATTAAAATAAACGTTTCAAAAACTTTAAATAAGACAATAAATAAAGCGGATGTGCATTATTACCAAAATAATCTGAGGTTTACTCTTCAATTTTAGTTCGAATGTTACACAATCAATTGGTATTTATTTCATGCTGTATGCTCAATGAAAATGCAATTGATGCGATGCAGTTATTCTGGTGGGAAATACAAACGTACAAAGTTGAATAATAAGACAATGAAAAATGGAGTTTGCAAATTGCACAAAAGCAAATTGCACATCAGCATTTTACACAGTTCTGATTGGATCAAAGCGAGCAAATACTAATAAGGCTTAAGGGATCAAGCCCTGAACTGTACACTCATACACACATGCTTACAGGCAGACAGACAAACGTACACACGTACGGATGAAAACAAACACAAATTGGCTGCAATTTAATTCAATTTTACAATTTGCAAAGCAATTCGGTGTCGCGCGAAAGGGCAATTAAAAAAATGTTCACAAAATAATAAATCCGTTTGAAAATGCACTTGGATACCACAAATTTATGCACGTGCATATGTGTGTGGGTCTGTATGGGTGTGTGTATGCGTTAAATGCGACGAATGTTCTGCCAAAATAAAATATGTTCAAAGTAAAAGCAGCTGTAGCCAGGACATGCACCGGGACAGGACACTATTGAACAGCCGCTGCGCGCAGAATTTCAAAGCTGCATTTGTTGTTGCTATTGTTCTTGTTGATGATTTATTTTTTTTTTTCTTATTTGCATAAGCTATTTTATTATCTATTATATTTTTTGTGCCGTTTGTTGTTGCCTGTGAATGGTTTTTATCTGCACAGCTATTTGTTAAAACTTTTATCGCAACGCTTAAAACCGTGCTGCGGGTCGGGTCAGTAGCAAAAAAATAAATAAATAAACTGTTTGCCAAACCGTTTTTAGCACCATATTTCGTTCTGTTGCTGTTGTTGTTTTGTTCTTTTTGTTGTTGTTGTTGTTGCTGGCGTCTGCAAACGCTTGAAACTCAATTTAAAATTTTCAATTTAATGCATAGTTAAAAGTGGCAGAACACGAACACGAAGTCGACATATCAAATCAGAGCACAATTTGAGCCGAGGGTTTACCCACACACATACATATGTATGTCCTTAAAGTTCAAGTTAAAGTTACACAGTATAGTTGGGGTGTACTTACGATAGAGCTCAATCGTTATGTTGGTGGCCACATATTTCTTGTGGAAATTGCTCGCCTGGCACGTGTAGACCGCATGCTGGTGGATGCGTGACAAGTTACGCACCACCAATTTGCTGTTGATGGTGCCGTCGTATGTGTAATCGACAACGCTATTTTGAAGTTGTCCATTCATCAGCCATGTGACAGTCGGCGGCGGCGAGCCTGTGAGGGATAACCAGAAAACATGTACACAAATGAGAATGCTTTAAAGTTGCCGTTATTTTTATTGGAATTAAGCTTGGGGCTTTGGGTGTACTATCGGTCAGATTATTATTTCCTGAAATGGGATAATCCCTTCCTAGAAAAGAAAATTAATGACATTTTCCAATAAGTTCACTTCACAAAATTATATGCTAGCCTCGTAATAAATAAATCTGAAAGGAGTCCTTTTCTTAATAAACAAAAATTTATATTTATCATTCTGGAAGGCCCAATTCTTGTTTTGATATTTCTCAGTATAGTTCCTTTTCAGTAAGCGTCATATATTTAGCAGTAAGTACACACTGATTTGAGTCTCGTTTAAGCTAGCTCTTGTGTTATGCTAGCTAACTAGACGCTATCAACGTTGTCGCTGCTCATTTTGCCGTTGTTGTCGCTGTTGTGTAGCTGGCATGGCACTTAAATTAACACACATTACTCATACGCAGCGTGTGGTACTTGGCCGTTCTTAACGACTTCAACTTAATCGAGCACTGAAATTAGCTTTTGTGTGCGTATATGAGCGCACATTAATTTAATAGCTGTGGGTAGGCCAGATCTACGAGGTGCAAATAAAAAAGAAAACAAAAGAAATACACTGAACGAAACCGAAAGGTAGCTGAGTCAGGGATTTGTTTGGGAAACCACCAAAGGGCCTAACTGAGTACTTGTTGGGTGTTGTAAGTGCTTTATAATTAGCTGTGCTATCATTATTATGAACTTGGTCAGGTATGATACAACTTTGTACACCTAAATACTTGACTGAACTGAAAAACTGAAAGTTGAAAAGAGCTGCAGTTTCTATGTCTTCTACTCCTAAAGAGAGTTTTCTGATCATTATTTTGCAGCGTGTAGCTTAGCCAGATTGTATATTAGAAAACGCTCATTTGGCTATCATTATATTTTACATATTATTCAAGTATATTTATTTTTATACGAAACATTGCGTAGCTGTTCTATGCTGCTGCCAAGTGCCATCAAATCCACCTGGATATTCAGCAAAACTAACTGCAGTTTATACCTATGAAAAATGTCAAACACACACATTCATGTGTGTACATATATCATACAAAGAAACGCACATTACTTTGATTAATAACTGCCATTTGGTTGAGTTTTATGTTGTTTATAAAAATATTTCACACACTCAAACGAACAGCTCTCTATGCATGCGCACACATACACCTATATGTGTATTTTGGGGTCGCAACATTTGTCTGCGTATGTATGTATGCACGTAGGTGTATGTGTGTGTGTGTCAGTAGATTAGCGCATATGTACCATGCGGCTTAATGGTCGCCTGTGATTTATTAGCCTCACAGAAACACAAGCAAAGAACGTGGTGGAGAGTGAGAGACAGGGGAGAGGAGATAGCAGAGAGCCAGTCCAATAAAACAAACAAAAATTGGCCAACAGGCCAAATTTGATTTGAAGTTGCAATTTTTACCAGTTGCCACGCAGCTTAAAGCAATTGTAGCGAATGTTGCAAGTTCGCTACGTGCTTTGATGTGCTGTGGCAATGTGCGTGCAGTTCGCTCATAAATTTAACTAATTTGCCTCGCGTTTGCTTTTGTTTCACAACTTTCCCCGGCCTTCGCTGAACGCCAAAATTTAATTAGCGTCCAGACGTTGCCTTCGCCCACTGCAATCCCCTTTGTCATTGTCTTTTATTGCGACCGTTTGGCGTGTTTTTCGCTTGGCTCAACTTTCGCTTTCAATTTAAAGTTGAGCCAGCTGTTCTTAGATTTTCTCATTTAAACACAAGGTGCCAACATACAAATAGACAAGTACACAAGCAAACACATGGTACATACTTACATACATATGTGCAAATATGTGCTCTATATGTGCCTTTTGTGACTGGAGCAGCAGCTAACTTGCAGTGCACTAGAAGCACACATATTTACTGTATGCAGCGTTACATGTATTATACCCTGTAAAATTAAAATGTTTCAATGCTTTTCTTAGGCAGAAGGGAACTGAGTTATTGTCAGTTTAAGTTTTGCTGGAGCCTAAAAGAAAATATTATGGATTTCATTTTTAGAGCGAGTAACCAAAAATTTGTCTCGTAAATTAGTTAAAATAGTAGTAAAAGTACTGAAAAATTCTTGATTAAATTCCAAGCTTCACCTAAGCTTAAGGATATTTATTAAGCTAGAATATTTCGTACAACTATTTTATCTTAATCATTTAAATGCAATGTAATAGCATGTAAAAGTATCTCTCTCTAATTAAAAAATGTTAAGAGTATCTATTAGTCGTGCTATTTTACTACAAATCCTTTTTCTATTATTTTATTATTTTTATTTTTTGCGAATGCAGCGCTATTTTTCGAGCAGGGTAAAAAGGGGTTTTTGTGCCACCAGCGACAATTTAACATTGCTTTGTCACGCCCAGTCCAAACTCTGTTGCCAACGCGCCCCTTCCCTAATGAGCAGCAGCATTCACATGCGTGCTAGTTTGTTTTTTCTTTTAGTAACCATACTGCTCTGCTGACTTTGTGCCAACTTAAAGTCGTAGCATACTTTTAAGCGCAAAACCTTTCTCGCTAATGCACGCGTCGGCTGCCTGAGTTCTCGTTGCTCATTGTGCTATTTGCTCGAGAATACGAAAGAGACTAATGCAGTGCGAGTGAGAGAGACAGAGAGTGGAACATGTGTGTGCTTGGACTTGGCTTAGTTATGCAATGCTGAAATATTTGCTTGTGTAGTTTTGCATATCTTTGCATCTTTTGCATCTGCTGTGTGGGTGATACATGTAGCAGACGAGTGAAGAAAACACAAAATGCAGTACATATATATGAATATATATATACATATACATATGTTTATATGTATGTCTAAGATAAAACAGCGACTGTAACAACTGGCACGTCTGCTGCTGATAGTTGCAAAAATGCACTGCCACATAAATATTTTTTATGCTGTTGTCTTTTCTACTCTTTCAGTTCTTCCTTTTCTGTACACTCCGTGCGAGTGTATTTTTGAGCCTGTCTGGTGTTTGGCATTTGGCTTTTTGTACCCAGCCAACAGCCATTGAGGAAGCTGTAAAATAAATTTAAGGACTGCTTCTGGCTGGTGCCCTCGCTTTAAAAGCTGCGCGCAAAGCAGCAAACAAAAACAGGAAACAACTTGCATTCAATCTCTTCTTGAATTGCTAAGTTGTCATTTGCTCTAGAAATTTGGGGGGATGGGCTGTGGCGATTCGGCGTCCTCTTGTTCAGTGAGTGTTACCGCATTTAGTTGGAACAAATAACAGACATCTGCATGGGTCGAAAACTTTGCTGGCGCGGCGCATGAATTTTAATACGAATTTTCAGCGAACAGAAGTGCCAGCTGACACAAATACTGTAATACGAGCTGATCTCTTCAATGTACAACAATTAAATGAATATTTTTGAACAAATAAACTAACTCCAACAAAGCCTTAAGAAAATGAAAAAGATAAATCTTTTTAATGGCTTACCTATAACTATATTAAAATAATCGCAGCTCAATTGGGTATTCTGAATATTCTAAGTATTTGTGTAAGGAAAACATCGAAAGAATGACATATCAATCTTTACTAATGCAACTATTAAAGAATTTATTCATTATTGACATTTTGATATATTTACATTTTTATTTCCCAACCTAATTATGTAATGCAGCTTAACAGTTGGATGTTTTTAGCACCTCAGTTTCAGCGGCAGGAAACATTTAAAATAACTTTATAAAAGACTAGATTTTCTGATTGAAATATGTATAATTAAGGTAAGAAGTCATAAAAAAATGCAGTGTATATGATATATAGACTACGATTTTTCTCCTTCCATCCTATTTTTATAGACCTCTTTTTTTATCTTATTGTATATTAAAAATCGATATTCATTTCGGGCTTACATTAATTTTTCTAAGCATATCACCAGAGCCGTAATATCCCCTTTCTCCTAGTTTCTTCTAAGCATGTTATTTCCATAAACTGAAGGTGATCGATTTTCAATCAGAAAATTAAAAATTAAATTCTGAAAAGTGCTGATGCATTACTACTACCAGCTTAACTACAACAAAACCCATAAAAAGTAAATGTATTTTACTTTACTTGCTGACAGTGCTGCCCGCCCATTTTGGCGGATGTAACTGACGTGCCACAAAATTTGCCTATAAAAAAGATGCCACATTTAAAGGCCGTCACAGTAAGTGCAAAATGACTAAAATATTATGCAAAGCAGCAAGAACAGCAACAACAGTTGCGAAATTTGTGGCATGCATTTTACAACGAAGTCTTTTAATGCTTCTTTCTTTTTTTAGCTCCCTTCGCTTTGTGGCAAGCAATTTCATGCCAAGTTCCCCGTATTGTTACATTTCCGAGCTCAAAATATGGAGAAAAAAAGTGAAAAATTTTAATAAAAATGCACACAATTTTGTAACCTGGCCACAGGAACAACACTAAGAAACAAGGGGTGAAGCTGGAGCAGGGGCAATATCCACAACAGCTACAACAACATATAAGAAAAGAATATTTTTACTGTGTCAGCGGCGCACTTTGGCAAGAGTTGAAAACGCCTGCACTTCCGTTTGACACACACACGCAGACTTTCCTAGCGGTTGTTGTTTTTATTTTTCTAGCCAACTCGAGGTACTACCGAGAAAATGTGTGGCAACGTTTTGGCCAACGACAGCCGCCGTGTTAAATTCATGACGTGCAACGCGAAATATTATGTATTAGTAGCCGGGCTAGGCGAGTTCTTTTTAGTGGCGTTACCATCTAGTCACAATGCTGAGCACTAAGTTTGTATAATGCCCCATGATGCCTTATATTTGCTGGGGGCGGAAATTTTTACTGGCACCACAGACTGTGCGGCTTTATAACTTTATTTCTACTCCAGCATTTGGCCCTGTTGGCGTGTCGCGCTCATTTGCAACAGTTGCTAGTCGCGTCCGTTCTGCCCCTTACCCTGCTGCCTAACTGCAATAAAATTTAGTGCTACTTTGTCGATTTTACACACCCTCAAGCTACCCAAGCAAGCCAAATTACTTGGCATAGGCGCGCGTTCATTGCCATTCCCATCAACTCCTCCGCTTTGACTTACTCCTGCTGATTGCACTTCTTTGAGTGGCAACTGTTTTTTTTTTTTTTACTTTCTTAAAGCTGTCTTTTTTTCATAACCCACACAATAACAATTTTTGTAATGGATTTTGCATGTTGAGTGCCGGTTTCAAATTTGCTCCCTTTGTGTCCTGTCTTTCCTGATTGCCAGCTGAGCATATTGCCCGACATTTGCTCGTAATTTATTTCCGGCCTTTGTTTAACATTTAATTGCATAGATTTTCAAATTGACACATCATTTTGGAAACGAAAAATAGTAGTGAATTAAGGGTGTGGTCGAGATATTAAACAAGTTAGAAATAAATCTCTTTTTGTTTTTAATATCATCATTCTTTTATAAGAAAATGTGCCTAAATTTGATTGTGCATTACTTAAATGGGTCCAAAATTAAATTTAAATTTAATAAAATATGAATTTTTACTAATCTATTTTAAATGGAAAGCTTTTAAAATCACAACTTATTTTTTTATAAATTGAAAATTGCTTCCACAAATATTTATAAGGTTATTGTTGGTGCTCATTTGGCATTCACTTTGAGTCTAGCAACAGAAAGTGCTTTCGCTTAGCTGTCAACAGACTTGACCAACTACTTGCCGGAAACTTTTAACCCATGCGAGCCACCCCTCAATCGTGTTTCACCCTGTCAGCAAGTTGGTGGACAAGTGTACATATGTATTCACATTTGTACTTTTATATGGCCGTACATTTAGCAACAATTTCTTGGCCCCGTTTAATTGGCACATACTACAGTTTGAGTGCCCAATTTTTTGTGATTGTAGCCCAGCAAGTCGGTTCGGGTGGGTCAGTCAACCCGTTAGATTAAGCCCGCCCAGGCAGTTGCCAGTCTAGAGTGCAGTTTTCTTGCTGGTGATTTATTTTATGTCAACGTTGACATGTCAAACCATTCAAAGTGGTTTCGCTTCCGTTTTGGCCAGAGAGTTTCACCAGTTCGTGGTTCGCAGTCCGCAGCGATAAAGCACGCGATTGCTGTGCTTGCTGTTCTTATTCTTGTTGCTCTTCCTGTTGGTGTTGTTGTTATTGTTGTTGTTGTTAGGGTAGAGTGTGACATACTTACTGTGAGTGTAAGCCATTGTTATTTGGCCCGGCTTGAAACACAAGGCTCCGTACTGCCACACAATGCCCAGCGTTGAGTTTTTTTTGGACTTCGTTATCAACAATTGACTCAAGTGTTATATGGCACATACAAATATGTATGTGAATGTGTGTGTGGGTGTGTGTATGTGAAGAAATTGTTGTCAGGTTGTTGCCCATGTTTTCAATGCTGGAATGTGCCGCCCGGCTACCCCCTTTTATTTGCTTAACAATTGTTTGGCTATGCTCAAAGGCAACGTTTTCATTCTTTGGATTAACTTGCCCCCTCCCCCATTCTCTTCCTGTGCCTTTCCCTCTGCCAACAGCCCCGATAATTTTTAATCCTTTTGTGCGCTTGGTATATATTTGAGAAATTGACTTTGGCGTTCTCTTTGCCATTCGCTTTCAATTGGCTTTTTGTTCGGTGACTTTTGTTGTTCGCTTCTTACAATTCCAATGTTATTTACCTTATTTATTATTTGTTGTTTATGCCGCGACCCATTGTTTGTTTGGCCGCGTACACACCAGGCCACCCCAGACCACCCCAGGCCGATGCGGACAACATTCCAGCGAATTGTTTTTCATTTCTTAGCGCGATTTTAATTTCTGATAGGTTTCGTGCACGAAAATTTATGCTTTAACGATGCCTGTAAACTTTAATTGCTGATTGGATTTCATAAAACCAGGCCGGGGAAAGTTATATTTGCTGCTAATGCTAAAACTCGCTAACTTACCGCCATAGACGACACAGGTAACTTCCAGGCTGCCGCCCTCCTCGTAGGGACCCGCACGGGAATCGATGCGCAAGCGACGATCATTGTAAATGTTCGGTTGGTGTGGAGGCACTGTAGAAAGGGAAGGGAATTGGCCAATTAGTTATATGGCATTCATTTGCCCAATCAATTAAGTCTTAGCCAAATACCAAAATCGACAGTTTTAAACATTCGCCAGCCGCAAATCACATATAATTTGTGCATTGGAAAACATCAAAGGGAATGTACCAACTGTGTCCTATATCAGCGGGCATATCCACATATGTATATATATAATATATGTGCATATATATTTGCATATTAAATTGTATGTTTTGCGGCTAACCGAAAAATCATTTGAGCTAATTTATGCGTGCAGCATGCAGAAAAAAGGCCAATAAATGTTAATTGCATTTTTTTTTCGATTTCGACGTGACAACCGGCAAATAATTTACATAAAATAAATATGATAAAACAAATATATTTTTCTGAGTTCTGGGTGCTTAAAGCGCTGCAGCCGGTAAACCTTATTTTATTTTTGATGAAATGCATTTTTCTCACATTTCATGTAATTTCGATTGAAAATAAATATATTGAGGAGTTTCTTATATATTAAATTATAATGCCATGATATACTTCTGTGGGCTTCATAATAAAATTTAAATCGTAAATGATTATGATTTTAATTTAAGAAAAAAAATAAATTGCATTGCGTTCACATTCAAATTTATTTAATTATAAATGTATTATCCATTTTATTTATGAAAACAATTTAATTGCGTACATGTAATATTACATTTTATTTAACATGATTCGCAAAAAAAAAAAATGAGTGTAATAAATAAAACAGTTGAAAGGGCAGGGCCATTTATAACTAAGCCCATTCATATGAAATCGATACAAATCAGTATGGAAATCCTGTTTTTTTTTTTTTTTGTTATCATTTTTCGGAGCTAGAGCCTTATAGAGCTCTTATACTTGAGGGCCTGAGGGCCTCGAATTATTTAAGTCACTATAAAATCTCTTTCCCTAATGTTGTACCCAAAACTTAAATTTTTTTATACACACCAACAACTTCCAAATTTACGTTGCTATTTCTGGTCTGCGATAGCTTAAAGTCCACACGACAGCGAAAGTTGCCCGCATCCTTTTCCTGTTGTGGTGGGTAACAAAAATTCAATTATGGATTGTTGTATTGTTGACACTTTAGCTTTTGCTATGGCCATTTGGGTTGACTTACCTTAACCGGATTTATAATCAATTCCGCTGGCTCCTTGTGCGTGCGAAAGACGGCCCGATCTTCGAGCACCTCCTCATCACGCCAATGTGAGGGCGTTCCTGCATGGGCTCCACGCGTGTCATAACTGTTGAAAACGCGGCACATTTGCTAAAGTTCATATTAAAGTTCAACTCACTGAACTTACCTATAGATTGGCAAATTGTTTTTGTACCAAACAACAAGGAGCACCTTGTCCTCCGGCAAACTAGAGCCCACATCGCATTTGATCTGTGCTGAATTATTGACGAGCACGCGCAGAATGTCACCATCTGAAAAAAGTAGAACAACACAATGAGCGTTGTTAATTTTGATTGAATTTTAATGAACTATATAAAGAAATGTTTCTGCAACTTCTTGACCGTTTCTGAACATTATTGAGATTTGATAACTGGTTTACTATCGATTTTTGTTTTGCTTCTTTATTGTAAACTGTATGTAAACTATTTAAAATTTAAAAATTAGAAATCACATTCATGGCCAGCGCATGATAAATAAGCCAATTTTTGTCAATATAAAATATTTGTTGGTAAATAAGGTAAAGCCATGTCAGACGTGGCCACACTTTGTGCTCGGCTCCGACCTTGCCTGTGCACTAATGCATATAAAGCAGGCAAAGCTGGCAATTGCGGTGCTCTCGCTGAAATAGTTTTATACGCCTAGCGCAGCCACATCATTTGGCTAAGCTTTAAAAAATCGATCGACTGACCAGCATGTAACCAGTATCAAAAAATAAAAGAAAAAAATGGTAGATAGAAAAAAAACAAAACAACAAAATCAGAACATCCATGGAGGCGGCCGCATAATGCGCCAATGTGCCGCAAAAACCCGGCCAATGCTGCCGCACGTGAGGGAAGCTGGATGAGGTGATTACCCAGCCGCATGCGGATAACAAAATGGCTGCCATTTCATGTTTTTGTACAGTGTGTGTGTGTGTCTGTGTGTGTGTGTGTGTCTGTATACTTGTATGCGGTAAAAATGCAATGCGTATAACGTAAAAAAAAAAACGACTAAAAGAGCTGGCAACCACTACAGCGATGTCAAGAACTACAGCAGCAAGAACAACAGCAACAACAACTGTGAATTGCGAATTGCAAACTCTGAGTTGGTAACTACGTTGGGAATAGCATAAAGCAAGCTGCCAGAATGCGCCTTGGGCTGGGCTTTTGTTTCTAATTTTGCACTTGTGTGCGCAATATAATCGCAAAGGCCTACGCACACTCCCAACCAAACACCTACATACAAGCACAGACCCAAGCACACACACACACTCTGATAAACACACTTATATTACATTCAGTTGTGCCCGGCAGGCGCTGCGTCACTTTGTCTACAAACAAACGGGCGACCACATGATAAATAATCGATAAATTATGTGGACACATGTTTAATCTAGCATGAAATGGAATCATTTCCCTTCAATTTGTTGTTAGCCAACCAAGCAGCCGGGCAACAACGACAGCAACAGAAACAACAGCAACCAAACACACAACAGATGTGCAATAGATGGAATTGTTGAGGGGCTATGGCGCTTTGGGGGGTGCCTATTTAAATACAAATAATGAGCAGTTTATAAATGCCAGCGAATATGTTGTTGGCGTTGCAGACAGCTCAAAAGTGCGCGGGGAAGGCGAATGAAATTATCGCGCATACGCCATGTTCAGCGCAGTTGGACACACACTTGACACACACACACACACACATGCCCACACGCTGCCAACTACAACGGCCCACTGACCGCATGCAGCAATTACATTTGCCCCCACCATGCACAGTGCCCACATAATGATAGATTTATCATTTGCTTAATTGCTTGGCTTGGAATAGGACAACGACAGCTTTAAGGCTGATGCTGCTGCTGTCTCTACATTGGATGATTAATAATTTATTTAATTAGCAGACAGTTTATTAAGTGTTCGTGTAGCATATAAAGCCTACGCCAGGCTTACCGCCGAGCAAAACAAATATTGCCAAACAGGTATGCTTAAATACAAACAAACACTCATAAATGGAATTATGAAAAGAGTAATAAATTTATTAAACTTAAAGCAATAATAAATAATAAATTGTAATGAATTAAAATTTTTTTCATCTGACTTACGTTATGAAAATATTAATAATAATAATAATATATAAATTTAAATTATAAGAAATAAATATGCATAACAAACAACAAAAAAAAAAAAACAAAAACTTCTGCACCTTATATTTTGACTAAAATGGTTTGCTATTGTAGTTATGAAAGTTTTTACCTTAAAAAAATATTATTTAAATTTTATTTATATGCTTTCTAGTTTTATCTAGGAAAATTTTAATTTTCAACCTGAGATTCTGTTTTGAAATTTTAAGCTTAAAAGCTGTTGCTTAAATATGGTAATTAAAATTCCAGTTTATGCTGCGCCTCATTACTTGCCGATGTACTTTATACTCTACGTTGGCCGGGCACAGCTTTTGTGTCAGCTAACTCAGAGTGCCACTAATTACATTTATCTGGCAAGTTGTCCGTCTCCTGCTCTGTATCTCCGTTCCTCTCTCCGTTTGCTTTGCTTTATCTTCATGCTGTGCCCGATACAACAATGAAAATGCCAACAACAATGGCTTCAAGTAGTGGCTGCCTCTTACAAAGAATCACTTGCTATGTCTATTGTTGTTGTTGTAGTTTGTTATTATATCTGCGTACTATTGTTGTTGTTGTTGTCGTCTTTAATGTAATTGAACATTTTCTAATTGACACTTGTCACTGGCAAAAACATTTTCAGAACTTCATTTTGACGCATTTACACACACATTTATTTCAATTTCCTTAACAACAATAGCAGCAGCAACACGAACAACAGTAGCAACAACTGCGATTGCAAGCACGCATACAAAAACAAAGTAAAGTTGTAGTACAATAGCTCCTCCGCCTGACAATGCTACACGAAACGTAGCTCGGAATTTATTGCATTGGCTCTACAAGGAGCGTTGAAAAGGGGGGACAGCTGCCTGCCTGCTGCTATGCTGCAGTTTAGGAAGAAAAAACACTCGCCCGCACACAATACCAGCAGCGACTGGCAGTCAGGTATGCAATCTGGCCATGACGTCCCTTATTTCTACTCTCATGTTCGCCTTGCCAGTCGTGAGTCCATACCGAACAGGCGCTGCAACTAGATACAAAAACCACGTGACAATGTTTTCAGAACAACAACAGCAACAACAACTAGTATGGGTCAACATCTCAAATGGGATTTGCCAATAAAAAAAGAAGGCCGCAGCCTTGTCTATGGTCTATCGGGTGTTGCAGCAGCCAGCAACTTTCGTATTTGTCGTAGTTGCCACATGGCGTAGTGCAAACCGCATTAGCCTTCATCAAGCCGTGCAAATGCCGATGCAAGGCAAAAAATTACAAAACAGGCAAAACGTACAGCAAATATTGGATAACTAGGCGAATGCGTGATATGTTGGCCTTACACAAAGTCAATATGCTTTAGGTTCTGCTCAACGGATGGAATGAGAAAGTGTGGGCTCAATTGCTGTTAAATCTTTAAAGTAAAGATTATTTAGTGTGTACTTTTGTCAAGAAATTAAACTGATAAGACTTTTTTTTATTTATTTTGGTGGTTCTGTACGAAGCCCGCTCTGTATTAAAATGTAGTTGTGTAACTTATATTTAAATTTAATATAGCCCAACTCTATATGAAAAGTATACGACATAATATGGAGCTCTTAGTTTAATTTTCCCAGACATTGTGTATACGCCATGAGAAACAGATAATGTGCTGATAAAAACCAAAAAATTGCAAATAATGTTCAAGTGAGCATAATTCTATATTGTGTTTTAAAACGTTAATGCATTTTCTATTTTATCATGCATTAGTATTTCAGCTGCAGCATTATCGGAGTGCCATAAATGCTGGCAGTCAAGGAGTCAGCCTGTCATCTGAAAGCAATTGACTGCCACAGGAATCGAGCACTGACAGTGCCAGAAGAAAGAGAAGCGCAGCAGCACAACCAACATAGGGCTGCATTAAAATGATAACGTCAAAACTTTCGTATTAGAAGTTTAGCTTAGCGTCCTAAACTTTTGCAGCTAGCCAAAAATCGAGTTGAATGCAGCTCAACAATCAAATTATGATGGTTACATAATAAAAATAATAATAAAAGTAAAGTTGGTAATATCAAGATGAGTATGAGCCACAGCAACAATTTGGTGCGTGCTACTAAAAGTGTAACATCAAATGCGCAAACTTTGCTGTGACACGTGGAAACCCAAGGGCTTAGCTTCTGGCGATAGCTAACAGCACAAACAGGTACGTATCAGAGCGGCCACATGCCATGTTCAGAGGAATTTATTTTTGCATAGCCCGCGAACATTGTTAGCAAAAATTGTTGTAGCAAATCAGAGAAAAAGGTAAAACAAGGGCAAGTTAACCACAAAGCTGCTAACCAGCCTGCATTCGGGGGGATAGAAAAAAGTTGGCTTTAATTCTGTATGTCTGACAAGTCTGTCTCTCAACCTCAAGTCTGATAAGCTGGTGCATAAATCACAATTTGGCTGCGCTGTAAAGTATGCTACGATCGCGACACGTTTGCCAAGTTGCGGGCCAAATTGTTGGCCAAGTTTATTAAACGTCTCGCGACTTTGGCAATAATTTCGATTTTGGGCATGCAATAAATTTTCTTTAATGTGCAATTTATGGGACACCATTTAATTAGTTTCCGTTGCTCAGGCCCCGGCCAAATTGATGTTGACAGAGATTATTGGCTGGGCACGTAATGCCCGTGAAGCTGTCTCTTCCCAACTCTCAATCTTTCCCCGCTGAGTCCCCCTTTGACTACGCTCAGCTAATGGCCCAAAGTTGCCGCTGGCATCTACTTTATTTGTACGTGTCGCTGGGCCCGACTGGTTCCCGGCCATAACTTCCGCTTTGCGCCCATTGACCTCGTCAACATTTATCTAACGGTTAAATGCCCTATATGGCCCATATGTCTGCTACTGCTTCGCACATGCCGTCCAAAAGTTTTTGTTTTCGACTTGGCCAAATTATTTGTATTTTGTAGTTGGCCCGGCATTTGTTGTCTTTGTGTTAGTTATGATTATTGCCGTGTTTATTGCGATTGCTGAAAAGCCCTTTTCAAGATTAATTGCCGGAAAATTTTTATGCACACCACAAGTGACATTTTCAGGGCATGCCAATTGCCAATGTCATCGCTTATTGCCGAATTAAATTTGTGGCCAAGTCAACTATGTGGCATGTGGCATAGTTAAGTTCTGAATTGACTCACTAGTTCATCAGGTCTTAGCGAATGCCCGCAAATCGATCGATAAAATTTACATTATTTAAATAGAAAGCCGTGTACATTTAAATGGGCCGTTGTCAGGCCTAGCGATTGAGGCGTGCAAAGGAGAGCTATTTAATAGTTTTTTAAGTTCATGGCTCATAAAATATTAAGCGAAATTAGCTACTACAAAGAACTCTAATCAAACTATGCAATGCGCAAGACAAGTAAACAAGACAACGTTCAATTAATAGGTAAGCTGTTAATAACGCTTATAACATTCTAAATTTAATTATTGTTATTTCTGCTGAAAAATCATTTTTAATGTGCACTAATTTCAACTTCCCAATTGGCCTTGTTTAGCAATCATATTTGAATTTAATTAATAGTAATAACAATGAAACAGATGAAAATAAAGTTGTGCTAGTTATAGTTAATAATATGTTTATTGAAAATGCCCAATAAAATAATAATAATTATAAATAAATAAACAAATAAATTAGTGGTGTGAAATATTAAGAATGTGTTGGTAAATAATATCCAATAACAATAAAGTAAAAAAAATATATTAATAACTTAAAAATGAAATATTTTTGTTTGCATACAAAAATATTTACGCATATTTATTTAAAAAACATTTTTGTGGCATGCTATTCTATACCGTTTTTTGTGAGTATTGGGTATTTTTTGTAAATGTCAATAATTGATATACAAACTGCTCAGCCAACCCCTTTACGAATTTCCACCCCTTCGATCACTGGTGTACAGCTTTTGCATTTCCCAGTACTAGTGCACACGCCCAAAGAAAATATATATAAATATTTTATAGTACTACGCTATTTTATAAAAATAAAACTATTACAACATGCAAATTATAATTGCGCTATTAAAAATTGCATATTAAATGCGACACAACAAATCAAATGCAAAAACAACAACAACAACCTGAAGGCATTAGCTGAAACAAGCGATGGGAATGTGTAAGCCGACGCCAAACAGTAACACGAACAGCATTGGGCAATGCAACACTAGCACAAACTGCAACAAACACAACAACCACTCAGCAGCAGCAACAACGACCAGCCGAAAGTCCTGGCAAATAGTTTAAAACATGATTTTACTCAACGCAGAGCACGCACCAGAAGCAGTCACAGCTGCAAATGTGTGCGCGCGCGTGTGCGAGTGTGTGTGTGTGTGTGTGTGTGGCTGTGTGTGTGTGTGTGTGTGTGTGTGTGTGTGTGTGTGTGTGTGTGTGTGTGTGTGAATGTGTGGCTGTGTGTGTCAGTTGTTGCGATTGTTGGTTTACTGCCAGCAGGCAGCAAAACCTTGGCCCATAAATTATTCATTGATTAGCAACAAATGCCATTAAACATGCACCCAAAGTGCTTTGCCTGCAGTCAGCGCAACTAGCAGCAGGAGACTTGTGTTTGTTTGCGAGTGTGTGTGTGTGTTTGTGTGTGTCACGCATTTTAAACTGTCATTTGTTAGGCGTCTGCCTCTCGAAATTGCCCAATTGTTGGCTATTGCTGTCCCCTGCCAAACAACAGCGCCCAAAAGCGTGCTATAAATTATCCACTGCTGCTGGCAGGCCATCAAAGAGCGCTAAACGGCTTACACTTTGCGCATATTTTGGCCAAAATCCACGACCCATGCCCAAATGTACGCCCCCAAGCTCACGCCCACGCGCGACAATAACAGTTAATGCTGCCGCTGCTCTTGCCACATCCAAGACCATGGGAAACGCTCTACTAACTTTTTGATTTTTTTTTAATATACCCTACTCTAGCCCAGGGTTAAGTCGCTGATTCTAATCTGCCTGTAACACTGGCTATAAATCAATGGCAACAGTATTCGAAATTCTGTAAGGACTTTTTGGCATTTTAGCCCCGAACTATTCCAAATAAGACTGCAGTTGAGACAAGCGTTATATCAAGTAATGTTCACTAAAGATAATTTCATGATCACTTTTAACCCACCCAAGTTTGGAATTGTGTTCACCTTTATTACTTCGTCGATAGACTCAAATGTTTCTTTTCGCAAGCTAACTCTCTCTAAAACTCTGCTTTGTGCTCTATTCTTAAGCGATTTAAAGTGCTGTTGCATAGTTTAACAACCAGTTGATCTATTTATACCCTTTTATTTATTTGTGTTTCATTTAATGGCTCAAAGAAAAAGCTTATTAATCTATAAACTCATCATTCAACAAAATGAATCGCACTAAGAGCATTAAAAGTTCGTTGTGCTTTAACCGTGGCATTTTCTTCTTTGTTGTTATTTTTGAGCGCCATTTTATTTTGCGCTGATTTTTAATTTAAATGTTTTTGGCAGCCTTTTGGTTGCTTTAAAAAAAAAAAAAAAGAAAAGTTTCACGTCAACGGCTTTTAAGCGCTGATTTTGTACGGAATTTAGTGGGTGGAGCTGGGCGCATACGAGTTGAGCGGCTTGATAAAAATCTGAAAATGGCCAGCAAAGCGAACATTTTTCAATGGCATTTTTTGTGCTTCGTTGTGGGCCATAGGTGACCCTGAGCTTCGGTTCCTTTCACATACCAACTTAGGTCACGGACTGCAAAACGCATGAAACACACATACAGATGGGTCAGACGGGACACACACATGATTTATGCAGCTGGTGTTCTGTGTGCGGCTTTTAATTTGCTTAATTTTGCGCTTAGCCACAGCAGCAGTGGCAGCAGCTGCGTCGGTGGCCACTTTGCCACAGCCGGCAACCCCTTTTCAATTTCAATGTGAAAGGCTTTCATCACTCGTACTCTGTACTTTGTGCCTTTCTCAACCCACTCTATATTTTTCTCTCTCGCTGGCTGTGGCTAATTTGGCAGCAGCTGTTGACCATTTTTAAATGGAATTTTGCGGGTAAACATACGTTTGCCTTTTCGCTTTCTGCCACATTGATAAATAGCACTTATTTAAGGTGCTTGAACCTCGTGCACCCCTGAGAATCTATGTCACATAGACCCACACACACACACAAACCCACACACACACACACATCCGAAACAGCCTCTTAACTGCGCTTAAAGGAGACTGCAACCGTCAGGTAAGGGCACACGAAAGTAGCACAAATCTGACAGGCAACAGCTGTAGAGTGCACACAGACCCTCAGCCAAGGGTAACAATAGACCTTGCCTTACTTTAAGCTTACAGTTTATTATATTCTCGCAACTAAAACAGCTTAAACTTAACTTCTTCCATGGAAAGGACTCTTTATATATGTATTTATGTATCATATATTTTTCCTCAAGGTTTCTTTTGAATTTGCATCTAATGCCTTGAAGCTCTAACATTTATAAATATTTCATAATATTCATATTCAAAAGACTCTTGATAGATACATACGCATCTTTAAATGAAATAAATATTTGTTATAATTTATTTGACTATTTTGCGTGTTTGGAGCCAATTTGAAATATTATAGCTCTGGGTCCATACATGAGTTCACTATGACCTTTAATCGTGGTATGAAGGCTTACCATTAGGATGGGTTTTGCTTGTAGGCCTATGCCAACAGGCAACCCGGACATAGAGTGCCATAATCATTGCCATATCGTATTTTGATGTAAACGCACGCACAACCAGACCAGGCAACACATTCATACACATACACCTTTAATCTCATGCTCATGCACACTTTCTGTGGCAATGCCCTCCGGCAATCTGGGGCAGCTTCCAGCGCTAACCCCGAAATTGATTTCATTAAAATTTCAAAAGATATGCCTCGAACACGAGCATATGTACAGGGTGGAAGTTGGGGAGTTGTTCTCGTGGTTGGCAGTTTGTTCTCGGTGTCTACGTATCAATTAACCTGTCTAACACTTTGTTGTGGTTGTGCCACGCCTAAAAGCATGCAATGTGCTACACTTGATTAAAAGGGTAAAAAAGAAAAGAATATATTCCGGATACAGGAGACTCCCGACGCTCCAACAGGCTGGTATTTAAATTGACAATTTTGCGAGTTGTTTGTTGTTGCATATATACTTTTTATATATACATATTTTTATATATATACCTACATACCTTTTTATAAAATTGCGAAAATTGGCTCAGTTATTGGTTGAATCACGTTTTGCGGTTGGCTAGAAACCAATTTAAAGGGCCTGCAAGAAAGCAACTTTAAGTGCGAAAGAGACCGGAAGCGTTCGTTAGAGAAAAAGGGAGCAAGCGAAAGGCATTTCAGCTGACCTTGCAAAAGGCACTCAGACAGATATCCAGAGGCAGTTGAAATTTGCCAACGCGGCAAAAGTACACCCGAAAACTTATGCATAGAAAGAAGACAAGTTCAACGCACCAAAAGGACACGACCAGACAGCAAAAGCCAAGAAAATGCCGGCATGTGTCTAAGTAAATCTGTGCGTGCGGGTATGTGTATGTGTGTGTTTGTTTTCCTGTGTTTGACTTTCAGCTTGCAGCTAAAATGTTATCAGCTCGTATTTTAATAATGGCCAGCTTAAAGTGCAGGACAAGAAAAATGTTTGCCAACAAAGAAGCTGACAACAAAAGATGCCCAAGCCAAATGTGAGAAAAATCATTAAAAATCCTACGGATAAGGGCGAGACAGACTTACATAAATAGCTAGGTGAGCTACAGACTATGCACATGACTTGTATTTAGCACAGGTCAAATTAATATGTCTGCAGATACAAAAACGAAGAGAGGAAAATGAACCAAACAGGATAGTAGAGGATAGGCAACTTATGGTCAAGATGAATGGTAGGCAGTCCTCAAAGCTGGAGAAGTTACGAAAAATATATAAGCTATAAGGTAAAGATGTAATGGAACTGTGAGAGCATAAGGCAAACAAATATACACAACCAGTAAGCTGCTTCTTCCTATTGCCACAAACTACTGACGATGATGAAGACTTATATCGCTTAAGTGTAATTTATAAGCACTACAAAAACTGCAAGCAGCCAAGGATGCAGCTGCAATAGCAATGAGCAGCCTACATTTAGACAGGCAAAGCTGAAGTGGGCGAAGTACTCGAAACTCGGGCCATGATGCTAATGAAGCTCTACAAGCAGAATGTATATCCGCACTGGTCTCACTAGCAGCCATTAAAAATTCTCAAGTGGCATTTGTTGCCTAAGCAACACAGATTCCCATCAAAAGCATCAACATGCAACAGATAAACCTGGCAATTTCGCTAAATGAATTTGAATGAATGGAGATGAATAAAATATTAGTCCAGAAAAAGTTACTAAGACAATTAATGCGAATAAGCGTAATGAGATTTATATATGCGATTATGCATGGGTAATCCTAAAAAGAAAACGGTAACTCTTGTAATATTTATACTTATATAACGTAAGATGCCCCTGCTCGGGCGCATTGGTCGTAATACATTAAGAGATCTGAAATTGTTTTGCATTAATATAAATTATATAATATAAATACTTCACAACCACCAAAATAACCAAGCCTTAAATCTAACAGATAATAGCCTAGCAGTAAGAAGAATTAAACGAGTGCATATTCTCGATCTCCCGGATAGGTAAATTAAAAAAGTGCAACTTCAACCTAACATACAAAATAAGTAAAATATAATAGAAGGTTTTACTGGGAACTTTCTATTCCTGTTAGTTTTAATTATACCTCAAAAATAAAATATAATTACAAATTATATGTATATTTTATAAAGCCAGGGTCTAAATGTGATTGCTGTTTGGGCACCATCTACTTGAAAGAAAAAAAATTATTTTTCGGAAAATACACAATTATAGTTTGCTGATGTTATTCCTACAGACATATTTCAACAGAAAATTCCTATATATCCCATAAGTGTCAACTTATATAGATCTTGGCTTGACCAACAAATACCGACTACCACCTATCTTAGATTAAAAATAGAATATAGAAGAACGGAAGCCAGGCTACGCAAAGTTCTGACTAGGACGGGCCTCTAGGATAGCCGCAGTTATCAAGCAAGGAGAGCAAAAGAACACCCAGCAAATGAAATAAAGTTGAGGCGCAGCAAAGAAAATGGAAAATTTACGAAATTCAGACACAGCGAAAAAAAATGTAATACACAGAAATAAGTGTGTTGGAAAATTTATTTCATCAATTTAGAAGTAAATTGTTTGGAGAACACAACACAAGAGCAGTAACAACAACAACAACAGTAGCAGCAAGACTATAAACAGCTTAACTAATACATGCACACAACTTTACACACACACACACAATAATAAAGCGGAAAGTTGTTTGGGATAGCAAATAAAAGCGGCTGAGAGTGGAATTTGCTGTTGAGGCTGCCAAAGAAATCGATTATGCCTTAATCTGTTGTTAGAGCAGCTCGAAATAGGTAAATACATAAATGATATACGAGCCCGAGTCAGTGTCAGACCCAGTTTATAGTGGCACACAAAAGTATGGTATGTCAACGGAGACAAATGGCAAAATGTTGCAGCAGCATCAGCAACAGCAACTTGAGCTGCATGTTGCGCATACGTCGCGTGGGCAAGCAGCCAGACTGCGTCGTTCAGGGCCAAGCTCAGCTCGCATAGCTTTTGCCAGATAAACGCGCCATGGGAAGAGAGCCGCCAGTGCAGTTGTTGTTCCTGTTGTTGTTGTTTGCTGTGGCGTCGAGTACATGTGTAAATTACGAGTTTCGCACAAAAGTTGCAACAACAACAGCAGCCAGAGCGCTACATTGAGCAAGGACAGCTAGCAGAATGGTAGTCAGGCAGTTGCCCTTGCAAACACAGATACACGCTCCAAAAGTGGCTAAAAGTGTACGTAAAAATGCATGATATATGGTAAATGTTTTGTGGCATTTTTGGCTTAGTCTGCAGCTCTTAACTGACGCTTGTAGCTGCCGGAGTATCTTTTCTGCTGCTGCTGTTGCTGTTGCTGTTACTCCGCCCGCCCCTGCTTCCTCAGGCTATATCTCCAGGCAAGCATAATGCATACAAATTGTGGCATTTAATATGTGTGTGTGTGTGTGCGTGTGGGTTGGTCTGCATTTAAGCATTGAACATGACATTTAACGATTATCATTGATAAGGGCATGTTGCAGCAATGCCAAAATATAAAATTGCAATGCTGCAAGTTGAAATTCCAGCTGGGATTTCGGTTAGTTGTAAAAGAAAAGCCAGGTAAAAAGCTTCGTTTAAGTATGCTGAACTTTTTGATCTCCAACTTAAATCCGATGATTTTTAAAAGCGTTTTAAATATTTTGAAATTTATATGGTTGCCCCAAGTAGCCACCCGTCGCTTAAAACTTTTATTGGCCCAAGGCCAGAGCATTTGGCCAACATTCGCTTCAATTCAGCTGCAGCAACAATTGGTCCCAATATCTTCCACATAAATCAGACTGAAAATTGAGCAGCAAGAGGAATAAATATGCACATAAATAGACATTACAGCCAGCCCACACAGAGCCGCAAAAAAATCATGATTCAGTAACTTCGGCTCAACAACTTCTGGGTAATAGAAAATGTAAACTAAAATTAAATTATCTCTTGACCAAGGCACAATTTAAAAATTACTCACTTGGAAAATTCAATCAGTAAACGGGCAGCTCACCACAACAAAAGCGCAGCTCACCTTTTACCCAGCCAAAGCCCACCTACACTCAAAGTCTGTCGGTGTGTATGTGTGTACGTGAAGGGCAAGTAAATAAATGAAATAAAACAGCAGCAATTGCCTCAGAAAGCAATTTTGGTAGGCTCGCAAACACACACATACACCTGTAAAGCACCTTTAAGAGGCAGCCGAAAAATGCTTAAGATGCCGACAAGTCCAAGCAAAAGAAAAATTTACACAATTTTTATTCCGCTTTACAAAGGCTTCGAGGAATTTGTGCTTGGCCCATGCTGGTTATGTTGACTTAAGCTTTAAGCTGCTCAACCGAAGCGCGTAACGGCAATTTGTGCTTGTTGTTTCCCGCCGCTTGGGCACCGCAGGCTATTCGCACGCATTAGCGCCGCTAAGTAGGCAACGCAACGCGGCGCAGCGGACAGAATCAGAGAATACTTTGCGAACCGGGCGTACCAGAATCCATCAGGCAGAAGCATTGCCCAAGTAAATAATTATTTTTTGAAAGCCCATATTTCAAGCGTCTTTCCAAACTAAAAAGACCATTAATTTTTCTTGTCATATTACCATAGAATAAAATAATAAAAAAATAATTATAAAATGCAATTTCAGTTCGGTATTTTATTATAGTTTTATTAAAAGCTTCTGCTTCTGTTATTTTGTTTAGTAAGCATTTGAAAAAGCTACTAAAACACCTGCATACGAAAATAAAATATGAATATATATATTTGCACAATCAAAATTTTAAACCAGTTTAGTCTGAAGCCCCTTTTATAAATGAATATAAATATTTTAAGACCTAGCTTGGCTTATCTACCAACTCTTTTTTGTCTACTTTTGCCTTTCATTTTATTAATTTTTTTTTTAAATAGTTTTTTTTCTTTTCGGTCTTTCGATATTTTTCTGCATATTTTTCTTTGGTATATTTTAAGCTCTGTTAAGATCACCATCAACTCACAACTGGCCGCAACAGATACATGCTTACTGCTTGTTAGTTTACTTGGCACTTTTTTTTGTGTGTCTTCAAGAATTCACCCCAAACACACACACCATGCCTCATTTGATATAAATATATAGATATATATATATTTCGCTTTATGTGTCCAGCTTTAATGTGGTTTTTGGCAGTACCACGTGTCGTATACGTTATGTGCACAGCTTGAAAATGCCACATGAGGGTGGCACATGCCTTAGCTAGGACAATCAAACGAAGTTACACATGAGATTTAGTTTTGTGTTTTACACTTTAGCATCCATCTCCACCCGCCGTTTCTGATGCGCACATATCTCTCGGATACACATATATTTTGCGTATGAAAATCTCATAGAGTTGGTTTTAAGCGCAGTTAATCCTGCTTATTTCTACCGCAACACCAAAAAATGCAAAGGTAGCAGGGTGTAGAGGTGAGCTAAGGTGTGCTCGCATTGCTAAGCTGTCGCTCGATCCCAAAAAGGTATGCCACGCACATGAACACACGAACGCACACACACGAGCACACACTCTCAAATTCATTACACAAGCAATGTCGAGTAATGGCTTTGTCTGTAAGTAGCTTGTGATTGAATTGAGCCAGGCGCTAGCCAACCCAGCTGCCAACATCTCATTTGGATCGCATACACACCTGACAATTGTCGTTCCCACATACAAACATAAATATCTGTGTGAATGTGTGTGGGTGAGTGTTAGCTGAAATGAAAAATGAAATCAAAGCATTTAAAGCGCCGCATTCGCTGACATTGAATGCTGCCTCTGACAACGCGTACCCCTTTTCCAGCGCTCTTTGGCGCTGCCATGGGATTAGGGCTTGATCCATGTTATTTATGTGTTTTGCGTGTGTGTGTGCACACACATAGCAAATGAAATTGGTGCCGCCCCCACTCTAGCCGAACAGCACTACACGTGAAAATGTGCGCACAATGAAACCTTTTCAATTATTTTTGTTGGCGTTGCTTGGGCTTTCCGTGTGTATGGTCGAGGTGATTTTTTGGCACCCAACTCCCCATTGTTGTTGTTTCTTGATTTTGAAAACCGTGTGTGCACATGGCAACTAAGAGCAATTCATTCAAGCTGTAAGCTGGGAGTGCATGTGTTGCTAAAGTGGGCTATTAAGCATACTCGTAGTCGTATCTACGATCAGATTCAGATTAATATCCTAAAAAAGGACCCAACTCTAATAAAAAGAATGAAATATTATAAAATCATTTAGATGATATACAAATTATAGAATAGGAAAGGAGAAAATAAAATGAGCTTGTCTGATTTTGAATAATATGATCTCAATATCTCAGTATATATTTGATGTTATATAATTATAATAAATATTTATGTATACCTAGCCTATCGATTTACACCAAATTTATATTGAATGTAAGTCCCCAATCCCCGTTCTTATCAGTTATTTATAAATTTAATATAATGCATATTTCCAAAAGCAGCGAGTTATAAAAATACGAATTGATATGCTAGTGAATAAAATAAAAATACACTTTAAAAATCTGATTTTCTTGCGAATGTTTTCCTTCCAATTTTTTAATAAAATACTTTTAAAGTTACAGCTTGAGACTACCGCTGCTGTCGCCAGTTTAAATGGCCTACAGAAATTTTATGAACAGTATTCACATGCATGCCAAACCTACTTTCACCTAAAAAAAAACGTTGTTTATCGATTTTTTAAAAGACTATTGGCCTTTAAAACATTTTTAAAACAATAAAACCACATTCCTGTTCATTAAGCCAGCTCATAACTGTGCTTATAAATTCAATTTATTTGCTGCCTGTGCCAACAATTACATGAAATGTGAGGCAGTTGTCGCCTAAAAGCAATTCGCTGTAACTATTTGACGGCGCGTTCAAAAATATACGTAAATTGGTGGCGTAGTAATGTCTTGGGTAAACAATTTTAATTTCTGCATGCAGCTCAGGGGCTGAGTTTTGCATTTATAATTGCCACAGACAGCGGTTTGGGTGCTGGCGATGTGGATTCAGTGGAGTGCGACATGCAAACCACACTCGTATGCCATTCGATAAGAGACGACAAACGGTGCCGCATGCCAGTGTCAGTTGCCTCGAACTGAAACTGCTGGCAAATTATGGTAAAACATACAGCGACGTCGGCTAATAGCCGTGCCCCGGGCCCGGGACAAGGCTGCAACCGGTATTGGTAGGCGATGGTGCATACAAAACGAGGGCTTGGCATGCACACACACACACACACACACACACACAAACACAAACATACAGATACACATGCAAGCAAACGCATCCCTTGTCAGAGAAAGACAGATAGACATGCAGACAGATAGACAGACAGCTATACGGACTGGCAGACAGTCAGCCAGACATTGGTTAGTTGGGCGGGGTCTGGGGGTCGGAGGCGTATCGTCTGGATTGCATGCCGTCTACCGGCTGGGTATGCCACACAATGCAAGTGACAGTTTATGGTATGCAGGTATGCAATGCATTTTATTTGCTTTCGATTAGACATCAGCCCCTGCGACATGCCGCCAGCTGCACTCCTTGACGTTGCGTTGCCTTGTTTGTTAGCCTTGTTTATTGCGACTAATTTCGTGTTAAGAAATTTGCAAATACGAAAAGCTTTGACAACGTCTATCCAGCACGTCGTATGCTGATTAATGCAGCTCAGCCGGATACATATCAAATACGTTTCTGGTTCCTACTGCCAATGCTGAATGCTTTTTAATGTCTGGCCAAGGTTCTGGGTTGTGTTATTTTTTTGGGTTCGGATCTATGATTCTGACTGGCTGTCAGCAACAGCTGTTGTCAATTTAAATATGCAGCGCTCACACGATGAACTTGAATTTTAAATGCTGCCGCACCGCAAATAACATGTTGTGTGTGGTCATTAAATGTCAGTTGAACACAACAATACCCGCTTGCCCCAACACAAACTACATATTAATTTACCCAAAGGCTCCCTCGATATGAAGGCAGCTCCATAACTGTCAGTTTGATGACTGCGCCACGGCCCTTAACTTTCAAAGTTGAAAGGCAAATTTCACATGAATTCTTTTATAAATAATAATATGATTATTACTTTTTTAAGAGGCCTTTAACATTTCTACGATAATTATATATTTTTGACAAGTTAAATTCGTTTTAACTTTAAGACACAGAACTTTCTATGGAATATTATAATATTTGGCATATCTAATAATAAAGGCTGAGAGTGTACTACTAAACTATAATTTTATAAGGCATATTTTTAATGATACAAACATCTATTTTTACAAAGAATCTTCGTTCTGAACAGATGTTCTATATATAAAAAAATATTTGTTTTTTTTTTGTTCACAGACAATACCGAAGTATAGCTTAGGGCATAAGTCCAGTTTAACAGAGCAATGGAATCTATTAAAATAATTGCTCCTTCATTAATGAGGGCTCTTCTCTAGTATCTTAAACGTCTATTTTAGCACATCCTTCTTCATTATGATCTTTTGTACGGCATTTATTACATATCTATAAAAAAGCGATATTAATTGTCGCATAGCATATGTGAATAAATAAACGCTTTTAACAATCAGATTTGTAATATTTTAGAAAGTTGCAACTGTTGGGCCCAGCAGAATTTATGGTCCATGCCTGATTTATGTGACAAGTCTCAAACTGTTGAAGTACGTGCGAGTTCCACGAAAACTATTAAATGCAAAATCAACAAACACGCAGCAGTAGTCTCAGTGAAAATGCATTCACTTGATGATATTGTCACGTTTCGGTTGTTCGAAACAAAAAACACAAAGTCCAAAAATATTGAGGAAACAGTACGGGTGGCGCACGCTGCGTATGTGCAATTTGAAGGATGCTGCAAAATTGTTTTTGGCGAAACGCAGCCAATGCCAAGTACACATCATTTTTTTTGTCGGTAGTTAATAATCAGGCTAAAAGCCAATGCAGGTGTGCTAGCAGGTGTATATGTTTATATGTGAAGGTGTGTGTGTGTGTCTTTGGCATATGTAACAATGTTTGCATGGCCAGATTCAGATTAAAAATTATGCTTTGTTTGCCAACTGTCAGCAGAAAAAGCAGCAGCGACAGCGACAGCGCAACAAAACAAAATAAAACTTTTTTTTGGCCCACAATGACAACAAACCAAACAAAAGTTGCCAAAAAACTTTTTCGCAGCGTGTGTGTAGATGTGGGGGTGGGGTGTGTGTATGTGTGTATGTGTGTGTCTTACCTTGCAACGAAAATATGTGTCAACGGATGACCGTCATAGTCGTTATCCCATATACAATAATAATGGGGCTGACTTGGCTAAGAACCTGACTCCAATATTATCATCTTTTTTTTCGTACCAATCATTTTTTTTGTATTTATGTTTTTTCGGCTCTTTCTCCTTTATGTCGTTCTGCAAGTTGAAGTTTATTTTGTAAACATGCCACTAAAAGTTTTCCACTTTCCTCTAAAATACTCAAACCAAATGCCAACACCAGCGACAACGTGTCGCGTTCACGTTCTTATTCTGACTCATTCTCTCTTTCTCCCTCTCTCTGCCCCTCTCTCTCTCTCTCTCTCTCTCTCTCTCTCTCTCTCTTTCTCACTCGCTTTCTGTCTCTCTTTCGGTATGTGTGTGTTTTTTTAGTTAATTTAAAAAGTTTTTCGGTTGCTGCTGCTGATTCTGTTTCTTGCTTTTTGTATTTTCAATTTTTTTTCTTTTCTTTTTAGTGTTTGTTTGATTTGCAGCAGTCAGAAAATTGGTAAACGATTCGTCGCAATTCTCTTATTCTTCTTCTACTCTTCATGCTGTACCACATTTTGTAGTTGTGGTCGTATTTGGCCTGGGAAATGTGACATTTGTGCGCCTTTTATTTTGTCAAGGAATTGCTTTTACAATTTTTGGTTCGTTTGCTCTGCTTTTGGCTGCTACTTCAACTCTAAAATGTTTCTTTTATTTATGTGCTGTCACCGAAATTGAATTAGAAATCGCATGTTATGCCAGCTGCCCCAGGTACAGCTCTACAGCTATAGCTATCGCTATCCCTATCCCAATCTATCTATAGACTGCCGCTGTGTGAGTAATTTTCTGTGGGATTCGGTTTGTTTTATTAAGCTCTAAAACATTTCAAATTGATGTGGTCAGTGCATGTAGCCAACATTCATCTCTTTATGAGACTGAGTGTGAATAACGGATACTTTAAATCATTTCCTCAATCATTAGATGATGGGTTTTATATTTCTTATATAACTTAGAGCATTCCCTTTTAAACGCACAGTCACATATCAAAGGGGCACGCAAAAAACCTATTTTCGTGTTAATTTAAATGAAAACCATAAAAATAAAAAGCGCTCAGCTTTTTTAACACTCATAATCATAATAGTCAGTCATAATAATTAAAATTTTATAGAATTGATTTGAAATGTAATAAAATAATACGTAAATAATAATAACAACAAGTAAAAGCATTCCGACTAGGGGATACCCTGAACCCCTTTACTATACTATACTATTCTAGAAGCTACATGTCAAGTTTGGTGACTCTAGCTCTTATTTATTAGCCAAAACTGCTGAAATAACAGGATGTCGATATCGATTTATATCGATTGCTTGGAAACGGAGTAAGTTATCGATTATCGGAAACAAACTCGATCTGCGTAGGCACAAGGAGTACCTACAGCTAAAATTTCAAGGTTCTGAGATCCTTGCGTTCATACATACGGGCGGACAGACGGACGTACGTACGGACGGACATGGCTAGATCGATTTGTCTGTTGATGCTGATCAAGAATATATATACTTTTTTGACCACATATATAATACAACTAGTACGAACTTAAACTTCTTTATTATTTCAACATTTCCTCAGTTTAAATAGGAAAATATTTGTTGTACCATTTAAAGCCAGGGAGAAGCGCATTTAATGTGAAGTATTTTTAATGTTGCAACTTCAACTGCAACGCCGGTTGCACGTTTAGTGCACACTTTAATTAGATTTCATTTAGAGCGTGCCTTCTTGGAGCTGCCAGCTGCTGTCCTACCCAGCGGGCCGGCCACCTGGCATACTAGCAACGCGGACACTGACGCCGACACCGACGCGGACATGAACGAGGCCTGTTGACAAGGACGTTGTGTCTCTGTCGACGCTGACGTCTTTCTCTCTAACCCACTCAGCCCTCCCCTACACACCGTTTCTGGACTGGTATCTGCAAACGCAGAATTTGTGCGCTTTTTGCGTGAAAAATGATGGAAAATAATTTGCAAACGTTGAAGACTTAAAGCAAACTCAAAGTTGAGCCCGAACGTGCGTTTGACGTGGCCATTTGCTGCACGTTTTTGCCCAGGGATACCCTCGACGTTGGTTACCTGTTTGCCTAGCCCAGCTTTGCTTGTGTTTACTCTTTGCCGTGGCACATGCCTCCTCTGGGTCTATTCCGCGTTGCTGTGTATTTAGGTGAAATTTATTTTACTAATTATTATGTAAGCGCTCGAGCTACGAGCGCTGTGTAATGAAATTAAAGCTTTTTTCCAGAGGTGTCAAATGCGCAGCTGCTTTATGCAGGCTCAACTAAAACTCTATAATATATATATATATACATATATGAGAACAACAGCCAACTACATTTTATTTATGCATCCGCTCTATATGAAATTATTTGGTCAACTCAATTTTCTTTACTTCATTTCATTTTATAAATTCCCTGGGCGCTGGAAAATGTGTACAGCGCAATAAATTTATACATGCAACGAAAATAAGAGATCAACAGCAAAATGCGAGCACACATTTTTATATAGCACTCTGGGGATAATCAGCAGCAACAGCAACAGAAACAACAACAGCCAGCAGCAGCAGCTAATGTAAAGTCCAACGCAGACACATAAAAATGAGAATTTATGCAGCTCGGAAAAGTAGTCACCGCAGGGATAAGGCCAACTGGGCGTGGCCCAGACCAACGGGCGCTCAATGAGGCAGGTGACGCAGGTGACGCTGTGGATTTGTGACTGCGGAACAAAAAAATATTAATAAATAAGAAAAAAACAATAACAACAAGAGCCATAAACAAGCGTGGCGCACATGTGCCTTTTGGAAAAAAGTTAATAATGAAGTTGTATAAATTGCATAATTTTATATTTATTCATTTAACATTTTCGCGCAGCTCAACTTTGGTTTATTTGAACACACACACACACACATAAGTGAACAACAGTAATTATTGCCACATTTTTAAGCACTGGCTATAAAAAACCTTGTACTTCACTGCACTGTAAAATGCAGTTAAGTGCTGCATTCAATAACAGCTATCAACAATTTAGTGCAGTTTACATGTACATGGAATGCACATAATTTTTAAATTGAGAAATGGTATTTCAATTATGGAAAAGGTAATGTTCCAAATTCGAAGAATTGCTGGCAAATTCGAAAAAAATAAAAAAAATATTCCTGAACAGGCGAATTATTTAATGAAAGAGAAAGAGTCGAAGCGAAAAACGAATCGAAATAAAAGCAGATTTTTCATAGTTAAATCAATTTGTTAATATGCACTTGTATTTACATATTTATTTATTAAATATTTTTAAGGTTAAGAGCTATAAGCTAGCGAGGTCAGAGGTATTTTTAGGACTCTAACGACTACTTTTTATTCTGCGAAACAAGAGATAAGGAAAGCTTTTATTTTAGCGCACGAAATCGAGTGTCTATCCCATTGTCAAATACGCGCGAGCAAATATACAAATTTTAATTTTATTTGCTTATAAAAAAGGCAATCTAAGTAGTTAGCTCAGTTAAGATGCAAGATATGAACTTCTTCTGTTAAATTTAAAAGTTTTGGTTTTATAGTCGATTAAGCGCATGACGTCCACTTATGTATTTCAACATTTTGTTGTTATAACAGCTTGCCAAGCTTTTCTCACATCATCTTCTAGAGTTTGGCAAACAAAAAAGCTTTAATCAAAGTTTCAAATGAGCAATTAAAATTTTATGATTCTGCTGCATAATTAAAATTAATATGCTAAATGCTCACAACTTTTACTCTCAGCCAAAGGAGGACCGAAAAATAAAAAAATATGCCACAAGCAAATTTAAAATGCAACTCAATGGATAAATACTCAAGCAATGTAAATACTAGGCTTGAATTAAAAACAAAAATAATCAATTAAATATTGTACACATGCATTCAAACAATCAAATGAAGAACAATTTAAATAAATAATTTTAATTAAAATGTTGTATATACGACAACGTGTTAAGATGTATGAGTTGTGTGAGAAACGAGAATGTAAGGCTAGCAGATACCTTGAGTACAGATTGATTTTATATTCCATCGTTAGAGATGCAGGTTGTGCTTTTAACACAATCTAATACCTCTAATACTTGTCATAACTGATGCAGTCATCAGCAGTTAATTACAGCCACTATTTCAGTTTTTTTTTGTCTCTAAGCTAAACTCTAATCTTGTGATAATACTAAATAAGATTTAAGACTCCCACAGATGTACACAATCCTAATGCCAGTGCTAAACACTGGTGGACTATCTACTTATTTAATATAGTGGACCATGAAATAAGTAAGTAGTACGTAGTGCACACTTTCCGGCGATGAATATCGTTTACATTACTGCCGTGGTTATATCATTAGTATACCCAAGTGTGTCCGTTTCTTTGAAGCAGGGTATAAACAACGTTTGAGCAGGAACAATATATAATTTTAAATATATTATAGCTTGGATAAAGGGAAAATAATAATGTTGAACAATTTTATCAATTAATATTCAATAAAATAAAATAAAAGTTAAATATTTATGTAGTATTTAAATTGAAAAGGAATTTCTTATACAATGTTTTGGGATATTATCTAAAAGAAAAGTATTTGATTTTCTTTAAAAGAATCTCAGCCAATATTAAAGTCAAGAAATTGCATTTTAATGTCTGATATAATATACCTTAAAGATTCTTCGTGTTTAATATAATAGGTATTTTGTGTGCTTACCTGGCTTATAGCCATCGACATGCTCGTGTGTCTCGGTCCCGGTTAGGTACAGGGTGCCAATGATGAGGCATAAAAGGAACGGTGTGCATTTCAGTTGCTGCTTCATGTTGGACCCCATTTTGTTTCAGCTTCCTTTTTTCTGACTGTGCCAAATGGCAATTGTAAATGTAACACGTAAATTCTCTATGTATGTGGTATGTACTGTATAGGTAGAGAGCGGCTACATGGGCATAAAAAATTCAAATAAATTTGCTTCGCTTTATGCAAACATCATTTCAAATATGCACACACACGTATATACACACTCACACATATGGGCCAAATGATTTGCTGGCTTTTTGCGTGTGTGTTTAGTGACAATATTCGTGCACGTGGTTGTTGCTGTTCGTGGTGTTATTTTATATATTTTATTTTCTTTGGCTTGAATCCTTTTTGTTGTTGCTTTAATTTCTTTTTTTTTTCACTTAATTAAAAACTTTTGCGCTGCTCATAAATTCATTTAAATATTTACAAACAGTCGCCCTTTTTTAGCTGTTGTTGTTGTACTTCCTTTTTGTTGTGTTTGTTTTGTTGTTGTTATTTTTTGTCAAAACACATAACCGTTAAGATGAATTTTTAATAGAATTTGACGAGGCGACGAAGCAACTTTAGTGGCACGCCCCTTTCTCTCACTCACAATCTCACTCGGAGTGCGAGTGTACTTTGTATGTGTGTTTATGAATATTTAAAATAAAGCTCGCACGTGTTGCTTTTTTACGCTGCGCTCACTCGCAATGGAAGCTTCTTAAAATTTGATTTCTAATCCTTTCACCATGTTGACACAGGAAATTTGTTTGCCACAGTGCATTCAAATGTCGTTCAACAATCCACAACTGCAATTAAAAAATATAAAAAGATTTATGTGGTTAGTACTTGAAATTCAACTAGTTTCCTTCGTAAAATTTGTCTATATATAAAAAACCAAACATTTGGTGGTCATTACATAATGCCACTGAGTAGAGGGAGAGGGAAAGCCTAATGCCAATCAATAATGATAGATTAGACCCGTCCGGCCATAGCACACAAGACTCGTAAATTATATACAAGCCCAGGAGGCGGCCCGCCAAATGAAATAGCACAAAAAAACTTTTGCACAACGTATTAATTGAGTAAATCGTAAGAAGGGGCCGTAGGGAAGGAGCAGGCTGTGAGGTCGCACGTGCCATGTAAACATGCCAGATGAAGTTATCCCAGACATACGCAATCGCAATGTCAATAGGTTCAAATTGTGCTCAGGTATGTAGACAAATACTCATATGTACCCCTATATGAACAACAGATATATATATATATATATATACCTTCCATATATTTTTCCGACCTGACAGGCTCTACTAACCAAATACAGGTTATTGACAAAGGAGTCATGAAAACTTTGACTTGAAAGTTTCGCCACGTTTTTTGTTTAACACGCAGCTCGAACAAGCTGATAAACTTGCATGACATTCCGGTGACTGCCACGTCGCAACCTCCAAGTTCTCAGCCCCGAATTTTACCTGGCATCAAGCATCGTCAGGTGGGGACCAAACTCAGTGTCCCTCGCGCTCCTCTTACACAAGTTGTTGCCTTGACTAAGTTTGCATTGGGTAATTAAGAGCTGTGCAAGTGTTTATTGAGAGAGATTGCGAGAAGCTGCGAACTTGCGGCTAAGTAGTTGTTAGTTGCTAACTAGTGTCAAACTAGTGCTACTTTCTGCTCCTAGTACAAACTTCTAGAGCAAAAGTTCAACCAAAGCCACAAAATATAATGATTAAAAAGATAAGCGCAAGCACCGAGGCGATTAACAGCTGCTTTTCACTTCAAAACCAAAGGATAATTTAGCAAAGATTGTTTTCGAGATTCCCAAGAAAGTTCCCCTTGATTTAATTATAAATGAAAGAAACATAGTTACCCATTTTATTTTTGATTTAATTATAAACGAAAGAAACATAGCTTATCTGCACGAGATTTAATGGCTATTGAAAATGTCAAAGTACAGCCTGAGAGTAAAACTTTAAACTGGGGACTAAAATAATATTTAATTAATTCAACAAAATATTCGAGGGTTTCTTTATTAACTCCACAAATGTCGCTTTAATTATTATATTGAGGGTGACATAGATTTACCAAACTAAGTGAAAATATTTCAATTAGAAGCATTTGGAACCTGAAAAGTTCTTGTAAAGCTCAAGAGAACTAGCAATTACTTGTAAAAATTAAAATAAAATATTCATGTCTAAGTCTATAAAGGCTCTGATTACAATGAAGTAATCGATATTATAAACTTTATGAAAGTATAATATGATTTTACAAAAACGGCACAACATATGCATAGAAAGCTCCCTTTCAACTACTTAGTTCCTTTTATTTGGAAAAAGTGCAATTTTCTAAATAAATAAAAGTCACTGAACCCATTGCATTCGAATCACCTTTTAAAGAGTCAACAAATGTCATAGCACACTATTGCCCAGGTTGGCAAAAAACGTAGCCAACTTGGTGGCAGCAAAAACCATTCAATTATGCCAACAATATGCAGACATTTCAGCCAAACCGACTAACAAACAACAACAGAAAAACCAACTTTAAACCAAAACGATATTCATAAAACTATCGCGACGAGTGCGCCGACTAACAATAAAACAAAAAATATAACAAAAAGCAAATGTAGCGAATCGAAATGAATGAGCAGCGAGTGCAGTAGAATCGGGTGAATGTTCTTGCTGCTGCTTCAATGGTAGTTTTTGCTGTTGCCATGAAGTCGCTTGCCTGCTTGCCAGTGAATATCTGTGAGTGTTTTGTGAATGCCTGTTAGTGCCTGTGAATGCCTCTTGGCGTTTAGCGCATAAATTGAGCGCAGCAATTTCATTTAAATGTGCACAATAAACTTAGTTCATGACCCCTCGAGCATTTTGACTATGATATGCTGGCATCTCTTTCTACTCCCCTATGTCTGTCTCAACTTCTAAATCACATTAAATTTTGTTAACAAAATGCATAATGCAAGACCTTTAGCCAGGGCGCCAGAAGCACAGCTGCTATGGCTTTTATATGTCAGCAGGCATGCCGGAAGTGCAACACACACACACGCAGCACACACGTACACACTCACACACGCCCGCACAGAGTTTAGCTTTGTTGTTAGCCGTTTGACAATTGAATTCAAATGAATTGCGGTTGAGTTTTATAACAAAGCAAAGTCAGCGACATGGTAATGCAAAAAGTGACTATGTGGAACAGCGAAACATAGAAAAGCCAAGGAAAATTTTTCAAAAACTCCGAAATCAATAAGCAAGAGGAAGAGGGTGGGTGTGTGAGTGTGCGTGCGAGCGAGACACACAAACGGGAATACAACGGTAATTTAGTCACTTGACATGCTTTTCAAGCTGACAAATGTTGCGATTTGTCACTGGTTTGTCGTGCTCGTGACGTTGTCTTGTTGTGGTTTTGCTTTTCGTAGTTCCCTTCGCTGGGTTCCTTTCCATTTCATTTGCATGCAATAGTTTTTGTTGTATAGCTTTTTATGAGTTTTAAACTGACGCAGTGACAGTTATAAATAAAAGTCAGGATAATTGAAATGCAGAGTATTTTTGAGGCATTGATGTTTTTATACCCTGAACCCATTGAAAATGGCTAAAAAGTGTATATTGTATTTGTGCAAAGTGCAAATGTATTTAACAGGCAGAAGGAAGCATCTCCGACCCCATAAAGTATATATATTCTTGATCAGCATCAATAGCCGAGTCGATCTAGCCATATCCGTCTGTCTGTCCGTCCGTCCGTATGTATGAACGCAAGGATCTCAGAACCTATAAGAGCTAGACACTTAGATGTAGGTGCTCCTAGTGCCCGCGCAGATCGAGTTTGTTTCCGATAATCGATAACTTACTCCGTTTCAAAGTAATCGAAAAAAATTTAGATCGAAATCCTGTTTTTTAAGCAATTTTGGTAAATAATAAGACCTAGAGTCACCAAACTGGACATGTAGCTTCTAGAAAAGTATATATATATGAAGTATCTTTCATTTTATACCAATCGCCATCTACCCGCTACCACCATCAAAGAGGGTTCAGGGTATTCCCTAGTCGGGAGCTCCCGACTAGAACCTCTTACTTGTTTAAAATTGGTTTATGTTTGAATATTTATAATTTATGCAGTGTTTGAATTCATTATTAAAAATGGCGCTCAATAAAATTTAATTTAAATCAGGAAACTATATTTTAATATCCAAAGTTTTTGTTTTCTATTTCTTTTAGTTTATTACAAACACACAAAATTGCCACAGGCACTCAACCTTTTGAATCTTAATCAATTACATAAATTAACAAATATATTTAATTAACTTGATAAATGTACCAGGAACTGCAAAAGGCTTATTCATTGATTTCCTTACAAAGAATTTCTTCCTTAAATATGCTGCAACAAAAGAGTCCACCCTTGGGGCCACTTCAATTAAATTCAGCCCGCATGGCCTTCGTCGTCTTTACACAGCGCCTCCCTTTATTGCCTGCAGCCGACAGCATACAATTTTAAGCAATATTTTAAAAGCCTGTCTCTTAAATATTTCATGTTTTATATTTACAACGCCCTCGCGCCGTGGACTCAACTTAAGCATTTTGTCCAAAAGAAAGGGGAAAAAATCCGAAACTCAGCTGCGAATGTTGCACCTGCAGCTGCAGTTGAAACAATTTCCCTTTGCTCGCTTTTTCGCTGCTGCCTCAATTTCCGGCAAAAGGCCGACAACGCTTATCCGTTGCTGCGAGTCGCCTACCCAGCCTGTCCACGCCCCCATTCATTTTGACTGTACGCCCAAGTGAATTTCACTAAATAATAAAAAATTTTGCACAACGCAAAAAAAACGGTAAAATACCGAAATCGTTGTGTTCGAAATTGTATAGTTTTTTTGTTTTTAGTCGCATGATGCACTGCAGAAATGTGTGTGTTAAAGTGCAATTTTAATATCAAGCGCGAAAGCGACCTAAATATGAGCAATGTTGTTAAATTAAAAAGTAACTGTCAGTGGGTGGTGGGGGAGAGTTATTGAGAAGGGGGGCAGTGTTGAAAAAAACGCAATGAAATCAACAACTTGCCAGCGGGAAAGGGTCGCATTATTAAAATGGCGACAAACGACCGGAAATGGCTGCGGCAAAAAGGCCACCACAGGCACAGGCATGCACACGTATACCAACACACAGACACGAGTACAGACAAGCGCACATATGAGTGGAAAAAATCGAGCTAACCAGCCGGCTCAGCAACGTCCTGGCACTGACTTCCTCCGGTTTAAATATAGCCAGACCAAAGCCAAAGCCAAACAGTCGACAAACGCTAAACGCACAGCTAGGGGAAATGAGTGGTGAGGCGGTGGCTGGTGGCTGGTGTCTGGTGTCTGCTGGGTGAGGGTGGGATTGCGACAATAAGGGCGCATCTATTGCGGCGCATATAATGAACCAAGAGCTCCATGGCCGCGACATGGCCGTTGCTCATTTCCAGGTCGACGTAATTTGTCCATAATTTGTCTGCGTCTTCCACACAGACTGGCAACGCGACCGCCACCAAGCGGGCGAAGAGTGGGTGGGCGCTGTGTGTTTGTATAAGGGACTGTCTGTGTCTAAGAGTTTATCTATGGCACACTTAGACGCTATTTATGTCTTTTTATTTTTATAATATTCATCCGAGTGCAACTTTTGGGCTCTTTGTGGATTATTTCGGGGCTTTCCTGTGATTAAACCGAAAATGTACGTTAAAAATTATGAGCCTGTGACGGTATCAGACTTTTATATAGACATATGCGGCCAGCTGTTCCTTGTTTAATGCTATTGGCGCGTGGGCGAGCGGTCAAACTGATAAGCGACATGCAGGTGGACAGGTGTAGGCATGGACATGGCCCAGTTTTGTGGCTGACTGAGTTCATTAATCTAAGCAGCTCACACGTCCAGAAGCAAAACAATTGTCTGTGGTATGCGGACAGCGTGCTAACAAGTTTCTCCCGCTCGCCATTGTGTGTAAGAGACTGAGTGTCTGTGTGTATGTGTGTGTGTGTGTGTGTGTGTGTGCGCGACTAATTAAAATAGACACGAGTTAATCATGTTGATTGTTTTCACTGATTGATTGATTGTTACAATTTCAGATAGCTGCCATGCAAGCTGTAATTGTGTTGTGGTTCGTGTTATTTGGGACATTTTTGTCAGTTGAAATAAAATCGACAGATTTCCTGAGCAATCATTAAATAGACAGTCTTACAAAATGTCCTTCAATCTAGTAGATTGCATTTTCAAGACATATTTCTATCGCAAAATAAATGGGTCAAACTACCGCAATTATTTGATTAGGCTTTCATAAAACAAAACTAGTCGTAACAAAAAAAATTTGAATGATGTTATGATGACTTTTGTTTAATATTATTTGGTAATAACTATTTGTATTAAAATAAAAACTTATCAAAATATCTAACAACTTTAGAAATCTGTATGGAAATAATTTCAATAATCAACCTATTGGTATATAATATTTATTATATATCAAAATGCTGTCATTCTATAATAAAATAATATAATTTGAAAGGTAAGGTTCATACTTTTGTAATTTCATCATAACATTTTTCATAATTAGATTTCATTAGAAATATTCAATCGATGTATTTTTTTTCTTTTTTTATATAACCATAGCTCTATAGTATACCTCACTGATAATCGCAATTTAAATAGCCATAAGTTGGCTGAAAAGCATCCTTTAAATTTGTTAGCGAGCACATTAAGTGCTTTTATTTTAATGTATTCATGGGGCTGTTGTCTGTCGCCTGTTGACATCGTGCTGTGAAAACAACTATAATAAAAACAATAACAGCAGCGTGAGCAACAGCTGCAGCGACAATAACTCTTGGCATTGCATGCACGCACACTTGTACATACACACGCACGCACACTCACACTCATATACCTATGCAAACTGCATCTGTTGTGTCGTCGTTGCCGTCGCCCACATAAGTATCCTGCGTTTTTTGCAATAACAAGCAAAACTTGCGCACCGAAACGTGAACGCCGCTTGTTTTGTTAAAATCTGTATGTGTGTGTGTGTGTGTGTCTGTGGGTAAGTTCGCTGTTGTGTGTAGATATGGCAAGCTACAGCAGCTGCATCTGCATTTGGCCCCGCCAGCAATGCACAGCTTATAATTGAAAATGTTTTGTTTTAATTAACTCGCATTTTTATGTGCAACCATCTGCCCTTAACTCAGTTTATGCCCACCTTCCTGTTTTGTCTCCCTCTTTCCCTATCCCGCGCACATTCGAGGCCTGCAATACATAAACATATATACCCTACCCTTGTGTTGGTTCGCTTAAGCGTTTTGCTCTTTTAGACAGACCGACTCGCCCATTGATTTTGATAGGTTTGTGTGTCCCGGTTATTATTATGACGCGCTTTATTGTCACGCGGTAGCTGCCACAAAATGCTTCATGTGCTGGCCGCAGCAAATTTATGTTTACAGCGCAAGTGGCAAGCGCTATGAAAACGCAGCATACGAGCAAAGTCAAGGCGCCAGGCAGAAACAGTGCCGCATGTAGCAACGCAAACGGAAGCTGCGTGCAAGTGTGTGTGTATGCATTAAAGAGAGAGAATGAGAGAGAGAGAGAGAGAGAGAGAGAGAGAGAGAGAGAGAGAGAGAGAGAGAGAGAGAGACTGTGTGTGTGTGCAACGACACTCCAAATGTTTGGGTTATATGAAGACATAAACATAAAAGTGTTTTATAATAAAGCAAAGCGTGAAATAATTCACAGCACAGTGCTCAGAGTCCGCACAGTGGCGCAGAGAAGCCAAGCTGACAATTTTTATAGTCTTCTACTTACAAACACACATTCAGACACACTCGCTCACACACACACTGGCAGGCTGACAATGATGTTAAATAAAATATTGTTTATATGCCAACATAATAAATGGCCATTGCCAGCGAAGGACTCATAAAGCGCACGTTAGTCATCGCCATCAAACAAACACCTAGGACATTATTAAAGCCATACAGACCACCAGGATACATGCACGTATTTATCCATGAGTTTCGTTTTGTGCCCTAAGCAATGACAATCATGAGAGATGTGTTGAATGCAGCCGTTGTCTACTTTTATGGCTTACAATATTTTTAAGGTGCTAAAAAATAAGTAAAGTTTTTTCTATAAAACCAGAAAGTTTGTTAACAAGTTAGCGAGATTTAGCTGTCCTGTATTATAAACCAAAATGTAATTTTATATTTTGCAATTAACAAAGCCTTGAACCCAACCAGTTCCACAAAAGTATAACCGAACCATTACTAAAATCCAACCCTATTTTTGCAAATAAAAAAAATTTACTTACACTTACACTTAATTTTCTCTTTTGTATTTACATGCATTTCAATGTACTTACACTAACTTAAAAGCGAAGGTTGGAAATAATAATGGCACAATTAATGTTATTAATTACCCACTGACACACGTAATAAATATGCAAAGGACGACTACATACCGAGTACACACAGAACGACATTATTCGTATTAATCTTCGCGAATTCTTGGAAAGAAGCCAAAAAAGTTCAAATGCACATTCTAATGTACATGTGCATAAAAAAAATCCTACCCGTTCGCAAATTGGAGTGCATTTTTTTTTGTTCAATATCCGGCTTTTATAGTTTTTAAAAGAAATTAAGAGGTAATACTTAGTACAACGAGTTCCCCAAATGTTCTATCCCAGCACATTTTGCCTACGCAATGTTTATTTTTAAACACAAAAATTTGGCTAACTGAGGTTCGAAACAAAACATACGCACAAGGAAATAATAAAAGAGGTTTATAAGCCGAACCTTAAGGCGAGACCATAACCAACGACAATTTTTTTTGTTTGGGCTTGCAGCCTAGATTTATATTATTTAATCATTTCATTAAATGTTATTCTTATATGCAAATAAAATAGATCAAAATTAAAGTGTGAGCCAAGAGTGCTAAAATGATCTAAAATGACTATTTTTATTTTTCCTAAGACTTCTCTGGTAAACGAATATACATTATTATTATCATTTATTTTTATTGTACTATTATTATTATTATTTTATTTTTTAAGTGAATTTACCTTGATTGTTATTTTTGTCTCATTAATGCATTTATTGTTATATTAGGATTTAATATTATTTACATGTTATTCTCTCCATTAACTGTCCTTCACGGCAACTGCTAAACTGAAAACATCTGCAAAACTGCCCATATCTTTGACGAACCCTCTCAATCAATATATGTACATAATTTATTTTAAATAGCCCTTGTTAATTTAACAATTCGCAATTCTCCGCATATGCCCATCTCCAGCAGTTGTTTATCTTTATTTACATTACAATACCTCAAGCGATCTCATTTTCATTATTAAACTAATGACTTTATTATTTACTAATTACCCGGGGAATAATTGTGCAGCTGACCTAGTTGAGGGTCTCAGATCCTGCGTTGTCATGTAATGTGTCAGACAGCTCTGGGCAAGGACTTGACCATTTATGGGACTGGGTGGGCCAGGACAGGACATGTAACATGGGCCAGCAACAGCTGCCCAAAAACGAGGCAGTGGCAAAGTTTTTGCGTTTGTCGTTTAGTTTGGAAAATTGCTAATTTATTATTTTGCGCATTTAAATATTTTAAGTGTCCCGCAGGATTTGCACTCGCATGCACATACACACATACGAGAAACTTGCAAGGACACTAAAAAATTTGTCGCCAGCCTGAGCCGTGCTGCGTCCTGAGCTCTGGGTCCTGTGTGCTGTGGCAGCAGCAGCAGCCACGTTACAAGTTAATATAATTTTAATGAAAATTAACATGAAGCCTGGCACTTTTTGCCCCACACACTTTAATTTCCCAAAAGACAAAGCGACTTTTGTGTGTGTGTGTGAGCGCGCTCGTGTGCCTGCGTGTGTGAGTGTGTGTAGGAGGGGTAGGACATGTGTTAGTGCTGGTTTATTACACATACGCTCCATGTTAAGCGCATAGTTGAGCAGCCACCAGCCGCTTAAGCTGCTTTCATTTTCATTTCTGACTGCGTACTCTCTCTCTCTCTCTCTCTCTCTCTCTCTCTCTCTCTGTGACTCTCTCTCTCGCTCACTTTCTAGTTTTATAACTTTTTACCGTTTTTCTTTGCTTTTTACCTAATTTCTTGCAGCGGCTTCTGCACGTTTAGACGGTTGATTCAAGTGCGTTCTCGTGTTGGGATTTTCGCAACTAATTTCGCATAGGCAAAATGGCTGAAAGTGCCTGTTTTGACTTTGATTTATAATAGCGCAAGAGGCTGTGCCAGGCTACGCCCATGCCCAATCTATATTCGCCTTGTATCTGCCGCTCTCCTTTTGCCCACCGCAGCCTGCTATGCCTAACAATGTTGGTGGGCGCTGACAGGCAACAGCAGTCATAGCACAGGTTATAAGCCTTTGAAACTTGGCACGCGCTTCTAGGCTCAAATTTTGCATTGCTACACAGAGAGCACCTGTACACCCAGACACACACACACCCGCCCGAAACTCACTTTTGATAGTTGGAACTCAACCTATTTTATGCTGCCCATCATCATCAGCGAGCGTACCAAACAATTTGTCAAGTTTCAATATGTCGCTGCACTTTGATGATTGTCCTCCAGGCTTAAGTTGACAAGGATATAACTCAACATCGAAACCTTTGCAAAACGGCATATTGAGCCTTTGCATGAGAAACTATTCTATAATTTTGGGACCTCTAATGAGGTAGCTATAAATCCCTTTGTGAAAAGGATATAACTCTATATTGAAACCTTTGGAAACGGTACGTTCAGCTTTTGCCAGGGCAACTATGATATAATTATGGAACTCCTAATGAGGCTGCCATTAAGCAGCTGAAAGCTGAATTGAGTGGTTTGCTGAGAAATATTGATGTTATACCAAAAATGCTGTCGAAAATTGATGAATTAATAAAGTTTTATATAAGCTAGATAATCCGAGTTTGCGGATAGTTTTATTTTAAAAACATGTAATGTTCCACATGCAAAGTGCATATTTATTTATTTCTCCAAGATTTTCGCTAAAGCAATTGAGTACAAAATGACCATCATCATTAATAACAGCTAGTTAATGAAGCGATCGATATGTAAGTGCCAACGCAACCATTGACCAATTCATCCCTTACGAAGTGTCAATTTGTTTCACTGCAGTTGAAAAAAGCTCCCAGCATGCAATTAATCGCGCTAATCTCTGTGACATTCTTTGACATTTGTTGATCAGTCGCCAGTTCTTAGAGCAGTAACGAGTAGATTGTGTCATGGCTGCACATACAAACACAATAGGCAAATCACTGTGGGGCTTATCGTGAGATTATTGGTGCATAATTTAGGAAACCCAAAATAAAGCAGCACTTTGGGTACTCGCTCCATTAGCTTGCCATTACATAGCCTTTGGCTTCGTCTATAAAAAAATAACAACAAAGTAATATTTTTGAGCATAGTCGTTTTATTATAATAAAACTATATTCATGTCTGACAATCAAAATCGAAATTTTTAACAAGTCCTTTTTTTTAAACCTTTAAAAAGTAATATTATTTAAATTTTGAAGCTATTAATTAATAATAACTGGGGCTTAGCAAATTAAAAAAGCTTTCTTTTGAGTGGTCTCCAAAACATTTCGCAATATATTTTAAACCAGAATGAGTTACTTTATCGCTGCATAACCCTAGATTTATTTCTGTTTTTTTTTTTTAAACATTCCCTAAATAAACAGAATTGTAAGCCATATTTCAAGTGCGTCGTCCACCGGTCAGTGTCAATTAGTTAATACATTTGTGCACAGTTTTATCTGCAATCGCTAATAAATATTTTTCATGACCTTTGGCATTTTGCAACAGCTCAAGTGGCTGTTACTGTTTGTGTGTATTCACACTGTCTGGCATCTGTGAACATGGCAAACAGAACGCAAAGCTTTAACACAACATCAAATAGTAAAAGAGCATTGAATATTGCCCCAGTCCTGATATCGTGCAGCAGCTCCTTGACTGCTGTTACTGTTGCTGCTGTTGCTGGCATCTTTTGCTATCGTTGTCTTTTTTATTAGCTTTGTCTTTCAATCTGTCTCACTGCCTGTTATGTGTCCTTTATTTTATTTGCTATCCCCTTCGACTGCTACCAGCGACAAAACAAAATCGATTTTTATTTGCCAAGAAGAATGGAGAGAGAGCTCGCAGTTTGTTTGCCGCTTTTGTTGTCAGAGATATTAAATCGTTTGGTTTGCAGGCGGTTCAACATCGACTGGCTTGGCGCTGACTGATTGAAAGGCTTCTTAGCTTGAGGACCATTTAACTATAAATTATATATATGTGCTATGCAGTATCTTATAATTAAATCCAAATATATATTTAGATGTCGATATTAATTAGCAGCTGTTGTGCTGCCTCTCTCTGGAGAAAACTTTGAGTAATTAGTGCACAGAAAATTCGTTTTGATTTTCATTGATTTTGCAATTATGAAAGGCGGAGCACAAAGTTTTACCCATTAAATTTCAATAATTTGCTTAAGATTGGGGCGCATCCATAAATTATTTTTAATGGGCGTGGCTCTGGCAACTTGGTTGCGCTAGCAACGGTATCAAGTCGTAGAATTTTCCGCTATTTGTAATTAAGCAAGTAACTTCTAAGCCTAATGAGCTTAACGCTCGCCACTCACTCGCACAGACGCAGACAACGGCGAAATGTTGCAAATTGTTGCTTTTGTCATATGTCAAAGCTGCCAAATATGGCCGCCAGTTGAACATGGAACATGATAGCGACAGCAACAAACGGCGGCAAAGGCTGCTTGGCCCGGGGTCACAAGGACTACAGTCCTGATTGGGCATAGACAAAAAGTGCCGCCATCAAAACAGCTTGACATATCAGGCGCTATCTAACGCGGCATACCCCCTGCCTACTATGTATGTCAGCTTTTGCAATGCCCCGCAGCGATAAGTTGGGCAGGAGAGTGAGAGGGCGCTTTTGCACTCAACGTTAGCCCACTTTAGCACTGTTGTAGTCGTCAGCTTTTGTTTTTACCAAACGAAAATGGAGCACACGGCAGATTTGGATGCTGATATGCATGCAGGTGTATGCGCGTCTGTAAGTGTGTGGGTGTATTGCTGTGAAAGTGTGTGCTGGTGTGTAAAGTGCCTGCCTAACCAATTTGTGCGCCCATACAGACTAATGTGCTTTGATGTAGCTGCTACAGCTTCCGACTCAGTCTGACAAATGCTTGAGTCGCACAAAAAGCATTGCCTACTTTCCTTCTTTTTTTTTTTGTTTTGTGTAGCAACAGCCACAAGAACATCGATCACATTAAGCAAACAAATTTATTTTTGTTGAGGGCCGCTTTAGAAAATGATTCAAATCGACAACAAAAAGTGTCATACGATACTTAAGATTCCACTTGCCGCATTGCGCATACGCCGCATATGTCGCACCCCAACTGCAACGAGTGTGAATCAATCAAAATCAGCGTCGAAAATTATGCCGCAAATTGAATTATTGATTCGATTAAAGCGCACCTCAACACACGCACCAGCACCTACGCCCACACACACCAACACACTCAAGCAGCAAATAAATAAATAAGCAGCGGCGAGCAGACGACGCCTCAGCATGCGGGGTATTGTACAGGTTTTGCCATTTAAGCGTGCCTGGCGATCAAATTACATACACTCCACCACTCACACACACACACACACACACGTGAACTTATACATCAGTATTAGAGTTACATTTACCGTTTACTTATGAAGCGCCACGCGGGCACATTAAAAGCCACAAATCGTCTAAAGTGCTCAATGTACAAACACATCGTCTTTCACTGCCAGCATGTGTGTATGCGTGTGTGTGTCGTCTGTGTCATGCAAAGCGCTTAATCGTCAATATTATTTCAAACGCACACATACATAAGCGCGCACACACACACATAAAGCAATCAACTGTAGAGTAGCACCGGAGCTTATTCTCATACCAATCCATCGATTACAGTCACTTATTTATGTGTATTCTTTTTTTTTTATCATTTTTATTTTGTTTGATTTATGCCATATCTGATTTTGATATACCCTTCAGCAGAGTCAATAGGCTCGTTTATCTTGTACACGCTTATAGTTTCTTGTACAAGGTAATACCTTTCGTTTATAAATAAAGATTGTATTAAATATAATGTTATGTTTCCATAGTGTTCCCTTTCAAAACATTTTTTTATATATTTTATTTATTTAAGTGTTGAAAACTTTTTAAAAAAATTTGTACAAAGCGTATATAAAATATTTTAGTTTTTTACATTTTGCATAACTAGTCAAAAGACATATATAACTTATTAAAATTATCCAAAATTTGTCCAAGGTTTATTAATAAATTATACTTAACTTTTTATATACAAAAATATTTTACTATTTAACAATTTGGTTTCAGCAATTAAATTAAAATCAAAATTTTTTAATAATGGTTTCAAGGCTTATATAAATCGAAAAAATGTTTTAGTTGGCAGACTTTTAATTTTTCTAAAGTTTCAACTATACACTATCCACAAAAATCTCTTTAAGTGCATTAAAATATATTTAAAGTTATATTTTTTGCACACTTTAAATTGTGATAGCTGTGAAATTTATAAAAATAAATTTTAAAAATGTTTTGATTACTATTAATAAAAATCATATTCAAATAAATAAAAGCAAAAACGTTTAGTAATATTCTTGATATAACAATTTGCTAACTTTTATATTTTTAACACTTTTTATTTATTTTTAAGAGCTTACCACGCTTCGGTGTAACATGTTATATAAAGGGAATTTACTTTCTTGGTTTTGCAGCTCTGTTAAATAGCTGTAAGCAATGGCGTTGCAGGAAATGGTTCCATGTGCTCGCCGCCATTTTGTGTGCGCAATTAAGCGTTTGATGTGCTCTTTTCGTTTGAAAATTAGGCGGAAGCAGGAGCAGTTAAAGCAGCTGTAAGAGCTACGGCATCAGCATCAGCCCAGGGGCAACCTAATATCTTTCATAAATAATTTATGTGATTTGTTTGCTGTTTTTTATGATTGTCAATGCATCAGTCGCAGTGTGTGTGTGTGGGCGTGGGCGTACATTCGCGTGCTTGTGTGTGGTTGAATTTATAGTTTTGGCTGAGATTTTAAATCAATTTAAAATGGCATTTCATTAGCAAATCTAAATTCCAAAAACGACAGCAACATTATTATGTGGCATATGAATTCAGCTTGCCTTGGTGGGTCCATAAGTGTCTATACATGTGTATGTGTGTGTGTGGGTACCGATTAATGATGCTTATTCGTATAACTCAGAGCTGAAAGCTTTTAGAGTTTGCATAAGATAAAAGGCAACCATTTTTGAAAGATAATTTAAATGTATGGGCTTCATGGGAAAAGTCCTCCTGCTCTTTGTGTAGAAAATATAAATGCTTAATTCGAATTAAATATATATTTACGTATTAGAAAGTTGATTATTACAGAACGCCAGTGTGGCAGAGGCTAATTATAAAATTCAATAATATTCATGACTGTACACACAATTCTAACTGTCCTAACTTAAATTACACATGTGTAAGTACCCCTATAGTCTCAAATGTTCTAATGAAACTCTATGTAAAACACATGCTCTAATATATAAATTAACAAGTGCTCACCGTACCAACAATACTACATGCTGGCCGACGGGTGCAGCAATGAAACACTTGGAGTTTAAATCAGAATGTTTATTGAGGCACGAAGTGCTCTGTTCAATGCAATCTTAAAAACTGAAAAAACTAAAAATCGAAGTTAAAAGCTAACTTATCCAAAGCCCTTTTGCCGCGGCAGCCCCGGCGGCAGAATGCTGATCTAGCGCCTCGTGACTACTTCTGGATGGTCACTCAACGCGCATGCAAGGCATCGGATTTCGTCGCTGTAGCCGTTGACCGGCGGCAATGCAGAGTCAACGATTACCAGCAGAGTAGCTACCTTGTAGCGACGGCATCCGGTCCCTCGGTGGGATCGGCAGAAGCGGATTTGTTTGTGTTAACTTATATGCAGGCAAAACAAATCAATGCACTGTTTTATATATTTCATTAACGTTTGGGACAATGGTATAATGTTGACAATGGAAAAGGTATTGCTTGCTAATTTCTTGTGATTCGTGCCAACTTTATGGAGTTACCAAAAAATATTACCTGTCTTCTTGCTAAACGTTAAGTTTTGTGCTCATCATAAGGACTACTTGGAGCCTGCCATTGCATACTCAATATAGATATTTTTAATTATTTCTGATGTTTTTTTTTGTTTTTATTAATTTGATAACCAAATATCAAAATTTCTGCTGAATTTAAACCGGTGACCTTCCGCTTGTTAATCTAACTTACACTTTAGTTTTCATACCGGGTTTCACTAGCGTGTTCCATAACCTGCAGGTCAAATATGTCAAAATACAGCTTCAGTTCAAATTTCAGGTTCCTAGCTCTTACACTCAATCAGCTAGTTAGAATAAAATCATTTATACGCATAGATATGTTTATAGTTAGCAGGATAAACAAAAGCTACACTTTACGTGTGTTTTCACTGCACTAAATATTAGGCAAAGCATCTAAATGGGACTTTGCACTTAAACGCACAGCAACAAACTACAAATACACTTTAACAAAGAGCTATACTGGCTTGTAAGCTAAGCACAGACACTCACCTACGTTTAGAGCTGCATGCAATACAGAGAGGCTTCTTCTGGCTCTCCACTGTCCAGCTAGACATGTTGTACTGCTGCTGCTTGTCCTTGTTTCTAGTGCTGTCATAAAACGCTGCTCGACAGTTAAGCAACAAATTGCGTTAGGAAGCTGAACTCTTGCACCTGTGCTGCAAGCTACATAACAATACCCCTCTCTCTCTCACTATATGTTTCACTATTTCTCTATATTCTATCCTTGTATATATCTACAGTAAATATGATAAATCACCATGCCCTCGACTACTGCTGCTTTTGTCTATGACAAATGACGCAGAGCCACGTGCTAAAACCCCTGAGATGCTGCTGCTGGGCGCATGTTATAGTATTTTGCTCCGAATGCCACGTATACAATAATCGATGCGATTTGATGCATACCAACTGTATAATACAGATACACACACACACACACAGACATAAACACACGTACAGATCATGGCCATGCATATATAAAACATATATATCCGCATGTTCATGTCGCCTAAATGTGTAACATAAATATTCATTTTTATGGATAAGACAAGGGCAAGTCTCACTGTGTAAATGTGTATGTATGTGTATATGTGTCTGTGTGTGTTGTGATTGTGTGTGTATTATGCAGTCAAAATGGCGGCAGCTTGCTGTGCTCATTGCGGCGGAAACGGAAGTGCTTAAGCTGTAAGCAGAAATCATAAACGAAAATCACGTAATGCCGTTCTGTGTATGTGTGAGTGTGGCAAGCTGCTTGCCTCAAGTGGCAGGTGTTGCTGCAATGATTTTCAATTTTACGCGTGAAAGTCATGCGCTAATTTTCTTGTTTGCCATTTGCAATTCGCCTATTCATTGTCATTTGCCACACTGTGCGCAGCTCAGTACGCCAGCCAATTGACATTAATGACACGCCAATTTGGCCTAATTGAGTTGGTGCGCACAACTTTTTAATTAGTCGAATAATTGGATACCCTTACGCTAAGCGTCGTGTCTATGCATGCGTTGCGGACGCAATCTTGACCTTCTGCTGCAGCCATTGACAAAAGCCGTCTGTCGTGATGGGGTTGACGTTTGACGAGCATATCACAGAGCATATCTCTCTCTTTTAACTCTTTGACTCTCTTTGCCTTCCTTCCACCTTTCTCTAGTTCACCTCATGCAAATTCTTTCAAAGACATTGAGATTTGGCCTTAGCAAAAACGCGTTGAAAATATAAAAGTCACGTAACTGGTAGCCGTTTCCGGTTACGCCGCACACGCACCCCACACACACACACACGCACAAGTTTACTATGTGGCACACACACTTATTTTGTTACGGCTTAAGCATTCGTTTGCACTTGAGCGCTTTGATTACGCTTCGATTTTTGCCAGCACTAAGAAAAGTTTTCCAAGTTTTTCGTTTTTGGCTTTAGTTTTCTTCATGTATATATATATATATACTTATATGCTATTCATTGGTATTAAAGCCCAAATTACTTTATTTATACGCCATATTCAAAGTTACCGGAGCAACCAGATTATTTACGTACATAAATATAGGTATATATTTTTTACATACCCATAGAACAGGCCTAATTTATGAGCCAAATAAGCCTTAAGCTTGGGATTTGCACACAAAAAGGGCTGAGCCTCATTTTAAATGCAAAGTACATTTTGAAATTTTGAGCGCTTGTATCATAAATTGAAAACTAAAAGCTAAGACCCGAAACCTGTCTAGCCAGCAATTTAACTATTAATTACAGTCAAAGTGGAAACAAACCACAAAAATAAGTGCAACAAATGTAAAAAAAAAAAAAATCATAAAAAGTTAGAGAAATATATGCAAAAATTGTTTGAACGACTGTTGGAGCGGTAGGGCAGCCAAATGCTTAGGCAAATAATTTGGTATACACACAAAAATACACCAACCCACAAGCAAATACAACTTTTGCCATTGGCAAACTGGTAATAGTCAACTTCTACTTCATTTTGATGGCGCGCTAAATTGCGCAAAAAAAATATCAAAAGGCAGCAGCAGGCCAAAATGATGTGCTTAACAGCAAACACATCCACACACACACCCACCTACGCACACTTATAAAGAGTCTCCTGCGTGTGCTGGCATCATTTTCATATGAGACAACTTTTTGTATGCTCGTCACATGGCCGTAGCTCAAGCAGACGCCCTGTGTGGGGGCGTGGCAAGGGGTCGCTGACATGCAACGCGCTTTCAGTTTCAGCATGCGTATCAGTGTGCTTGTGCGTGTAGGTCTAGGAAATCTTAAAGCGCAGACAGGAAATATTTGTTGTTTTCTCCGTATATATCGCTGATGTACCCTTGCAGAGGGTATTATAGGTTTGTCAGGAGGCACACTAGATCAGAATCAACTATCGACTATATATGGACGTGTCCTTTTGAGACAAACTTTTAGTTTTGTATTAACATACAACGATAAAACTTGATACAAGTCGTACACCTCTCGCAGTAGAAGGAATCGTAGAACTAAATTTTCAGAATTGACTGCATCGCAGAGCTGTTAAATATATGATTTATTTTGATATTCAAGATTGGAAGAACAAATTGCTACCAGGCTATGTTTGTATAAAGCGTACAAAAAAGCATCTAAGCTAAAAACATTTTGGCAATAATTTATCTGTATACATCCAATGGCATGTACGACTAAAGATAGTGTTATATAACAGCATTATGTGGATATAGTCATCATATAATAGAGATAATCTCCCTTATATCCATAAGAGTATTTGTTCTTCGGCATAGCCAAGTTTTCTATAAATTCTTATACATCACGTTGCTATACTTGCTTTATACACGTCATCATCATCATGATGAGCCTTATGCAATGCTGATTATCATTTGTGGCTTCTGCTGTTTGCTTTGAGCAAATCCTTTTCTTTTTACTTTTCACACACATGCTCGTGTCTGCGTCCTTGCACGACTTTGCTGCTGCATACTTTTAGGCTCGACTCGGTTTTAGTTTTTTACGTGTGTTTGCTTTTAATAGCCATCTGTTTGCCTTGCTGTCAGCGTTTTATGCGTGACAAACAAACACACAATAACACACACACAAGCACACGTTGAAGACGCACAAGTTTGCGTGACTGTTGCGCAAATTATGCTAAAAAAAAAAGATTGAGAAAAAATACCAAAAACAAAAAACCTTTGGAAAAAATATGCGCATTCGCCTTGAAAATGTGTATCCGAAAGGCAAATGGATAGAAATTAGTATATAAAGCAATGCTGATTAAAGAGTTAAGCGACTGTCACGCCACTTCCTGTAGCATGCTTCTATATGGTATATATGTATGTATGTGCGTACATACATTTATTTACCAACCAAATGTTTGCTTGGCTTCCTTCATATGTCACACAGATACAAATTTATTTACGCACACAAATACACGCACAGGCAAACATGAGCGGTTACTTTATCATCTCCTCTGGCATATGTCCTAGCCAATGTTTTGTTGTTGTTGTTGTTGTTCTAGTTGCGCCTTTGATTTTCATGTTTGTGTTTGCCCAAAATGTCAAAGATGTCAAATTAATTTTCATAGCATTTCGGTTTGCTTTTTAGATAATTGAGTGGCATTTTTATTATTTGCTCATTTCATATGCCAACTCGTTGTTATCGGTCTATTTATTTGCCTTTGCGGCATATAAATTCATTTTCATGAAATCAATGAATATTTGATAATTTTCTTAAAGTCAAGTTTATGTTCACCGACACTTAATATTCTAGATCCGAATATGAATAATTGAAATACGATTAAACGTGTTTTCAAAGTCTTTACTAATTATATTTATTATAATTATTTAATCGATTTTCAAATTAGCTGCATACGTTTACCGTATCAATAAACTTGTGAAAATAGTCGAGTAGTACACCGATAGAATTTGAAAACTGAATATTATAATAATAATTTATGATATTTTCCTATATTACCCCATTGAATAAAAATCCGATTTAGTAAATTGACTTGGGATCAATAGGTATTTAATAGTTAATATATTTTGTATGCCCCATGCGTGAAATAAGATAAGTGCAGACATCATATTTGTAAACACATATTTTTCCAACATAATCAATTCAGCCGAAACACGTGCAATGGCCATTTCAATAAATAATTTATCGTGACCTTTGATGAACAAAATTTTGAAAAAAATGTATGCTAATCACATGAATACAATTGTGTGTTTGTATGTATGTATATACATATGAGATAATCAAATACTCGCCTCGTCAACTAAAAAGCCATACAAACAATTAGATTAAGTAGCAATATTAGCCAGAACCAGAGACATTAATCAATAACACCAAGGACTTGCGGGCAATCCACACACAACCCCACGCACTCACAAACTTCAGCTTCGATTTAATAATTGTTAGTATTAGCATATGACAGCGGGTGTCAAATAACTGGCAGCCAATACAAACAGATATCGTTTACCTGCAAGCAAACAACAAATTATATGTACAATATAAAACCTTGACAATCAAATGCACATCAGGCACAAATTAAAGCGAGCTACATACCAATATTAACCAGAGATATGAAGCAGCATAGGGATTCGGCGGCATTAATAGGGCAACTAGCAAAAAGTAAGTGGATGTCATAAACAAAATGCTTGAAGATTTACACAAAAAAAAAACTCATAAGAAATGCAGCAGGTCGAGCCAAGCGGAAACGGAAATACGTAAGCAGGCGAAATGAATAAAAAACAGCAAACAACAAATAAACAAAAAATTAAAATGAAGTGAAATTGCAGTTGCCACTGCACCAGCAGCAACGGCACCAGCTGTTTGGCATATACCAGCAAAGTACATATTTCACATATTTTTTTCTACTTATATACAAGCAATGGCTATTATTTTAAGTTGCCCACGCGCTAGCTGATTTAATTTCAGGCTATTATGCGCCCACAATGCCAGCGGTAAATGCAGAGAGAAGGGAAGAGTAAAGAAGCAAAGCAGAAAGAGCACACTGAAAACAAACGGAGCAACAGACCGCAAAAAGTAAAGCTCAGTAAAGCGTACCGCAGTGCTCAAGGTAAAAGTGTGTTCACTAAAAGCATACCCTAGATATATGACGGTTCTGTTCTACAGGACATCATTATGATTTTAACTAAATAAGGGCAAATATATGCTGCAAATAAATAAACAAATGTATTTAAACATATCTTAAGAAGATCTCTATATATAAACCTAGGCAATGTACAAATAGATAGAATTACTTTATTACTTTACATAAGTAAAGAACCTTCTAAAAAATAAGTAACAATAATCTAGGCACTACCCAGTAAATATTCTCTGTTGTACTTGAATTATATTCTAGTCTAGCATTATATTAACTTTTTCATTTCAATTTATTTATTATTTAATTTAATTGGGTTTTCATTATTTTTAATTTTATTTTTTCCCCAGGCACTTTTTATAATTAGTTTTATACTTATTATTACTATTATATATATTTTTTATACAATATATATATTTTATGTTTTAGTATTTTTGCATATATTTTGCTTATTAATTCTTTTATAGACTTTGTTTTGTATTTTTTCTGAATTTCTTAAATTAATATATTTTGTATCTTTATAATGTACAATTTTTAAACATATTAACATATATAACATACATTTTTATTTACACAATGCTTCTGGTTTCTATATAATTAATATTTTTTATTATACTCCCGTTATTATTATTAAGCTGTTCTGTAAGAAGAACTTAAAGCTTTTAGTTTTATTAAGCTTTGTGCGAATATTCTCTAGAGTTTTTAGGTGCTTTAAAGCGTATTTCAAAGTTTTTTGTATTTTAAAGTTTTAAAAAATTTCTAAAAAAAAAAGGTAGCTGTATCCTGTGGCTTATTGCACAAGATTTTAACTTCTAATCATCCAATATACCCCTTACAAGAAATCAGGTACAAATGTATATACGTATAAATGCGGCTGACCAGTAAAGTTGGTTACCAAACTTGGACTGAAAGCTTTTTAAGAGTGGCCTGCTGGCTAAGTTTTTGTTTTGGTGCTGTGGCATTTCTTCTGTTTTTGTTGTTTTTGTTGTTGAGCGGAGATTTGGGTCGAGTATCTGAATGAGTTCACATTTTACAGTTGCTGTTGCCGCTGCCGCTGCTAGTGCTTCTATGGGCTAACTGCTCCTGTCGGCCTTTTTCTCTCTTTAATTCATATTATTTGCACTTTATTTTTATTTCCCTGTTACTGTTGTTGTTGCTGTTTTTGGTATTTTCTTTCCCTGGGTCAACATTAAGAATAGAGTAACCTCTTGGCGAGGGCAGTGAGGGTTGATGGGCCGTTTTAATTTCCCAAAGCCTCGCAGCACTGTTGATTGTTGATTGGCAAGCGAAGAAAGCATTCGAATTACCACCGACCAGCTGGACGCATCGTTCGCCTCTCTTTTTGCTCCAAATTAGGGCAATGACAAGCTATTACTGCTAATCCATGTGAAATCGAAGCACAACAATTCGAGGGGCAGAATGTGTGTAAAGTGCGCAACAATTTCGAGAATTACAGCAGCAGCAGCCGATGCCAAACATGTCAAGTACTGGGAACTGCACAGGATGTGCTCAAAGAACAGCAATCAGAAACCGGAGTATCTTAACAGCTGCTTTCACTTGGGTTTGTTTTGTTGTAGAGTCTGCAACAGAAACGATTTCAAAAAACCATGCCAAGCGGTTTTTACGATTTAAGAGACTCGCAGATATCCTTATACACATACTTTTACACAAAAGCACGCACGCCATAAAACTATGAGCTTCGGTGTGTTAGGTCCGATCTTTATGAAATTTTCAGGTCATAAAAATGGCACGAAAGAGTGCATATGTACCAAAGCTCAAAGACTCTGTCATTAAAAATAAGTTTTTCCAATATTGTCCAAGAAGTAAAACTAACTTATCTTACGCAATTTTTAGGTACAAACAAAGTTAAAGACTTCAGTTATGCCTAAAAAACATAATGAAAATATCTCAAAATCAAGAGCGTATAAGTATAAATACATTTCAAAGTCTCTAGAAAGTGTACTTTTTGAGATCGATGATCAGACAGTCAGAAAAACTGACGGACAGACAGACATGGCAAGTTCGACTCAGGTCATTGTCCTAAATCATTCAAACATTTATTCCATATGCAATGGATTCAGTGTATAAAAAAATCAAAAAACCAAATAGTATTTGCAAAATGTCTAAAAAAAAAAAAAACAATATACTAGAAAAAATATATGCAAATTTGAAAAAAAAATTTTATATGAATATTTGTTAGATTTAATAAATAATAATTATCATTTAAAGGAGTAGATGGTTTTTGAAAATAAACAAAAGTAAAAAACAAATAAATCTAATAAAATAAATGTTAGATAAACACATCCGAAATTTCTGATTTGCTTGTCGTTTGTTTCGATTATTATTCGTCAACATATGGTTATTTATATAACAGAAGATAGATCCCTTTTTTTGTTTAATGCCTAAGCCGTATTAAATTTGGAATGCCTCCAGCCATTGACAATAATTGTAATAAATGCCTAAATTCTTAAGATACTGAATAAAAACAAGGAAATAATTTTGTGTCAATCAGTCTGCATGAAACGTAAATCATGATGTATCTACCTAATGATATGTTAAAATACTATACAAACGTTCAACTCAAACATTCAGATGTACAAACCTCCAACTACGATCAAACTGACTCAATTTCAATCCCTCTGCTTCTCTCGCCACTTAAATTTGTTAAGTTCAAGAGTCAATAGAAACTTTTATTAAACGGAAACTCGAGCTGGCAACACAAAAAACATTTTTTATAGAAAATAAAGAACATGCGAACTGTCTAGACTAAAAAGCAAATGCGGCAATGAAAAGTGCCGCCAGAGAAGCCAACGTCTTGCCTCATTATAAACGAAACTACAATCAAAGCGCAGATTTTAAGCCCCGAGCAGCTTTGATTACCAATCCGAAAAACCCCCACATAAGCCTCTACCGACCTACCTGGTCGCACCTGCTACTTAACTGTACAAGCGCAATCACAAATCAACAATCGCAGTTTGAGTATGTGTGTGTGTGTGTGTGTGGGTGTTATTGTGAGTCTGTGTGTGTATATGTGCCGAGGCATTTGAAACCTGATTAGGCAAGCACTTCAAGTGTTGTCTGGTTGAGGTTGCAGGAGCTTGGCGAAGGTTTGAGCGTGTTATCCAGCAAGTGAGTGAGCGAGCGAGTGAGTAAGCCAATTGCCACGCCCATATTTTGCCAACGCCCACGTGGAAAGCGCACGGCAGCTGTGGGAAATTTATTGTTTCAAGTAAATGCCACTTGATGGATTATTTGCTTACAGCTGCCACTTTGATTTCTGTTGCTGTTCTCTGTTGCTTATTTTTCTTTTTTCTTTTTTTATACCCTGTACAAGCAAACCGATTTAATTTAATTTCAACATACATTCTGTATAAATATTGTTCATAAGCTTGATAATCCACATCCAATAACAAGCTCCCGTTTAAAGGGAGAGAAAGGAGATCAAATTTAACCAAAACTCTTTAAACATCTCGATTGCTCCCACTGACACACTCAAATCGATAACCTTGTGTTTTTGATCGATATTCCTTAAAAAATATCATAGCTAGAAATTATAAATATGGATCTTCTTAAACAAGTATTTCGAGAGTTTTTTCAATATATTTAAGCAGTTTCATCATTAATGTTCAGTACACATCATTTAAGTTCATCTTAAAGCCTACCAGAGATGCAGGCGATTACTACAATATTATAAGATCAGGATGGGATTAAGAGTTACAGACTTGATATTTGATTAATGCATATTTTCTAATAAATCTGCTTATATGTTCTATCTAGTTGAAACCCTTTTTGGAAATAAATACGGAGCTACGCAAGAAAATAGTTTTCTTAGTCCGAAGCTAAGAGAGAAGCTTATGTGAAATGTATTCAATACTATTAAATTTATATTTGTAGATCGAATAAGTTATACGGCACAGTTACAGAGTATTCAGCTAATCAGGCAACTGGTGTCTAGCGTACTACTCACTTGTTTTACTCTTTGGTCTTTGGTATCTGGCTCTGTGTAATATAATAGTCTCGGCAAACAATTGCCTTTGAAAGAGCCCTCAGCTGTTTATATCCAAGTCCGTTAAGTAGTTAAGCAGTCAAGTGGCTAAGCAGCTGGTACAGTGTGTTTTTATCGGACGACTCATCAACTGTTTTGTTTGGCTATCGATTTAAAGAGCGTTCACTCGCATGGCTCATCAGCTATTCAAATTAATTGTAAAACTTTTCATTCCCGGTCAGCACACGTGTCGACATATCCCAAAGCACATAAATTTACCACTCTCTCTCTTACACCCTCTCACTATACCACACATCTTGACTGTGCTCATCTTCGTCCTCGAGGCTTGTCAACAAAAGGCAAGCAAAGTGAAAGTTTTCGTGTGCCACGACAATATTTACATGCTGCATTAAACTTGCTCTGAAGTTATGGGCCCCGCTTCGGTACAAAGTTTAAGCCTCGAGCTACTCCGCTACCCTCTGGCCGAGCTTTGTATTAAAGTTGCGCATACTCCAGGTTGTCCTGTTGGCCAGTTATGTGATTTATGTGCAAGTTTCAGCGCTATTTTAATAATTTAAGCAGCAAAACCAAAGACGATGCAGCGCATGTCCAGCATGTGCTGGCATTGACGCTGGCCTCCTGCCAAGCGACGTTTCGCTGATTGAGCCGAAAAAAAATAAAATGCAAAAATATCCCTAGCATGTTGACAATGGCGCCAGCACAAAGCGCATTTGGCAAGCGCCTGCAGCAATGCAAACTTGTGTGGTGTGTGTGTATTTTAGGGTGTGTGCTCAGCAAAAGTGAAATAGCAACAATCTATGGAGAGCTAAAGCCACAACCACACCAAAACTTTCATACAGCAGCTATAAAAAAAGTAGGACGGTGCACCGACAGCATTTTAATATGATTTTCATGGCTTACTTTTTCGTCCAGACGACGCGATTCACGCATTTAAAAAAAATATCTGCCACAAATTCGTTCGCCTCTACTCCTTTCGATTCAGTGACTGACTGACACAGAAACCCACACAAATAGCGCATACGCCAAGTATGCGCAGTCATAAAGATGATTAAAGCCAAGGCTGAAAACGAGTTTTAATACAAAGCTTCTTAATTATGACTATGTTTTAAAGTTTAAATTATAAGCAATATACATTTCAAGTAAGAAGGTAAAATATCAATAGCTTTTATCGGGTTTTAAAGTAAATGTGCTATCCATGCATCAAAAGTCCCCGAGAAAATACAAGGAGGCAATCTTCGCAGCCCGAATAAAAATTAAGTACGCTTTTATCTTTTTACTCTTTTAACACTTAATTAGTTTGTAGTTTAGTTTTTTCTATATGTAGAAAACATATTTAAACGTATATTGGCTGAGTTAAATACTCCTGGAATATAGAAAATTTCCTAAAAACAAATTGTTATTTTCCCGACTGTGAGAAAGTGAACTATATGGTATCTTATTTCTATAATATAATCTTCCGTTTCGTCAAGAGTATATATAAATGATATAGTATTTCAATCGGTACGACTCCGATATAATCACTGCCTGCAGTAAAAATTTCGAATCTTTGCAAAGTTTTATCAAGATATATTTAAAACAAAGAAAATTTGCAAAGAAACGGAAGGAAGCGCAGACGGATATTGCTATAGCGACACAGCTAGCTGTATTCATCAAGATCATAGGCAGATTAAAGCTCACAATAATCTTAAAGTGCTGCACAAAGTATGCTACATAAGATGAGTCAAATAAAATGTGGCAAGGATTTGTGCAACAATTTTCAGCACTCAATTTGCAGCTAATATCTTTTAGACTTTATTCTACCATAGTATATTTCACTTTAGGTAGCTTTTGACTGTGTACTACATAAGTATTCCAAAGCATTATCGATCTGGTGAAGATGGGATAATTTGGAATATTTAAGTAGCTAAAAATATGCATATAAATAAATTTATATGTATATATATATATATATATATATATATATATATGTATACATATTGTCTGCTGTATGCATGCACTTACACTGGAAGCCGCGTTGTATCCTTTCAGTGGCGTTTACTCCGCTTACTTTTTGTTTGTTTTTGTTTTTTTTTTTGTTTTTGGTTTTTGGGCGCTTTTTACGGCCTTTGTAATAAAACCAGCCCGAGGGACTCGTGTATTGCGCGTAGTTGTTGTTGTTATTATGCTTGATGCTGCTGCTCTTGTTGTTGTTGTTGCTTTTGAGGGCGTGTAAGCATTGAGCAAGTTTTATGCAACAAACGAGACGCACGCATCATCAATTGGCCAGGCGAGGCAAATGGGTCGGTTGGAGAGCGGATGCGGGGCGGCGCGCAAGAGGATCAATAGCAAACAATTGAGCAAAAAATATGGCAAAGTCTTTGGCAGCCACGAGCGATAGAGGGGCGTTACGGGTTGGGGCGTGCGTTGCCCTCGGCTTTATTTAAAGTAGCGAAGCGCAAGCGATGCGAACTTTATTTATGACTCAATAATGTGTATTTTGATTTATGCAATGTGGGCGCGTCCCACACTCACACACCCACTCACACATACACTGGCGCACGCACAGTCAGTTATTGTTGTTGCCTGAAACGACAGACGCTATTTGCATAACAACACCGAGAAAAATTGTTAGAAAGGAGGAAATGTTTGGCTTTAGCACGTGCACTTGCTACGACACAGAGACACGGGCACTCACGCGCTCACACATGTACACATACACACACATGCAACAATTAATCACTATGGTTATTTGAGATTGTGCAACACTGATTCCGCACACTCGACTTACAAATTACTCTGTGGCTATTGGGCAGAATAGCGTACAGCGATTAACGCTTTAACGGTAAAAAGACGCGACGACAGTTTTGACACGGAGTCTCTGTGTGTGCTTTTGTGAGCGTTGAACACGGCACGACAAACACAGCGCAACGCAGCGCACACGACAACTACACAAATCCACGACCTTTTTAGTACTAAAGCGACTTTCATTCATTGCCATTCGTGCAATTCGAGCAGACGACGCGCGGCTTTGGGTATGCCGCTGCCTGTGGCCCTCGCCCGACTCGCAATCGACTTCGGCTCGCGCGCAAGTTCGAAAAGCACGACTAAGCGACTTTGCGAATCGCATCGTGTAGTGGGAGAGAGCATTCAGTGTGCGGGTGGGAACCGCTAGCAATGGGAGTGGTGGCGCTTGTAAGTGTGCCACGCTTTACATTGCAACTTGACGAAACTTAGAGTATCACGCTGTAACCAGTGTTGAGTGTTGAGCGTTGTTTGTGGAATGTAAGCTTTAGTGTGAGTTGTTCTTCATAGCGTTGAGTGAATGATGAAAATGCGATTAAAAGTAAAGATCTACAAATAAGCTAAAAATAATGCTGAATATAAAAGACACAGAGGTCTGCCATAAAAAAAAGTTCCTAGAAAATAATTATTTTAACTAAATATTTTTGAGAAGAAAATATAAAAATTATCCTTTTAATAAAAAAAAATGTCAAACGTAAATATTTCTTTAAAAAAAATTTTCAAGCTAGCTAATAAATCAAAGCTAGCTAATAAATAAAGTCCCATTTTGAGATGCATTTGAAAAAATTATAATTGCATTGAACAAAACCTTAAGTTTAAAAATAATTTTATGAAACAAAAAAAAAAGAACGCTAACATCAATAAGAATTTTTTATTTAAGTCTTTTAGTTAATACTTTGCAACAAACTATTCTTAACTCTGTAAAATTCGTCGTTTTAATTTCTGAGCGTATGCGATATACAAATTCGAAAATTAGTATTTTTAACGGTTTTATTTTATTTTCTAAGGGATAAGCTTACTAATAATATCTTACTTCACTGTTTGGGTTAAATTCTAGCCTACCTCAATTCAAAATTAGTTCTCATACTAGAACACATCCAACAATTCGCGTGGAACCTATTACAACGCACAATAATGTTACAGACTCTCACTCTCACGAGTCTCTGGATTTACGCTCACTGTCGCTCACCAAGAGAAAACATATCACTCGGCAGTTGAAACTTGTCTGTTCACAAGTCGAAAATTATGTTGCATGCTGCACCAAAACTGACATCAAAGCGAGCCCTTAACATTGCGTGCACACAAGACCACGACCTTACCCAAAAACAGTGTGTAAATATCGGGCATATAGGCATTTTAAAAAAAAAATTACTTTTTAATTTGTGGACAAATGCAAATCGTTTTTAATGGCCAGCTTCGCGTAAAAAAACTTTTGAAACTGACCTGCATTTAACTTCATTTTATAAGGCTTCCTTAATTCTGATCAGTTATGTTAGTCATTTAGATTATATAAACCTCTAGGCTCTTTAGTCTCCAAACTTCAATCTCTTACATCTCTCGTTAATATGTAACCCTTCCCTGCATCACCTCCTTTGGCACCTGCCGCATTCGCGCTACTAAGGCACCCATTCATTAATAAGATTTTCTTTATGCTTATTCGAAATGGTATGCGAAAAAGGACATTTACCGTACTATGTAACTCCGACTGGCCCCCGTTACGGCAATGGGCGCGTGTACGGCTTACAAGAGGCCCGACAACAAGAGCCGAAGCCACAGCCGAACCGAGCGCTCCCACGAGCTCTCTCGCCGCGTTTTCGAACTCACACATGCGCCTTATGCTCTGCTGTGGATCCCAACTTTGTGGATTGTGTTCATTTTGAACTATAACTTTGGAGCGCTACGTAACGGTTTAGCTCTTATACCACTCAAATAAGCTCAACTGCGTGGGTCGTTTGAGTTATTTTTTACTTAGGATTTCGTTTGATTAGCCTTTAACCTTTTCGTCGTTCGGTTGCAGGCTGTGTTCAGGGAGAAACAATTAAAAATTGAGGAGCACAGTTAGCTAATCAAGAAAATAGGCACCCTTGCTGCCCCCAAAGGATTTACTTTGAGCTCTAATTTGGTATACTTCGCACAAAAAGATGTGCTCATGCCTGAACATTAAGTACAACTAACCAAAATTCCACGCACACACACATAGATAGACCCACACAAATGGATATAGAGTATATGGCATCCATGGTTACATCCCACGTCGTGTGGCGACTGATGTGTCCAGGGGCTTCAGCTTCTGGAAAATCTCAACGCTCAACCGCTAAGCATGGCATTTCATCAGAAAACCCAAAAAAACCCCTACTCTGCCCTTCAGACACTCCCAGCCGAAGCCCCGCTGAAACACCAGCAATGCGATGAGTTGTTGTTGTTGTTGTTGTTGCTGGTGTGAGCAAAGGAAGTGCACTAAGTGCAGTGACCAAATAGCTGGCAAAAGTCCTGACTCCTGAGTCCCGACCGCCGGATGTGGCGCTGCTGTTGCACATGACTTTATAGCTTTTACGTTAGCTGTTGCTGTTGTGGATGTTGTTGTTGCTGCTGTGGATGTTGTTGTTGCCATTGCCAGCGACAGTTTGGCTGTAAAGCAAAAGTTACATTAAATTTAAATCATGAGGCGGCGGTTTTCGTGGCTAGCGGCTGACGCACGCACACACTGCTCAAATGAATGACTGACAAACTGACTGAAGGATTGACTATTTGACGAGTGGTGAAAGTTAATGGCTAAGCGCTGTTAGGCATGTTATCATTAAAAGTTGATTCGATTCACATGATTTGTGCCTTACAAATTGCGTTAAAATGCGCAAAATTCGATATATTTAATGCACTGTTTAAAAAATTCTTGTGAGCAATAGCTTAATATTAATTATTAAGATGATACCCTGTTATCTTGCGATTCGGTAAAAAGATAAAAAAATTATACCCCATAGACAGCTATGTGGATGAAAATAGGGTACTCAAAAGAAAATTATTTCAAGCATGAAGGGAATTCACATATGATCTTTCTTTCTTATTTCTTTTCTTGATTATAATGCCCGGTAGACTTGAAAAAAAAATGAGGTCTGTATGTACAGGGCTTTTCTCAATAATCAATTATTTCGAATTGTTTATTAAATTCAACCATCAAACACGACTTTTCTATTCTGCAACATTCGATATGGCTCAGCTGCTTGATTAAATCACTTGCTCAAATAACTTTTTACCTTTTCTTCAGGTTTCCTCAACGCTTTGTACATGGCATCTTCTTGTCGAGCAAGCCCCAGCCACGAACTCATGCTAAAATGTAAATACCAAACCAACAATTATATAATTATACGCACTTTGCAGAACGTTCATAGGAGACACGTGTGTGCGTGTATTGTTGTCCAGGTGTATAAGTGTCTGTGTACATGTGTGTAAGTGTGGGGCTGGCAACTAATTAATCAGCTTGCGTAATCAATGCTTAATGATGCAACAGCAACAGCAACAATATAGCGTACCTCGGCATTTAAATGGTCCATAATTAAATCAAACACTCAATTAAACCAACGTTAAATTGGAACAATTGGCTCTTAAGTCGACCAAAATGCTTTAGGCTTATTGATGAAGTGCTATTATATCAAGCATTATATATCCTTTATCCATATTGAAAATCAAAATATTGTTTACTTATCTCATACTTCAAGTCGGTGAACTCTTTGACCATAACGCCACTTTTCAACTAACCTTTTTTCACCGACCGCATTCATTAATTAATGAAACTACAAATGGCAACCGCAGCACATCAAACTGACCAAGACACTGGACTGAACACACCCTCCCACCATTCGTACTTTTTTGGGCAAAGCCAGAACACTGGCAGCCTCAAAGGACTTGAGTTCTTCTTTGTTAAAAAGTTATAATTTAATTATTAAGCATCTATTGTAAGTCATTTATGTGCAGCTTAGCAAATAACTTACTTACGCACACATACACACACTCGCACAGAGGCTGTTATGTGTGTATGTGGGAAAGGTTATTCTTTTGGTCAGCACAGAGGAAGCACATCCTTTTCTTTTGTCCTGATGCTATTTTCTTGTGGCTGAAAATAAGATACTTTTATGCTGAAGACATAAACACATTTTTGATGCTAAATATTCCGTTTATTTTATTAAAATTAAGTCACCTGGGACTTCCAGTTCAAGATAAAAACTGAAAAGACCCTTTTCCTTTCAACTACTTCTTTTAATGAATTTAGTATTCATAATTCCGACAAATTAAAACTGTATATGCCTCTCATCTACTCGCGTACAATATATACATTTATTAATTAATTTGATATATATCCGTCAACACTTAGAAGTTATAGATAGGTCCAATTATTACTTTCTATTTTTTTTTTTTTTGGTAATCAATATATACATAAAAATCCATCACACGTATTTGATTTTAATTTTAATAAAATTGTTTTACAATCACCTGTAATTTAATATATAATTTAAGAGAAAGGTTGTTGGAGAAATGTATAAGTAGGTAAGAAAAAAAAATTTCAATGAAATCTCAGCAAAAAAAATATATTTTAATTGTTTATAACACAATTCAATCCGACTTAACAATAATTATTCAAATATATATCATAATATGTGTGCAATAGTTACCAAAATCCCTGAAATATTGGTATTGTGCAATTTGAATAGCTTTGTAGTCATATCCTTGTTCAATGCAGCCAGCAACACATTGGTCGATAGACAGGACAAGTGAGCTGAACCGTAAAGGAGAAGCAGCAACAGCAGAGGACAACTCCGTCGCCTGGGGCCAGCTCTGGTGGTGGCAACTTTGCTTAAAAAAGGAACAGCAACCAGCAACTTCTTATCCACACACGGAGTCTGCCTGGCGCTACATCCAAGCACGAGGTATAGCAAGTTGTTGCAGTGCCACAAAAAAAGTTTTTGGGCACGTGTGTGTATTCTGCTGCTGTTGGTGTTACTATCGCTGTTAGCAGTTAGTCGGCCAGACTCATTCGCTGTTCGCTGGGCTGGCTGACTGGCTTGCTTAAATATTAAAAGTCCAGGCAGCAACAACAGTTGGCCAAAAAATAAAAATAGAAAACAAATACTTGGCAAGGCCTGGCTTGCCCCTTGTCACACGTCGTCACTTAAGCAAAACGCAAAGTTTCAACTGGCTGCTCGCAGCTTGCAACACGCTGCGCGCAGTTGGCTGTCAGTCAACTCGCTTCGCCTGCGGTGTTTGTTTAAGGCAAGAAAAGCTGCAACAAAGCGAGGCAACTGCAGCAACAACTGCACACAGGCAACAATGGCGCAAGGACACGCGTTAAGCTAAGCAAAAGTTTTGTCACACCCACACATACACACACACACACTTTCAACTGCGACGCGCATTTAACATAAACAAACTACGCTCTTAGTTACTATACTTTTTTTCCTGCCACGACTTTTTATTTGTTTTTTCTTGCAACATTTTTGGTTCTTTTCCCCTTGCCGCAGAACGTGTTTGGAAAATTAACAAAAAATTATTTGGCCATGCCACGTCTTTCGGCTTACCAAAACAATACTGAAATACTTTTCAGGGCTAGTTTGCGGCGAACTTTTACAGCTTTAATAATTTTCTGAAGTAGCAATTAAACATTTGTTAATTGCATTGAAATATGATATGATAATTTGTAAATCAAATGAAAAATGTTTTGATTGAAAAACGAAAAATGCTGTTAAATAGAAATAAGATACTTTAATATTGGATAAATCATGTCTGAAAAGGATTGTGATTCCCACAAGGTAATTTATACATTTAAAAAAAATATTTTAGCCGTTGAAACAATATAAATGGCAAACTAATTAAAACGATAATTAAAATTAAAAAGCGATATGTATAAGGCATTACGTTGAAAAGCGATGTTCAATATGACAAACAACAAATGAGAGACAGTAAGTGAGAGTAGTAGAGCAGTATAGAAAGTGTGGAGAAAGAAAGAGGAGCGAGAGAGAAAGCACTGAACCTTGAACAAAAATTAAAATATAAATTATTTAATTATAAGTATCTAAATATAAATTATGAATATCGCCTAGAACTAGCGGTAGTACACATCGTCAATAATATAGGCTTATAATATAACCATATCAAATGTTGTATGGTTAGCCTTAATTGTACTGATCAGGAATGTACCTTTTAGAAGAGATGAACCCAGCTTCAGTACACCCATCTTTTAACTTTATAATTCAGCCAACTGCAGTATTTCGGTTTTTTTTTGAAGGCAACTGCCGCAAGAGTTACAACAAACGCACTTGAGTAAAATATACCTCTAAAATTGCTCGAAAATGACCAGCAGCCATTCGCAGTTAAGAATTGTAAATATGCAAACGAACAGAATCATTCGTAGCAATACTCATTGTACAATACGATGCCATCGCACCGGGCAGCACTTATACATATGCACACAAATAAGGGCCATCTATCTGCAATACATGCACGTATCTCAATATGTGTATTCATTAAATTTGTATAAACAAATAGAGATAGCATATATTTTGTGGAAGGAGTCGGCGTTCCGCGCTGCTGCCATTATCCAGGCAGATATAAAACAAGGAAGAGAGAGGCAGAGCAACAGACAAAGAGTGAGAAGGATGATGCTATCTGTGCTGTTCTTGTTCTTTCTTGCCTTATAACTACATGTGTGTTCGCGCGCGTGCGTTTGTAGGTGTAGGTGTATACTAAGCCCAAAATAAGCAAAACGGTAGCCTAAAAAAACAAGTAACCGTTTTGTTGAGCCAACAATGAAAACAAGAAGCAGCAGCAGCGAAAAGAAAAAAAACCAAACACACACACACACACACAAACATACATACAACAGCAGCATGTACAACAATTTGCCTTATGTTTGTTGATTTTTCTGCTCGTTTTTCGTTTTCCCTCGAATAACAGCAACAACGAACTTACAATTTCAATGTGGCCATGTGAATAAGAGAAACGTAGATATATCGGACCACATGTAACTTAGCCGAAAGAAGCAGCAGCAGCAGAAGAAACATTGGACACGCCGGCTACACCTACAAATATTTTAGCACCGAAGAACTTTTTAGTTGGCCAGTGCAGCTGGCAGAGTTTTATGGTCGCCACGTTGACGACAAAGGGAGCTTAAAACTCTGGCTAGAAGTTATCGATGTTGCACTTAAGAGTGTCAGCTTATAACCACCCCAAAGATACAACTCCAGCTGAAAAACTTTCTAGCTTGCGCTAACTTCTATTTGCAAAAAGATTACGATATAGCGTTAAAAGCTAATGGTTTAACCAGGAGCAAGCTACTGCAAGGAAGATGTAATAACGAAACGGAGCATTATGAGCTTGGCTGTCATTTTAAATACATTTTCATGCAAACAAATACAAACACACTTTTTTAAAATATTTTTATAATTTCGGGCTATAAAAAAAATACCAAAATGGGATACACAACAAATAGAGTATCAAAAAATCAAAGCAGATATTTTAGCTTCTTTTTATTTATAAGAACTTATTAAATGAATGTTTCTCCCTCCGAATTGCCTACTTAAACAAAATATTCCTGATCAGTGTTATTCTGTACGAGAATCTATAAGCCAAGTGTGTAGTATCTAGCTAGCCATGTCTCAAAAAAATACTAAGCAATAATTTTAGAAGGAGAAGACAAATAAAAAAAAACTAAACAATAAACATGTTCTGCGTATGGTTATGAAAATTTAATTTTAAAATTTCATGCGTTAAGCTATTGCAGTCAGTCAGTTGGGCAGATACGGCTAGATTTATTCGGCTGATGGTGCTGATCAAGAATATATATAATTTATAACATCCATTTGCACAACAACAATATACACTTTTATTTATCTGCAAAAGGTGCGGGGCATAAAAAGGGTCGAATAAAATGGTAGCCCAATTTTTCGACACAAAGGTCCTAAACAAAGGTTGTGGTGCATAAGAGGGCTTAATAATAATGTGGACACAATTAATTATATACAATAATTTATATATTTAGAATTTCTAATTAAACTCCTGTTTCATTTCTATAATTCCCGTTGCACCTGTTATATCGTACATTCAACACCAAATCAATAACAATTTGGATTACTGGTAAGGGGTGCTTTGCTTTGTGGCTGTTATCGAATTGTCACCCAATCAACTGGCTATTTATTCATTAGGCTTAATTATCTTGTTGCTGGCCAAGTGCAGCAGCAGCAGAAGCAACAAAGGCAATCAAATGTAATTAAACGCGAGATTAACTCTAATTATAATGAATTAAATGCAACGTCACTCTGGCCATTAAGGCAAGTGAAGTGCAGCCTCTGCATAGCACAAACATCAAAGGTGCAATTAACTATTAACAGTTTATCCAAAAAGCTTAAAACAAAATATAAAGCCAGACAAACGCAGATACATGAGTGTTCACGTGTAAGTGTGAGCTGATTAAGGCCTGGTTAAGACCGAAGCCGAAGCCGAAGGGGAGTGGCAATTTTGCCGGACGGACGCGGCAATCGATGTCATCAGAACCAATTCCATTTGCATAATCGATGCATATTTGGCGGCAGCCATAAATTAACAAATAGAATTTAATTGCATACTTTCGGGCGCCGCTGCAATCCCACATACAAATTAATAATTCATTAATGCGCATTAATTGTCGCGCTGCAGCAGCAAAATCAAAAACCCACAACGAATAGCAGCAAATAAATGCTTTATGCTTATTGGCTCTACAGCTGACAACGACCTCCCCATCTCCAATCATTTGCCCAATTAACCCCTCTGCCATTCAACCTGTAATCCAGCCAAACGCTTGCAAATTAATTGCAGCTTTTGTTGAGGCAAAAAATTATATTACTAGAGTAGCAAATTTATGGGAGAGCCGTTTATATGTATTGCAATTGATTTTTTATTTTTTTATTTTTATTTTATCAGCCGTGCAATTTTTTTACTCGTGAAAGTAATTGCATGAGTTCATGTATATATACTATATATATATATATATATATATACATATATAGATATACACGGCCTTGCCCGTGGCACGTAAGAAATAAATGTTCTCAAAAAGCTTTGAAAATTTTTTAACTGATCGAACGGTACACAAAAAACTTTCATACAAACGTTTTCCGCCAATTTACCAATGTTGCGGGTGAAATTTGCCAAATCGCTGAAACATGGATTCATTAAGTTTTTATGTATAGCTTGAAAAGAAGTTTGAAGCAAATCGGACACAACTTAAAACTTCGCCCAAAAAATCTTTAAATCGCATTTCTACTGAAAAATTTTGGATTCTGCGAAAAGTGTGAAACACGTCTCAAATGATTTTTCATATAGATCTTTGGAAATGAATTTGAGCGCAAAACGTCATTCACCAAAACTTTGACCACCAATTTTCCCCAAGGAGGGATGGATTTTCCAAAAAGTACGAAACACCCCTCAAATGAACAAAGATCTTTGAAAATGAGTTTGAGGCCGATCGGATGGTATACAAAAAAGTTTAATACAAACGTTTTTCGCGAAGGATAATCCATGACCATTAAAGCATTAGTCCTGAAAACAAAATATTGAAAATTTAAAAGCTATGTGCAGTATTTACGATTAACTTGGAACATTGTTTACTTTTTGCTCTATTCAAGTCATTCAGTCAGTGAAGAATATATTAATTCATCTCCTTGGGAAACCCAAATATTTCTTGCGTTATAAAAGTTTATACAAGCTTATTGCTACATACCTATAATCAAAATTGAAGGCAGCTACTTTTAATAGGTTCCACTTTCCGGGTTTTCCGTTTGCAACGCATAAGTGAAGTGTCCCACGAAGATGTCCGTGTATGAGCAACCTTTTAAACCCGCTTGCCCACTTAACGGTGTACAAAACAAACATGCCCCACGCGTGAGAACACATGCGTCTCACGCACACTCGCACACATATAGACACATAATACTCGCACACACACACGTATACATTGACGGGACGCGTGGTAGCTGCGTTCCATGAATTCAATCAATTTTAACGCAATTTAAATTGCATTCTCTTGTGAAAACACAATGCGTGGCGTCTACACACGCATACACAGAGAGACATGCACACAGAAATGCAGATAGTATGCGGACACACAAATGTACACAGAGAGATACTGAGACGTGAGCGCACATTATACTGCAAGAGGAAGCATTGCAATGCGTTAATTGGCGGCCACGCCCCAATTGTCAGACCACGCAGCAGAAGGCGTCCTGCCGGGCACAAGCCAGGATAGCGCAGGCTATGCCACAGGCCGCTGTCTTGCAATGCCGACGTTTACATTGTTTCAACTGCCATTCACATTTATAGTTGGCACTCTATGTCCTTCCCGGTGGCCATGATATGCCACGGCTGGGCGCATCCTTTTCACATCGCCTCACTGTTGTTTAAACAAAAGCAACTGTTGCATAGCCGCAGGCGAATGCAGCATGCAATTATGCTATTCGAGCAATAACTGTGCACCCTTGTTGCATATCATTTACAATCCTTTATGTTTCAACAGTGTTAATGTAAAGGTAATCCAATTTGGACTATGGATAATAACTGATGCTTAGGCAGCTTTTGAAATTGATACTCAGCTCACCGCCATAGGCAAAGATACAATTACTAATGTGGAAGGAACCAACGAGTCGTGAGAGCTTATTGTCGGATCTAGCGCTAACGGATTCGAATACAAAGAAGCTGGCTTACAAATTGTGAAGTAAAGGTTTTTGCTCACTATCAGTACTTGAACTGACTTTTTGGCTGTTAACTTTAACAGGCACTTGACAAGGAAGTCAAAAACAACTTCAATATAAATTTATTGGACTAACGTAGAATTAAATGTGATGACTTTTTGCTTTAAAGCATTTTTTTCATCAACCAATAAGTATATTTTTAACAAGGTGGCAACTTTGTTGTCTACAAAAAACATGGCACCATGTTAGTATATTAAACATTGAATTTAGAGATAAAGATGTTAGCATCGAATGTGTTGATAAAACAGATTTTGACATTAAAATAAAATATTTAAAACAAACTGAATTAATTACTTAAGTTTCTAACTACATATTTAATAACATTACAAATCCGCAGTGATATCTAAAATACAAAAAGCGGCTTAAAATCTGTGTAAAATAGAAACGCTAATTATCACATTTGGTTTGCATGTGGCAGTAAAATTTTTTTTTGTTCAATCCCTTTTAATGTTTACACAATCCCTTTTAATGCGCACAATTAATTTCGTTATGCTTTGTCGCCTTTGACATGTCAAATGGTTATCTCGGACACACACACAAACACAAACACATACGCACAGGCAGTGTTACAATTTGCTAAAATGTCGGGGCTTAGAAAATAATGCGAATTCAGGTCGCTCCTCAAACCTGGCGGATGTGCACATCGAATAATCATTGCATAATTATGGGCGTTCCGCGTTGCATGTCGCAATGTTGTGATGTCGCGATGTTGCAATTCTCGATTTTTTGCGAAATCGTAATTTAAATTATTTTAATTTACACGCACACACACACAAACATCAAATTACAGATATATTTGGTTCGGGCATAAAAGCATTGACATAACATTGGAAATTAATTTTTAGCTATGGTCGGCACACCCGAAAAACCATCAACAAATTGTCAGCGTTTGCGTTCATTTGTTGAATTGATTTTCCTCGTTTTTTCGTCACCACCCAAAATTTATTCTGTGAATTTTCGTGTTTACACTAAAGCCAAAATGCGTGTGGCTTCCTATATTTGGTATATATTTGATAAGGGAGATGAGGCCATGAGCTCGCTGCATGCAAATCTCTCTGTGTGTGAGTACGTGTATTTACGCGTGTGTGTGTGTGTGTGTGTGTGTGTGTGTGTGTGTGTGTGTGTGTGTGTGTGTGTGTGTGTGTGTGTGTGTGTGTGTGTGTGTGTGTGTGTGTGTGTGTGTGTGTGTGTGTGTGTGTGTGGGTATGTGGCAGTACGTGATGCGATTAGACCGACTTTAAATCATGAAGCATTACAAATTCGACGATTACAAAAACGAGTTTTACGCTAAATTCTGTTTTAAAAATTTAATTAATTTTGTGCTGAACTGGTAATAGTCAATTATTATTGAACTAAAATTTTCCGTTGACATTTGCCCAAAAATAACTTACCCAAAATTAATACATTTATGAAAATAAGCATGTTGCGCAAAGCCAAATTTATTAAAAAATTCGTTAAATTCGTTTTCCTTGCTCATCAACAAAAAGTTTGCAAATTTGACTAGTCAAATTTGTATACCCTGAACCCATTAAAAATGGGTAAAAGGGGTATAATGTTTTTGGGCCAAATGTAAATGTATGTAACAGGCAGAAGGAAGCATCTCCGACCCCATAAAGTCTATATATTCTTGATCAGCATCAATAGCCGAGTCGATCTAGCCATGTCCGTCTGTCTGTCCGTCCGTCCGTCCGTCCGTATGTATGAACGCAAGGATCTCAGAACCTATAAGAGTTAGAGACTTGAAATTTTAGCTGTGGGTCCTCCTAGTGCCTACGCAGATCGAGTTCGATAATCGATAACTTACTCCGTTTCCAAGCAATCGATAAAAATCGATATCGACATCCTGTTTTTTGAGCAATTTTGGTAAATAATAAGAGCTAGAGTCACCAATCTTAACATGTAGCTTCTAGAATAGTATATATATCTGCATTAGATGTAGGAAGAAGGTATACCCTAGTCGGGAGCTCCCGACTAGAACCTCTTACTTGTTTTTATAATTTTCGTGCGAGTATGAACTTGACTAACTTGAACAATATTTAAAACGACTTGAGTTACTTTCCGTTTATTATTGTGAACTGAATTTTTATCCAAGCCAGATTACTTTAAAAACGTCCATTTTTAATACTCGTATGCTTTCAAATAAATAAAATAAATAAATAAATAATATAGGTTTATGCAAATTGTTATGCCCTTTACAGTTTATACAGTTGGAAGTACTGGGCATTGAGGGCACGCATCTTGGAGCTGTGCCCGCTCCGTTCACACTTCAAGTAGTGAGCACGTATGAAGATCATGTAGGACGTCTCTTGCAGTGCACTAAGCGGCAGCTCGTGTGTACTGCCAGCGCTACAGGCACTCACGACCAGCTCGAATTGGCAGTGGTAGCAGCGCAGCAGCTTTAGCTTGCCCTGAAACCGTATATTGCCATAGGAGCTGCGGCGGCACAGGGAACAGCTGTACTTGTAGCTAGCTGCGCAGTCAGCTAGCAGAGGTAGCTGCGGCAGCAAGGACTTGGCGCGATAGGCCCTGCATGAATGTTGGCTGCAGCGGATCAAGATATGATGCAACTGTTGCACTTACCACTTCTGCGTGTTGTGGCCATGTGCAGTTTCGCCATTGAATACATAGGCAGCCGCGTGACACATCTGATGCAGCAGCGTCTCAATAAGCATGCTGGACTCTCGAATACTTGCCGAGAGCTGAAAGCGTGCGTGACGCTGCCTGTCAGCCGCAAGGCTAAGGACACAGCTGCTGGGCTGCTTCTTGGTTTGCTGCCACTCGATGCACTGCCGCAGGCCACAATAGAAAATCACATGGTTAAATAGGCTAAACAAAGACTTGGCCAATCGTGCTTTACATCTGTCAAAGCTCTCCTGGCGATAGCTGAGCGCAAACGGATGACACAGGGCAAGGGGCGTTTCCGCTACAGAGATAATCTAAGCTAAGTCGAATGCAGATTAACAAGCTACTCACGACTTAGCGAGCTCAGGAAGCTATAGTAGTGCAGCTGCTGCTCCTGGATTTGTTGCACCAGCCTCTTGTGCCAGCAGCAAATACGGGACCGTTTGGCCTCGCTGGGCAGGGCGCTTAGTTCGATGGGCTCCTTGAACTGCTGCGGTGTTTGCTGCTCAAAGTTGTTGGCATTGATGCGCAGCACATTGTCTTCAAATAGTTTCTGCTTCAGCAATTTAAATAGCACCAGCTCTACTCGTGGCAGCTGCTGACGCCTTGTCTTAAGCTCTGGCTCTGGCTGTGGCTGCACTGCTTTAGCAAGCCATAGATCAGTGTGCGCAGTCGGTTCCATTGCCTCAAGAGATTCCCTCGGATTATATAGTGGACGGCGTGCATCGGTTAATCCCAGAAACTTATCCAGGCATCTTCTCAGCTCAGCATCTTCATCAACGACAGCTGCAGCTGCTGGATCACAGTGAACAATAGCCGCAGGTTTACTTAAATCCAGATAGATGAGTAAACGAGATCCCGCCTGCTCCTTTTGACTACTCCCATATCCCATGTTATCATGAGTCCCCTTTTCTTTATTTACCACACATTTCTCCCTGCAATGCTCACGATCTATCTGCGCAGGTGAACGCACGACACGACCGCTTCGTGTGGTGATGAGATTGTGGCCGTGTTTTGGGTACTTATTTGGTTCCAATTGATATTCTAAGTAATTTGTAAGATTTAAAAGTTATAAAAAAGCCAATTTAAATCGCAGCTTGCTGTATAGCTTACCCATGTTGCATAGTTTAGTTTTCTTTTTAATTTCTTTGTAGCATATTATAAGAAAAATATTTAATTTGGCAGCTGACAGCAGCATCAAGTTCATAAGATTAAAATATAAATACTATTTCGAAAACGATGCTTTAAGGCTTCATTGCATGTACCTACACAGTAAATCGAGTATTGTGCAGTCGGTAGCATCCGACAGAAACTTTCATATTGTTCTGCTTTTGATTACCCATAACTATGGGGATATTGTGACGAGTAAACTAAGAGTAAACAAGTAAAAGGTTCTAGTCGAGAGCTCCCGACTTGGGGATACCCTGAACCCTCATATTCCAACACCAAATGCAGCTCGCGCTAATAGATAGAGAGTAGCGGGGAGGTGGCGATAGGTATCAAATAAAAGATACTTGATATATATATACTTTTCTAGAAGCTACATGTCAAGTTTGGTGACTCTAGCTCTTATTATTTACCAAAATTGAGCAAAAAACAGGATTTCGATCTACATTTTTATCGATTACTTGGAAACGGGGCAAGTTATCGTTTATCGGAAACAAACTCGATTTGCTCGGGCACCAGGAGCACCTACAGCTAATTTCAAGTCTCTAGCTCTTATAGGTTCTAAGATCCTTGCGTTCATACATACGGACAGACGGATGGACAGACAGACGGACATGGCTAGATCGACTCGGCTATTGATGCTGATCAAGAATATATACTTTATGGGATCGGAGATGCTTCCTTCTGCCTGTTACATACAGTTGCACTTTGCACAAATACAATATACCCATTTTCAATGAGTTCAGGGTATAAAAAGAGAACATTATATCTGCAATATGGATAATATATAAAGCTGTGTTTACTTTTTTTTTTCTTAAATACAATTTAGTAGACACCATGTTTTAGTGTATGGATCTAAAATCAAGAATTTCAGCTTCCTAGCTCTCTCATTCCTTTTTTTATTAACAAAATGCCTTACCATTACTAAAATCCACAACAAGAAACGGCCGAGCCACAATGTAGACCGCAATACTGGCAACAATTGTAAAGCTTATGTGTATAGAGGGTGCCTATTTCCATTAAATGGCTAATAACGCTTTAGTGTTGCGCTTGGAGCTATTATTTATTTATGCTTCTAGCTTTATCTGTTCGTATATATAGATATATATTTGCATAGGTGTTTATATATATACGCATATATATTTCAGTGCACTTAATTTAAATATGTGCATAACTTGCTGGCAAGAAAGGCAGGCAGCGGCAGCTTTTTGAGCACCTGCAGCAGATCCTTGAAAGTGCCAGCACAGCGCACAAAGCATTCTCAGGACAGTCCTCTCTATGGCCAACAACCGGCCCAGCCACCAACTGCATATCTCACTTATACTATATATGCCATACTATACGCTACCATAAAAATATAAGCGCTGTGCTCGCTTCCAGAAAAATGAAAATGCTAAACAAAGAAAATAAAAGTGGAAGCCGGCGCGGAAAACGAGCGCAAGGCAAAATACTAAAAGAAAAATGCCGCAGCTGAGTTTGCGAGAATGAGAAAGAGAGAGAGTGTGAGAAAGGGGGTCGCGGAATAGTGTTGCACAGGCCAGGGTAGTCGCATTATTTTGTATTACAGCGACTCTATAGCTGACCCCAGAGCTGAGCTTGTATTGCAATTTTTCAATTTCAAAAACAATTTTGCTCTGCCAACATACGTGTGGTCAAAGATAAGCTCTGTAAATATATATATAAAAAAAAAAAAGAAAAAGAAAAATAAAAGCGCGCAATAAAACCAAAACGGCTGCATACCAAAGCGAGCCGCAGCTCAAGCAGCAGATCAAAAATGGTCAAAAGCCAGAAGGGCGGTCAAAAAAAATTAAAGACACACAGATTTACACACACGCAAACATAAATAAAATAGTATGACCAAAAATAAAAATGCTGGTTGTGGGCGAGGGGTGGGGCTGTGAGTTTGGATGTGCATGATATTGTATAAAGGCTGGGACCAGCTACCAGCGGGACAGGCCACACAATGAAATGTGTTGTCCAGCATTTAGTCCTGTCACACATACATATAAATATATATATTTATGTGTATATACATACATATACATATAGAAAAAGGCGACCTGCTGTGCATGCTCAGTTCGCGTTGAGGACGGGCATAGAAAGTGGGGCGGACAGGCTCAATTGACCTGCTGCAGTGTGTAGTTGTAGGTGCAGATAACTTGGTCACTTGGCCTCTTTATGAAGGTGCTTTTGATTTAGATTCCGTTTTTATGCATTTTACTGGGGAAACCCTCACTACTGTAATAAAGTGCCAATGGAAAGCTAATTGCTGTTTAATATGCTACCAAGTTCCAGTTTTGCTTAAAATTCAGCGGCATTTAACAGCGAGTAGTAACTGCAATAATAATGTATTTACAATGTAAGAGAATGGTCAGGATATTTCATATAGGTTTTTGTGTTGCCGAGTAAAAAAGGTTTTTTGAATCCGTAAAGCTAATTAAAAACAATTTTACGATAATAACCAACTTTAGAAGCATGTCAAATTTCTATTGTTTAATAAAACAAATGTTTAATTTTGTATTGGCTCTTTAAAAATGACTTGGATAGATACAAAAATAACGAAATATCCATCATGATTTAAGAACTGCAATCCGTTTGCTTATTCATTACGATTCCAATTGCAAGGCAATCCCCGTAGTAAAAACCACTTACTTACAGCACAGACTTATCATGCAGCTCGCATATCAGTCAGAAAAGCGAATTCCAATAGCTGCCTCATCAATGTGACCACGCGTGAGTTACTCGAAGTACGCAGTCCCACACACACAGGCTATACACAACCATACATACTATAAAAGCGAAAAAGACAATCACAAACAAATTGTATGGCATTTTGGAGCAGTGAGCGCAACATAAAACTGAAGCCATATGACATAACTTCAGCTTGCTGCAGCGATAACAATTATTGTAGCGACTGTTGCACTTGCCACGCCCTGACCGCACACACAAATGCAGCAGCAGCAGCAGCAACAACAGAAACAACAACATTAAGGCCAAATTACCACAGCTCCAAGTGTATTAATGCTTGAGGCTGACGCAATGCGTCTAGTTATTATAGGCGTGATTGCGGTCCGATTTCAGCGCACCTAAGGGCAACAACGTAGCTGTCAAATATGAAGGGATGCATTAAGCGTGAAAAGTAGCAGCAACCGCTGAAAGCTCCTGTCGATGCCAGTTCATTGTGCCAGGATGCGTATACGTAATGTGGTATGCAGCTTATGTGCGAATTGTATTAGCTATGAGACGTCCAAATTATAGATTGCATAATTAGAATACTTGTACAGAATCTTGCTCAGACACAAGTCAGTGGAGTGTGTCAAAATTAATAAATATAACTTTGTTCATCGGTGTACCTGTGAGACACTTGTTTAAATAAATAAATTAAAAAAATATCTTCTCTTATTTAGACACTTTTTAGTGAGCTTAAGTTAGTGTACAATTATTTAATTTATGCTTTAAGTCAATTAATTGCGAGATGTTGCAAGACTATGTTTAAGCTGCACTTGAATTTGCAATAGCATTAGCAAATAATACAATATCTGTCATTGTCAAATAATTTAAATACAAATCAGCTGCTGACTTCTCAAACAGTATATATATTGTGCGGAAAAAAGCTATCAGCCAAAAAAGCAAATTGTTACAGTTCAAATTCCTGCGTTTTGTGGCGTGGCAATAGTGCGTATGCCTAATGTGGCTTTGGCAAATGCCAAATCGCAGAGGAGTAAATTGACAAAAGCTGAACAGGCAGCACTCTCCCTGCCAGCAGCACAAACCGCAAATCCCCAAGTCGCTATAACATTTCTCAAACACTGCCATAGAGCTAGGCGATGCGAGGCGATGCGTTGCAAGGCGAGGCCAAGCCGCATAAGCCGCTAACAGCCACAAGCCAAGCCAAGCCGAGCCGAGCCATGGCAAGCCAAGCAAAGCAAACAAAAGCTTTGCAACAGGAGCAGCACAATAAGAAAAAATACAAACACAAACACACACCACACACGCATACACAAATAAAATGGCAAATGCGAAATTCGAGCAACTCAAATGCAAATCAAAGCGAATGCAACACTCAATTGCTATTATCGACAACGCACAAAATAACAGCAACAGCAACAACAGCAACTGCAGCTGCTGCATTGCTGCTGCCTTTTCAAAATAGTAAATTGCCTTTTTCCTTAAGGAAATGCTGCAAAGCCCCAAGTAAGCCCGTTCCTATTACTCGCTCTCTTTCCCTCTCCCTCTCTCTCTCTCTGTCTCTCTCTCCGTCTATCTCTGCTTTGCTCTTTAGTGCTTTTTATATTAAAAACCGCGTAATGGAGTGCAGCTTATTGCCTGTGCATTTTGGAGATTTCCCGGGGTGAAATCCATTTCTGCCCCGTCTCTTTGTATGTGCAAATTTGCGGAAATTCAATGAAAATGTAATGAAAACGCCAATGAAATTTTTGAGCAGCCCTCATTGCCGAAATTTTCATTGATTTCAAAAGCAACAAACGACTGAAGGCCTCAACTCAAATATCAATAGGCTGCCGGGGCCCCGCTATCACCGCCACTCCGCTCCCAGACGCATGACAGAGCCACTAACTAGAGATTTGAGCCCGAAGCGAATGGCATCCAAATTCCGAGTCCCATTCATTTTGCAATCCAATGGCACACCCTAAACACATCAGCCAAGTGGGAGTGAAAGTTTCAATTTGTAGTCGAATGAAGTGCACTTCACAAATTTAGCTTTCTGCCGCCTAACTGCCTGCCCGGCTTGCCTTTGCTTTCAATTTTTGAAACTGAGCCAATGGCCAGCCATTAAATGTAAGCCACACTTGCTTAATGTGCATAAGAACTATTATTTCTAACGACTTCTTTTCCATAAAATACTAAATGGCTTCGCTCAATTGTTTTAGCCAAGTTTATGGCTCAGTTAGAGTGTTTAAAATTAATTTAAAATTTTGAATTTTGTTGAGCATAGCTACATATAGGTATCATATATTAAAAGTTCCTTCCCATCTAAAATTTACCTAATACACTCCTTTCACAAGTTTTAGCTTGGCTTTTTCGTTGGGTCTCTATTTTACCAAATCATTCTTTCCCTTGTCACCTCTTAAAGTCATTCTCGCTGTCTGTAGATGGGTGTCTTTCACTCGTTTTTTGTCACAGATTCTCACTTAAAATCGAACTCTTTTGCCTTGCCGTCTTTCTCTTTTTGAATTGCTCAATGATTTTTGCTGTTTGATGTTTCTTTGCTTCGCTTTCTCCCAAATTTAAAAATGAAACTCATTTCTATGCGATTTTCAGAACTTGAACTAAGGCATACAAATTTGCTATCAACGTTTTTAGCCCATTTCAGTGTTGGTATGACAAACTTCAATATAAAAAGTAAACTTGATTTCATTCAACATTTGATCCACTATTTCCATTCATGCAAGCTGGATTTTGCGAAAGAATCGGAACATCGCCCAAAGGGGTTGTATTTTGATAAAAAGAGTGAAACATAAAGATCCTGGCGAATACTTTTGAACCCGAAATTTCATCCATTAAATATTTGACCTTATTTCCACCAATAACGAATGGATTTTGCAACAAAAAAATAAATTTTAGCAAAGTTTGAGACAGATCGGATGGACAAAAAAAGGTGTACACAACACTTTTCGCACTTTTCTGGAGGGTGTAATTTCCTAGCTCTTACACATAGGTCTAGTTAAATAGGCCATCCTCTGATTTTTGTTTTTTTTTTTATCGATTTCTTTCAGTCAAAACTTGGGATTTTCATGGCTTAACGAAATACTTCAAAGAATTATTTGATCTGCTAACTAAAATTAAATTGGATAAAATAAGAAACTGCTTCCAGCTATCAATAAAACTTATATGGCTCAAATCTGACCGCATTTTTGTTGCTGCGAGAAGAGACTCTGATCCTTTTTTCTATATTTGCCAAAATTAGAGTTTTAACAGGCCAAAATGTATTTTTAAATAAAATACTTAAGCAACACAAACATTTTAAGTATTTAAGCGCGTATTTGGTACGCTTCAGCGCATATATGGAACACTACAGAGCACTTACACCTGAAGCCTACGACAAAAATTAAGCTCACGACGTGTCTTGAGTAAAAGCAGAAAAAAACGTGCTTTTTTAATTTGAAAAAATTGTCAAGCATCAAAATACTTTTAGAGCTCTGCAGGCTGCGGGCAGGACATACTCACAAGGCGTTCAAGGAGTAGAAATCGTAGCCAAACCCCGCCAACGGCCTGTCAGAATTCGCGTGCTGTGCGTGCAAATAAATCAAATAAATTATGGAAAGGAAAAGGTAAAGTAAAGTGAGAGAAATGACATTTGTCGCTTGGTTGCAGCCAGCGCTTGCCGCTGGCCTATTCATATGCGCTGCTCAAAAAGAGTAAAATTTTGTTGCCAACCACGCAGCTGCAGAGAAAAAAATAAGAAAAAAATCAGTAGCACAAGCAGCAACAGCAGCAGTAGAAGCAGTGTACTAACAGCATAAAAAATAGCAACAGCAACAACAACAACAACAAATGGCAAACAGTAACATCATAATCAGCAAAAAATATTAATGGAGTTTTCATGTTTATAATGTCATTAGCTCACAAATGCGGCGGATGCTGTGGAAGCTGCTACGGCTGTTGTTGTTGTTGTTGCTGCTGCTGTTGTTGTTTTCGTTGCTGTTGCACATATGCCCTGATTCTCTGCCACATATTTTGTATGTGATTTTTTCCATTCGGCTCCGCTGCTGCTCTTTACGCTCACAAGGAGACGCCCATAAACATGCAACTCGAACACACACATGCACACAAAACACCACATACTCATGCACGAGGACAGTCTCACAGACACATAGACACACGTCTATAAATGTGTGAACACTAATGTGCACATTATGTTGAGGCACATTATGCGAGCTGCCGTTACTGAAGCCAAAGGCAGAGTAAGCAAAGGATTGGGGTATTTGCGTTGGGAAGGGGCCGTTGCCCACCAGACCGTGCACAATGAGTCAGTTGTAGGCCACGGGGGCGTCACCAGTTAGCTGCCAACACACAGCATGTAAAAACCCTTTAACTCATTTGTTTTGCTTAACATAGCAGCAGCAAATAGCGGGTAGCGGGGAGCAACAAGCACCAAGCAGCTGCCAAAGGCAAGGCAAGCGTCTCGCTAGACGGGAGAGGGGTGTGCCACAGGGTAACTGCTTGACTTGGGAAAGGGTTCTGGGCACCGTGTTGGTGCTTTAAAACAAGAGGCATGTGAAATAACGTTTAGCTTGACGTGCTGGTTCCCACAAACACTCACTTGCGCCATAATGTACAATGAGTGTCTGCGTGAGACCCGCTAGCAAATTGGCTGCAACATTTCAAAGTCACGTGAAATGTGGACATGTGAAAATCAGGTGGGCGCAAAGAAAAATAAGCTGGATCAAGTTTTTATCTGTTCGTATTCTTTTAAAATAATAAAATAATTCAAATAATTCATGAAAAATAAAGTGCGGGAGGGAAAGAACTATGATAGTAATTTTATTACATTTGTTAAATGTATTTATGTTATGAATTGAATATAAATACTATCAAATTATAAAGTGTAAAATTCGATTTCTTAAAAAGCATTCACCTCTTAGGCATCTAGTAACATCTTCATGATCTAGTTACAAATCCAACTGAATTCAATTCTTTGTAAAACACATTTTAACCAAAAAATACCAGCAAAATTAATAAATCAATTCAAAAGTGAAATGAGGCAAAAGTTGTTGTCCTCACTTTTACTTAACTGTCAACAAAAAAGTAAAAAAATATATCATAAATCACTTAAAAATACCATTAATCAGTTTTATCTGTGTAGTCTCTCTCCCCTCTTTATAGCCTACTTTATAGCTCACTAAATTTGCCATTGGCCCTTTAGCAACATTTTTGCACAACGGAATTTTAACATGTGGTTCAGCTCCAGCATTCATGTGGGTTGCGCTTATTTGTACTTTAACTATATATACATATATAAATATATATATAAATATTATGAATAATATAAACTTAATGACTTGACACTTTTTTGGGTGTGGGTGTGTGAGTGTGTGTTTGCCTGCCTGTACACACAATTTATATGCGATGTGTGTCTGCAACTTTGGACTTAATATATAAAAATAATTTTCACAGCATTTATACGGCGTGCACGCACAAACACACACATGTTAACAACTTCATTGTGCTACGAAGTAGATTGTCTGGCATAACAGAATTTCTGCTAATTCATGACAACCCTGGCAGGCCGAAAGCTGCTCCGACCCTTTGGCTCCCTTGACTCTAGTCAATGCGTCGTTGCGCCCTTTGTCTACTTTATAATGATAACATTTTCATGTTTTACAATGCTGTAATTTTTTAATGCGCCCAATGTGAGTTCCCATAGCACACAGACTTCCACACACACATAAATATAAACTCTCACTCACACATGCTCAGCGGTTTTTGCTTGGCCGCGCGATATTTTTATACTGTCAGCTAAACGTTTTTAATGTGTCACGGTTCATTCATTAATTTTAAGTAGTTTTAAAAACTATTCAACGCAACAATCTCTTATTGCGGTGCCCAGATTTTGGTGGGTGTGTGTGTGGGTGGGCGTGGATATGGGTGCTGTGTGTTGTTGTGGCTAGTGTTCTTGAAGCTGTCAGAGCTCAACGCATTTGCTTGCTTTCAATTAACATTTGCCACGCGACTTGAATGCATTATTAAAGAGCTCAATCAACGCATACCGGAAGCGGAAGCGAACTAAAGTTCCTTTTTATTTTGACCCTATATCTCTCTCTCTTCTTCGCTTACTCCGTCTCTCTCTCTCTCTCTTTTATTTCTCAACCCTCTTGCCGGTTTTGAGCCTGGGCAAAGTTTTTCCCACTGCAACTGGGCATTTACACCCGCATTTAGTTCTCCTTTGTTGAGGCCCGTAAAGTTAGCGCATTTCATTTATTCATGTTTTCTTGGACCATCCTGGCGGCCAGCTTGTGTCCGTCGTCCTTGTGCTCTTCGCTTTTGCTTTTGGGCAGCGCTTCTTCGCGTCGCTGGCCCCACGCAGCAAGTCTGCTGCTAAATGTAATTTTCCGTTGTTAAATCCTGTTTTTCAAAACTTGTTTCCAAAGTGCAAAGGAAGTCAACTTGAACGCAACAAGCAAAAAAAAAACAGCTGCAGAAAAAAAAAACAAATAAACGAAAGTAACTTCCAAAAATTACACTGACTGCAATGAAATAAATAACTTTGCCTTTCGTCACATTGTAGCCGCTTCCTAAGAGGAAATGAGCACTGAGCAGCAGTAGGACATTCAGTGGGCGACCTGTCTCGCTCAAAACTTGCAGCTCAGCATCTTAACGTTAGTTTCTCCTGCTACAGAATTTAATCTATAAACTGGCAAACAAAAGCACGCAAGACGGCAACAACTATGTACCGACCGGCGAGGCCCCGATGGAGCTCTGAGTCTTGTCATGGAAGCGGAAGTGTGTAGCATTTCTTATGAAGTCTCCCCCTCACGAAAGAGAAGCAGACATAATGCATAAGTTATTAAGGAAGCGGCGACAATGAAGTTAATGAACCAATCAACCAGTGGGCAGACAACTATCTACAAAAGTACTCGCTAAGTATGTTTCAATTTGTGAAGAAGCTTTCAATTTAATTGTATGCCAGAATTTACATCATATAGCCTACGATTTTATTATATTATATTTATTTGTTTTAAATTTTTCGCTAGCTGCATTTCAAATTAAAAAGGCATATTGTATTATACGCAGAATTTTCATAATAAAAAGGTGTTGAGCTCTGTGAAATTACTTAATTTATATTACTTAATAGCACTCAGGTCAATGTCAAATTAAGCTGATTATAATTATAGAGCTAAGAGGCTGACCTTGTCATCAATGTTTTTTTCTTTCGATTGATAAACAGACCAACCCTGATCTTGCAACTTAATTTTATTCAAGTACAACACGTTAAATCAGCCATAAAATCTGAAAAAAAAAACAAATTGTTGCAGACACTCATAAATATTAAGATGTGTCATGTATTTTTTACAAATTAGAAAAAAAACGACAATTATACTTATTATTTAGTATATCTAAAATTGTCTTCCAAGACATACTTATTAACATCCACAAATTTGTACGATTTTTGTGAATTTTGGGATCCTCTTATTAACGGAATCATTTGTAAATATGATGTTTCATTATATAATTGCTTAAGCATATGAAGTACAGTATCGCAAGGAATGCCAGAAACAAATTTCAACACTAAACAATATCATCCAAACTTGTGCAATCTGTTAATGTGGTAAGTGGGCTAGCAATCTAGAGGCATTCTCTGTACATCTTCAACTAATTAGCTGCTCAAGCTAAGCCTCTTTTCCTTTTATTACAATTATTTGTTATTGTGTTTTCAATGCAAAAGGAATCAAAGTCGGGCTTCTTTTGACAATTTGAACTCGAGTTTTTAATAAACACTCTGGCAACGCCCAACTAATTACTTCTTATGTTCCCGAACACATTTACTTTAATTAAGTAATGTGAGACCCCTGCCCCCTGCCAGACTCATTTGCTGCTCCAAAATGACAAATGTCCCGGCAACCGCCTACCCAAAAAAGTTCACAACATGGCGAACAGGTCATAGTTTTTATTTGGGGATTCACTTTGCTTAACGCGCCTCCGTACCCCGACCCTGCGGTTATCCCTAGACACTCTTGTGTGCCCCTCTTTTTGTACACTTGGCAGCAAAACAAATTTACGGCGTTGCTTTTAGTTGTTCTCGTTATTGTTGTTATTGCCTTAGCTATTATTGTTGTTGTTGCTGCTGTTGTTGGCGAGTTGCACACATTTCAAATGTACATAATAATTCACACGCTCTTCCGCTCCCTTGCTCGCCACAAAAGTGAGTGGGGTTTTTGGGGTTTTTATTTAAGGGAGAGAACGCACAAATCTACGCCAAAAGTAAAGTCATAAGAAAATGCATAAAACATGCCGACGTCGACGTCAACGTCGCCAACACTTCAGCTGCCAGAAGGCAAAAACTTTTCTCATCATCAACCACAAACAAAAGCCAACAATAGGAGGCGAAGGGACAGGATCAGCAGCAGCCGGCCAACAATGAAAAAAAAAAAAACACCGAAAACCATGCCTCCAAGTGGAGTCCAAAAGCGCCCCTCGGGCCAGTTGGCAAACATAAATTGCTGCAGGCCAACAGCAGCAGCCGCAGCAACAGCGACAACAGCAGCAGCAGCAGTAGTAGAAACGGTGGCAGCATAGGCAATCCTGTGATACAAGGACCTCGCTAAGCCACAGCAACTTTGCAGCAATTAAGCTATGGTCGGCCATTGGGCGGGCGGACGAGTAGAGCAGAGCAAATAATTTTTAATTGTGCTGCACAATGCTGTAAAATTAATTCATCTTTTTCACACTCAAATAAATTGCTGTTGACGCGACGCCATCGCTGACAACAACAACAATACGAACAACAACAACGAGACCAAGAAGACCGGAAGTTGTTGTCGCCGCCGCCATCGCCGTCTGTTGAAAACGTAAATAATTACTTTTTCTTTGTGCTGTTGCCAAAACAGTTGCAATTGCTCTTGGCTTGCTTTTCGCTCCCTTTCTCATTCTCCGTTGCACCCTCTCAACAACTTGTCGCCGCTGTGTCAGTTGCCAAAGCTCAACAACAACAGCAACAGCAGCAACGACTGCAATAGTGGCATACATGGCGCATACGTAACGCGGGTCGCCCTGCAATTTGTTTAATATATTTACGCCCATTGCTTGTTGCCAGCAACTTGCAGAACACGACTCGGCAAAAACAAACAGTTGCCGTATACAATTTATATTTAATTATGCGCAAATTAGTCGCACACACACACAGACACACGCATACGCAAAAAAGATGACTGCAAAAAGTGTAGCATACTTTGCTACGCTGAAAGTGTTGGCACATGACAAACACTCACAAGTTTTTTGTGCCCCTCGTCATACTAGTTGTAACTACAACATGCGGGCGAGCGCAATGAATGTGCCACATTTCAACTTCTTTGAGTTGTTTTGTTTTTCCTAATGTTTTTGCCGTGTATCTGATTTTGTTGTAATTTATGCTAATTTCTTGTTCAGCTGCATTGTTCGCATTTACCACTGCAAAATTTTGAATTTATGATATATTAACTCAATTTACAGTTGGCAAATTCACATCAAATCAGCAGATACAAATTAAACTAAAACAAAAGTTCGCATTGTTGTAAAGCATTTCACTGAAAATGTAAAATTCCTTTGCTGCAGCCAAAATAGTTTTGTATAAGCTCTCGGCGCTGCCCGGGCAACCCGTATAGCTTTAAACACCAACATCCATCATACATCCGACAAATATTCAACCCTATCGCATCACTTCGTAGGCAGCAACTGGTTGAACGATGGGCGTTTGTGCAGGCACCTAGCCATTTATCAACTAAATTAAGAAGATGACTAGAAATAATAAAATGCTGCATTTGTATTTGTATTAAAATGAAACTTGGAAGCTAATCTATGAAGTCGACTTCTTTTATTTTATGGTTTTTAAATAAAATAAAATTAACCAAGCCAAGATGGACCATAGAATATAAAAGATATATAGTGAGAAGTCTTCTGGGCCGATAACCATATTAAACTAAAATATGAAGAGTCCGCTTTAAGAAATTGACTTTTAGATCGATACTTAACAAAATCAAGTGCTTGGAGCTCTGCAGTCGATAGCTTCCTTATTGATTTACAGCTCTTTGTAATTTCCTTTCGAAAGCGAGTTAAAATAGAAGTTAACCGACAACTTCAACAAAAAGTTGAAGAAAGTTTCTTACTCAAATAGTTGCCCAGCATTTACCTGCAAAACTTCAAACTGCACTCTCACACACGCATACACACCTCGCACACACGCGCACATACACAAACATTTGCACACTCATTTAATGTCGTAGGGTCCCCCGCAGAAGCCCACAGAATTAATGGAAAGCCGGCCCCGCGACTACAAGCCGCATGCATCCATAATTAACTTGTTGTACTCCTCGCCTGCCATATACAGGTGAATACAAGCCAAGCAGGTATTTAGCAGCAGGAGGGATTTTTATTGAAGCTGCTAGCTCTGGGCTAATGCTGGCCCCAAGCACTGCACACTGCACAAATTTCCCACTTTAATTTATGAATGGAACACATGGGAGCCCAGCAATATTATGCAAATACAAGCAACAGCACATAAATGTTGCCAGCTCCCGACCGGAGGTCATTTTTAATTTGCGCACTGTGAATACCAGCGCCCATTGGCAGAATTGTTAAAATCATGTGAATATGTATGTGAATGAAATTTGTTAAAAGCCGTTGACAAAGCGACGTCAAAAGGCATCGTCTGGCGCACACCGACGGGTCTAACAAGGTCTGACACAACGCTGAGCCGAGTGCTTGCCCCGCGACCTACGTGGGTGCAGTCGCATGCACGTGGGCTCTGAATTGCAAAGCATAACAAAAACGAAAACAACAAAATTAAGCGACAATGAAATGCTTGAAATGTCTGTGACCTTTCCTTAGGTCTTTGAGAGGGTGACTTCTTGCCTTTTGGACTCATTACATGCTTAGCTTCAAAGGCGTAGCCCCGGTTCCTATTGCTTGCACTCTTGTGTCGCCGCATAGACTCCCCCGGGAATTTCGGCTTCAATTATTTCCAGCCAGACGCATTATACAAATGAACAATATGTATTAAATAAAAGCCATTCGTATGTCACTGACTTAATATGTCATTCATTTGTCCCCAAGTTGATAAATGCAAAGTGCGAACATAATGACAGGAAGAGTATACATTTTTATGTGAATCATTTTTGCAGAATCTCTTAAAGCAAATTTTAAGTTGTCGTCGAGTTACAAATTTAAATAGTTAAGAAAAAATTTTGTTTTTTTTTTGTTTCAAAAATTTGTTTGCCGAATAATTTAATATTATCCGTGCTTCGTGTTTTAGGCTAGGTTACAATTATTATTAAGTTATTAATTATTATTCACATATTCTCGCATACATTTTTTAAGTAAGTGTTCTGTACGGAGAGATCGAACGCCAGGGCAATCAATCATTGATTTAAAACAAATCGGATCTGCGTGTGCCAAAAAGCACCTATTATAGCCCCTTTTTTACATGGATTACGTCAACTGCTGTTTCCCATAAGTATTCATTTAAAAATACTTACGTATTTATGTTCATTAATACATGCATACTAAGGCACACACAATTATGTAAATAAATACACCTTAAAACAAGCCAGAAGCGGATCGCGGTACGCGCTCTCTTGCTCAGGCCAAGAAAATACACATTTTAGAGTTTTTACCAACTTAATGAGTAATGAGATAAGACTACCATTATTCAAAAACAAGTTAATACCTTATACAAGCTCGAACTCACCGCAATACATCAACGTCTGTGTGCACTATTTCAAATGCTACCGCAAAGCTACTGCGACGTAGCTTGCCAATACGACCGTACGTTTTCTTTAATAACTCATGTTCACAGCCAATTTTTATCGATTTGATGGAAATGAGGAGACTTGTAGACGATTTGAAGCGAACTCGATCGCAAGGGCAGTAGGAGGTTCTTTTAGGTGCTGAGTGCCGCACACGACTTGCATTTAAGGAATTAAAATCGGGGTCTCTTAAATGAATTTATGAGAATCATCAGATAAAAAACCTCCTACAGTTTGAGAATTTCGTTTGACACCAATCAGACAGTTAATCAACCAGATTAATTTTATTTATCCATTATTAGGGCCATTTAGGTGCAAATTAATCAATTATAGCTTATTTAAAATATGCTCTTCCGAATATCACTTAAGTTAAACACATATTATTACTGAGCAACCTATTTTTTATTTGATTTTCTAAAAAAAATTCAATATCCAGGTTGATGCAATCCATTTTGTATATTGCAATTTGAAACATTCCCGAACCGGCCCACCATCAAAATGGTCTTATGACTTTTATTTATATAAATAAAATATTTCAAATTTTAACACATAACAACCATGTGAGGTTCAACTAAAACTGATTTATTTATATATTTATGTAGTAGCATAAATGTTATCGCTGGCAAACAATGCAGCAAAGCTGACAAGGGCAACAGGGGCGACGCAACTAGGCAAAGGCAACCCGTGCCAAGGGCCATTTATAACTATTGTCCGTAGACTTTGACCGGGCGTTATATAATAATCAAAAAGGGGAAGAAAAAACCCCGTAGGCAGGGGTTGCTTTGCCTCTGACGACATCCTTTTCACTTTTCATATAGCATCATTTCATATGCGGCGCATTTAAACGCCTTATCTCGAGCAGCCATTGTAAGGGCATCGAGTATTTATCATCAATCAACACACGGCCTGCTACTCATATAGAAATTGTACACATTCAGATACAAATACTCACACACACACATACACACGGGGCCATTTATGACTTTTGCTGACGTTGAACGGCTGCGCATCTTCAGACTTGAATATCTTGAAACTGGACTCTATACCGGACTACTTTATGCCTCCCTTTCAACCCCACTCTTATGTGGCTGTTGATTGATGAATCGCACATGTAAATTAATTTGCTGCCGTTTTCTTAATTTCTTTTTGCTTGTCAGGCTTATTTGGGCCAATGCTGTGACGTTCTCTCATCTCATTGTCAGTTGCCAACATTTGTAAGCCGCTTAATTGCTTTATTTCGCTGATGCCTTTGACTGCCATAGAGCATTGCAAAAGCTCCGCAGATCTTTCTCCTGCTGCGCCCTGACGGATGCTCCTTAGAAATTCGACTCAATTGCCTTTTCCCCGAAATTCAGTACGAACGCTATTTTGGCAAAATGCTAGAGAACTGTGCGAACGTATAACCAATGCCATTTTATATGCAGTAGAAATGGGTATTAAACGGGTATTTTCATTACTTGATTCGGTTTGCAGTAGTTGAAGAATTTTAGAAACGTAGCGTATATATATATATGTTATTTTTTTCGAGTTCTTTTACGTTATTTCACCAATTCAAGAACGACATTTTCGTTTCATTGACATCACAGATATCAACAGCTTTTAGTTTAACTTTTGTCAAAACATTTCCCAACATTAATTAATTAAAATATAAATTTAAGTAAATAATATGCTTGATTAACGCAAAGAGTTTTTAAAATATATTATGGATAACTTCTAAAATCATTATTGTAATAATCTTTTTGATTGTATATTTCTGTATTCCCCAATGTAGTATCTTCCCCCGTTCCTAACCTGTTACACTATTCAACTGGCTCTATTGGAAAAATGTATTATAAAGTATGTAATATTTCGCTGATTTAATTTCCAATTTATCATATTTACTAGAGCAACCCCTAGTCTTAACAATCTTTGTTTGATTTCTAGTCTCTTGTTGTTAATATGCTACCCGCCTTTGATATATTTAACAGCATTTGCCGCCACGCAGCACAATTGTGAAAGAATGTGGCAACAAGCACATCACATGCGTGTGTGTGGGCTTAACGTTGATAAGTATGTGACTATGTATGTATCTGTGAGTATGTACCAGGCCAACCAAGCTCTAGTCAGTGGTAAGGAACAATTTTATATGGTACATTGAAGTTAATATGATTTACATTTACAATTGGTTGTGCTGTCAAACGACCTCGAATAACAACTGCCATTAAAGATCAATCAAAAGCGTTTATCCTTGATTATTTGTCATTATCCTTTCTGTGTACAAGCCGCAGCAACAACTGTGTCCTAATCTCCGCATTAAAGTTGAGCATGCCACTCGCAATGCCTGGATGTGGAGTGCTTCGGGTACGTGGGCTTTGAGGAAGGGAGTCCTTTATTTATTTTGCACATTTCAAATGCGGCCGCCACACGCGCGTGATAAATGACATTAATCCGCCATGTTCAGCGATTCAAGTGGGCAAAAACCCTCGCCCACTAAGACTGCCCGCTAGCCGGAGGCCTATTATCCTGTCGTTGCCCGGCTCGAAGCCTTTCATGCGCAAACTGTATTTGTTTTGTTAATAGTCCAACTCAAAGTCTGCACAACTGATAAGACAAGTGGCTTTGGCGCTTTAATATATAGGCACAGGTATGCCGAGCAGTCAGTCTCTTGGCCATTTGGTCATTAATATTCATTAGGGGGCGCTGGACGGAAATTCATATGCCCCTCAAGCTCACAATAGCTGCAAATCATGTGTGTTACCTGAGTTCTGAAACACAATTTCGCCACTAATTCGATAATGTTTTAAAACGTTTGGCAGCTATATGGACAGACTAATTGGTAAGTTAATAAAATTTAAATTAAAAAAAAAATACAAATTGAATATATTAGCAAATAAGATTAAACAAATACACTTAAAACTCAAGTAAATAATTGAAATTGAAGGGGAGAGAAAAAATGTTACCATGTTTTTAAATATTTAGGATTAAATGAATGGAAAATTGAGAGTTAAATATAAGTTGAGCTATTTGGCTTATTAAATGATATTAAAAGAAAATTTTAAAATGAAAACATGGCGAAATTGTTGAGAAATGGGTTCTAGCAACCTGTTCGCATAAATTGATTTCACATAAACCGGTTGAGTGGAGGGTGGGTGCTGCCACTCCCAGCTCCCCACGTATTTCAGTTACCCACAGCACCTTTGAAGCCTTGCACGCTTCGCTGTTTCGCCTTTTGACGACTTTGTCCTCGACTTGGCAATCATTAATTTATCAATCTTCGAGCGCTTTGGGAGCGCATGAAAATTTTCAGCTGCCAGCTCACGACTTTTTTATGTGCTTTTTTATTATGATTATTTCTTTCTTTCGCTTACGGGCAAAAACAAAAATCACATACGACGGTGGTTATAATGTGCGTGGATCGCACCCGCCATGGGACCTTACTGAGTTGGGTTGTATTGGCTTCTGGGCAATTTTGACGGGGCTGGGCTGTGGTTAGGTTTGGGACTCCAAGTGAGAGCTTGTTGCTGCTGGCTGCCAAAATAAAGTCAAAAATCAAATGTTTTTGATATCGACTTTGACAGCTTCATGACAGCGCTCAATAAATTTTGATAACGCCGCTAAAAGAGTCGGCAGCATCAAGAATTGGTAAAGGCACGGGAAAATCCAGGAATCACAGTCGCCCCTTACACATACACCCCCACACGAGGCACGAGGTCACATAAAAACCCAAAACAAAGATTCACCCAAAGAGAAAGTTGCTGACAGTTCAGCTCAACTGAATTCAGTTCAGCACAGTTTAGGATTGACTGAGTGTGTCAGTGTGTGTGTGGTTTGATTTGTACTCTAAGCCTTTAGGTGTTTATGGCGCAAAACAAAGCGTAATTGCGTAGCGGCAAATGCCGTTGAATAATAAACAAGGCAGCCAAAACTTACTGACAGGCAGGCGGACAGTCGTGATGTGTTGTTTATGAGTAATTAATATGCTTGCCTTGAGTTCGCCAAGCAACAACAATGCCAAGCATAATGAGCGTCAGGCTATGGAATGCAGCCAGTGTTGGTCAACGCGGTTTAGCAACAGATAAGAACACCCTCATTAATTATGGCCTAATGATAGTTCATCCGGGATAAATGCAATTTCCCAAGCATAATTATCAAGGACTTTGCTGCATAATTAATACGATTACCATTAAGGGCACTGAAAGTAAACTTCTTGTCTTGGCAAGATTAGGCATATATATAATAAAATGTTTCTCTACTTGTAAAACGTTATTTTTTTAATAAATTCAGTTTATTAAGTATTGTCTATTCGAATAATAAACTGTTTCTAATCAGAGATGTGAAATCATGTTGCGGAAAACAGTGATAATAATCAAATTTAAGCAAAACTCGATTGCACTGGCTTATTTGTGTGCTCTTACTCTTACTCTTACTCCTACTCTAACTCTTACACTTCCCTTTACATTTTAAAATGAGACATCAAACTTTTTGCCAATGATCTTACAAAAATAAACAAATAAATTCAAATTTTGTAATATTTTTAATGTGATTAATCGCAGATAATTAAAAACAATTTTTTTAAAAAAAAAGCCTCTCCATATCAAAAATTAAATTAAAAAGCGTATTTAAGAAGTAAATAATTAACAACTTTAATGATAATTCCACTTTTCGATCCTCTAACTTTAAACTTTCTATCCAGTCTTAAAGCTAATCGTTAGATGCCTGGAAAGATATATATAAATATACCGAAAAGCAATCATATATATGCCAAACATCAAAATGAAATCCAAGCACTAAGCCAAAGTGCGCGTAATTTTATTTATTTATTGATAATTTGCAGCTCTGTCAAACGCACTGACACATCCACACACACACGCACATATTCACAACGAAATTGAACAAATTTTGTATATACAAACAGCACCACAAACAATTTTTACGCGTATTTAGGCGCTTTGGGGTTTCGTCTGCGGATTCGTTGTTGGTCGATTGGCATATTTTATGCCATCGAGTGGCAGAAATAATAAAAAGTGTGATTTAACTTTGATGGATGACAAATGCTGCCTTTTGATCAAGCTGATAATGCTGACACAGGCAGATGCCGGTCCCGAAACTGACACGCCCATCCCCTACGCAGCCACACCCTCTCTCACACAAACCGTAAATTTGTCTATCAAAGAAAATTACGCAAGAAAAAAGATGCGAAAACGTTTATTCATTGCATTTAATGAAATTTTTGTTTGATTGAGTTCTGTCGTTAGTTGAACTACCCGTCCCCTCCCGTCTCATTTGCTTAATATCTGTGCTGCGTACGACGTGACGTATGCGTAATATGTGCAAATGTAATTTAATAGATGTGAAAAATATATGCATAAATAGCTGCACGTAGACAGCGGTACCTATACGAAAGTCAATCCGTTTATAAGTAGATGTCAAATTTGATCGCTAACAAATGTCAAATAATAAAAATAAACGCCACATACTCACCTTATAAGCATACTATTTATGAATAATGTACTGGAAATTTAAACATATATATTTATGTATATATACATATCTATTTATGTTAGTTGCAAGTGGCATCACGTTGTAAGAGTATTATTCACTCTAGACGCAGCTTTTAACGCACTTTGCGCTGCGCTACACCAAAAGAATTTCGTTGATTCCTTAGGAAGCAAGAATGAAGAAAATAATAAACATGCAGTCACAAAAAATAAAAAAAAATTAATATTTGAAATATGATTACTTTATAAATGCAAACCAATTAATAATTTTCTTATGCCTTTCAAAGGCCAAGCATTATTTCGAATCTTTCATTTACAAACATTCATTCAAACATTTTCTTTTACCCAAAGCATACCGCACTGAAGCTTCTAGTTGACCGAAACGCTAACAAAAACCTTGACTCAATCCCTGGCAGGGCGCCTACCTCTGCGCTTTTCATGACACTGAACAACAACAACAAGCACTCGACAGCTCGGCATACGCTTACATCACACACATTACGCAGAGGAAATTATTTTTTCTACCTTCACCTTCGCATTTTTCTTGCTGCCGCTTAAAATGTAAAACACGTTGAAAGAGTTGACAACTCGAATGCTGCTCCCCAAGCTCCAGAGTTCCCAGGCCTCATCGGAACCCCAAAGCAGCTCAAAAATACGGGCAAGTCATTTATATGCAAGTCGAGCGTTTGCCAAACTTTATGTGAAAAATTGATGCCGTCTTCGAAGCAGAAGCAGCAGCAGATGAATGTATGGAAAGGGGTTGCAAAAGGTTGCAGGCAGAGGGTATAAAGGTGACAACTACATGCACGTGCATGCATTTAAAAATGTGCCATGTGCCGTGTGCGTTTTAATTTTCCCCAAATAGCTAAACATAATTTATAAAACATACTTCTGTCAGTCAAAAGCAGAAGCAAAATATGAAGATAGGAATATAGCCAGAATGAAGCATAAAAGAAAAGGTGTTGGGGGCAATTACACGTGCCGTGTAAAATGCCCTTGCTGGAAATGATGCCCCATTTAGGCAAACAAAACTTATATTACTCAAGGGGCCTTGATGGCAAATGATGTCAGAGTGTGTTTATATCAAATGTTACTGTTACTGTTACTGTTACTGTTACTGTTACTGTTACTGTTACTGTTACTGTTACTGTTACTGTTACTGTTACTGTTACTGTTACTGTTACTGTTACTGTTACTGTTACTGTTACTGTTACTGTTACTGTTACTGTTACTGTTACTGTTACTGTTACTGTTACTGTTACTGTTACTGTTACTGTTACTGTTACTGTTACTGTTACTGTTACTGTTACTGTTACTGTTACTGTTACTGTTACTGTTACTGTTACTGTTACTGTTACTGTTACTGTTACTGTTACTGTTACTGTTACTGTTACTGTTACTGTTACTGTTACTGTTACTGTTACTGTTACTGTTATTGGTACTGTTACTGTTACTGTTACTGTTACTGCTACTGTTACTGTTACTGTTACTGTTACTGTTACTGTTACTGTTACTGTTACTGTTACTGTTACTGTTACTGTTACTGTTACTGTTACTGTTACTGTTACTGTTACTGTTACTGTTACTGTTACTGTTACTGTTACTGTTACTGTTACTGTTATTGGTACTCATTTTTACAAATTCTATTACTGAATGCAGAAGTATGTGAAGAAATATATTTACAATTCTGTTGTATTAAGCAAATGATCGCCGCCCACTTTAAAGAATTCGATAGCCACGTGCCCCAGCGCAGCTAGTTTCCACACCAACCACTCAACGGCGTGTGGCGGCTATTAATCCCGTACACATTTAACACCAGGCTTGAATCCATGAACAGGCCCGGGCTGTACATTGTATACGAGCAGAGCCCGAACATACGGTAAATTGCGCACATTTTGACACATCATTTGACACTGAGTGTCAACCTGTACGCCGGAGACACAAATGAAAAGTTACCCAGCCCATCAGGCGGAAAAGGCAGATGCTCGCAGAGAGCCTCGCCAAAGGTGTAAGAGGTGAAACTTATATTAAGCACGCCAACAGGCAGCCCACACCCGAAGCTGCTACCCATCAAAGGGCCGATGAGCCCTGATAAGTAGTAGCCTGGCCAACGGCAACGTTTTGGGTCAGTGCCAGTGTTTGTGCCGTTCAAAGTTGCCCGGTTGTACACTCCGAAAATTACATTTTATAAATAGCCGTAGTAACTGGGTTTATTTTTGGACAAGAAATTGCACAAGCTGTAAATTTCTGATGAGTAAAAGGTGCCTAATGAATATTTTTCCACAGCTCTTACAATGTTCTATAAATTTTACACCAAATAATTAAACTGTTCATGTCCTAACAGCATCTTAAAGTATAAGTTAAACTGGGTTTGTTTAGCTTGAATGATTTTTTTAAGCACATTTATTTTTTTAAGTAAAGAAATTTTCTATAAATTCCAGAACAAAAATTTTAAAAACATTTCCAACTTAATTAAAATATCACATGATTATTATCCAATAAATAAATTAAAATTACGTAAAAATTATGAAAATACTATGTAAAAATTATGTTAATGTTAATATTTTGAATTTCCACATTAAAGAGCGCAGATGTGTACAATAATTGTCGAAGCGCATTATTAAAACAAAATCGAGTCAACTAAAAAACTATTTGAAAATAATTTATCCTACTAATGTATGCTGTTTTAAAGGATAATGGCCAAAAAGCTTACATGAGACCCGTTAGAAATTTGAGTAAATATAGCTTAAGATAACAATGAAGTTTATTTCATATCTGCATGTCATTGCCTGTGTTAACTGTTGAGATCAGCCTAAAGACTGGTCAAACTATATACATATGCAAATTTACTTCCCTTATTAAATCAAATTTCTCACATTTTTAAAAAGACGACATATTTCCGCATAATATAGATAAGTGTGTTCTTTTTTAAGCCGATCAAATACATGCTACAGCGTTTTCTTGTATTTCCGTACCTGCAGCCAAAAAATACAGTTACAATTTTATGGTTCTTGGTTCTGGGATTACAGGGTATTAAGAAATGTTTCAGGACCATATTTGTGAAGTAATGCCTTGAACTTTTCTGCCATCACATTTAAAAGGATCAATTTCGTTTTTGTTTGAAGGGCAAATAACCTTGCCCATGTGTGTATATGTGTACCTTGATCCCCATTTTTTATTAACTGTTGCATACTTTACGAGACTCCCTACAGGTTCTGCCACTGCTGATGCGGCCACTGCTACTACTGTTGCTGCCAGGTTGTATTGCCCCCAAAACTCTATCGCTGAAGTGCTGTTCATATATCAAAAAAGTTATTCAAAGCCACGCTGCGCGCTGACGCTCACATGGCCAACGTTGATTTATTTAAAGTAAGCAAAAGTTATGCCAAAAACGCTATAAGAATGGTAAATTATGCATGAACAGACATTGTATATGTGCTTGGTTTGATGGGCGTGGCATACACACACACTGTACTCGCAAGCAGTACACCGGGGAAATAAGCAAAGTTTATATGGAAACAGGAGGACGCATAGCACAAAAAGAAAATTGATTAATGCACTGGCCATATCATTTAATTAAGCCGCAGCGCACACTGGGCCATTCAATTGGTCTGATTTTGAAAGAGCTCGTGAGTAGGCTAGCGGGGGGCATCATTAATTCGGTGACCTACTTGACGCCTTAAGGTATGCAGTGCAAACATTTTAACAGCCACAGGCAAAACACGCAACACGTCGCGTCGTTGTTATTAGCGCTAAGTTGCCATCAATTTAAGCAAACTAATCTGCTGACGAGGCCGGCTGCTGCCTACTGTCACCTGCCACCTGCCACCTGCCAGCTGCCGCCTGCGCTGCTGTTGCTGATGTGTTGCTGCTGCGGCAGGCATAACATAAACACGTATTTGCACAGGTAACCAGCGGGCCACGCCCAACACATGACAGAGCAGTAGCACAACGACAACATGAATGTCAACACACAGCCACTACACAGGCAGGGAAACTTTCCAAAATGAAGCACCAACATCACATAGTCATAGACACACAAAGACCGCCAAAACACAGCGAGTCAGTTGTGGACGTGGGCGTGGGCGTGACCGTTGCCTTATATACGAAAGTTGCGAGGTCACCGCGTAACGTGATGCCAAAATTAACCCGCAAGTGCAGCAGCCGCAACAGCAACAGCAGCCGGGAAATCATTTCTGGGCATTGTAAATTGCCAGGCAGGACAGCACAGTGCAGGACATCAGGGCCCGAACAACCGAGCAACAGAGCAGCAGCCTCATTCTGGGCAGCGCATTTAAGTTGATCCAATGACATCAAATTGACATTTTATGCGCCAATTTTAAAATGGCGCCACGGCAACAGCGAAACTCTAATTATGTGGCCAGGGACGCGCAAACAGTTTAGACTAGAGCGCTCTTTTGGCGTCCCAGCCCGCCGCGCCCAACCACACAACATTTTTGCACAGCAGTCAAAAGTGGGCGTCGGCATTTAAGTATAAATTTTTCGTTTAGTATAACAAGCGCTAGTTGACTGCATTTTTTAACATCTGGCCAAATTTATACACAGGGAGTATTTCACGACAATTTCACAGAAATGAATATGAGCTGAGGGCTTGAAAACTAAAACTTTTAGCAGTTTTGCGATAGCTGTCATCAAGTTAAAATGAATAATGTGTGTGCTCAAGCTTAAAAGTATTTTAAGAATTTTTTAAACCCTAATTTATTATATTTTTTGAGTACAATTTTTAAAATTGTACTATGATCTGTTTTGTAAAGCCTTTGGATACGATTCGAGCATCCATCGTATGTCATGGAACTTCCTTGCGGAGAAAGTATTTTATTCATTTATAAAAAAACATATCTTCCAATGCAAAGTGGAACTAATTTTATAAGTTAATTCAAATTTAATTCACCACATCTTTATTTTGATGCCAGCTATCAAGCAATACTTATAATTTGAAGTTTTTCATTTTCACAACTGTTTTTAATTCAATGAAAGAAAAATATATTGTTTTTTAACTAATAAAATATTTATAAACCTAAACATAATGTAAGTAGTAAACAAAATTATGCTTGTTTTAATTTTGAATAAAATTAAATCAAGGGAAGAAATATTGTATTCAAGACTTGAAATGGAAGTTGTGACTATACAAGGAAAAACGATAATACAGAAACGAAATTAAAAACTAGTCTTCGACTAAATGTACTGGCAGAAGATAAGCATATTTGCTGTGTGTTTGCTAGTTATGAATATGTGTTGACTAAGCCAATCCCCAGTTGAGGTTAAAGCACAAATCTACGCATAATTAGCAGCTGGCAGCATGGCACAGCTGGATTCAAGTTCAGCATCATTAGGCAACAGTAATAGGGCCAACTATTATTATGGCATTAATTTGTGGGCCACAAAACGGATACACTAACAACATCTAAGGCAGCAACAACAACACAAACAACAACAACAACAACAACAATGCCAACATGACAAGCAACAATTGCAAAAGCTAAAGAAAATTAAAAGCAACTTTCCCGAGCGACTTGCTGGCAGCAATCTAATAACAACATGTTGTCCCGCCCACAGCCACCTCACATAAGCACATGCGTGTGAATGTACGGGTGTGTGTGTGTGTGTGTGTGTGTGTGTGTGTGTGTGTGTGTGTGTGTATGAGCGTAATTACATGACACTTGACGCTAAGCAATTTGTTAGCAAAAACTGTCGCAACAATAAAAAGGAACTACCAGCGCAGTGAGAAAAACAGTCAAACAAAAGTCAGAATTAAATAAAACTTAATGACAGCGCGCAAGCAAAGACGACAACAAAAGCAGCAACAGCAAGGAAGAAAAAAAATTAGTCCTTATTGCAGGCACAGCAACTGAGGCTACAGCCGGGTAATTCCCAGTGGATGTCAAAAGGCACAGCTCAAATTGCAGGCTAAGCGACACGAGCAAGCAGCCGCCTTCACTACCATTGCTCACCCTTGACATGCACTGACTTAGCTATGCGCTCCATATGACCAGCCTACCCCAAGACCAGGGCAAATAAGCTGACAACCCAGCAGAGGCGCAACAGTCAACAGTCGGCGTGCCCCCTGACAAGACCTCAGTGGCAGCAACTATTTGAGGGGTGTTCCCAAAAACGTCAAGTGATTTTTTGTTGCAAGCATAACATGACTTAGTGGATGTTAATGGCAGGGTGAATTGTACATATTTTATAAGTCCCAAGGCATAGTCAATTTGCAGTATTTTATTTTGGGAGAAGGTGGCGATGGTAGTGCGACCTGGAAGATCCACATTTAAAACAATTTATAACATTCAAATGAGAAGTTAATTCCCACACAGGCCCACTTCTTCCTTTAAGTCTTCGGTTTACCTAGACTCCTATTCATTTTGCCTAAACCATTAAGCTTTGAATTTTTGACAGCCTCTTTTACCCCAAAAGCATTTCAATTTAAGTTTAGCTTCTGTTTTCCTAAAAGACTAAATTATTTATTGAAGCTTCTAACAGCTTTCCTCAATTGTTTAAACACCCCATTCCCTTAACCGTATTCAATTACAAGTTCCTAACCCCCTGTCACTATCAACCACATTCCCAGATCATTGCATAACCGCATTAATAGGCCGAGACGCCAAGCTTGTTGAACAGTTTTTGCTCATTGTTTGAGTGCCTAAAAGTTGGCAGCTGTGTTTCTAGCTATTTTCACTTGCTTTTTGCATGCCCCTCGAAAACGTCACTGTTGTTGCTTTTGGTATCGTTGTAACTGACAGGCATTTCACACACATGTGTGTGGATGCAGGAGTTACCCATCCAAAAAGGCGCCGTCTCCCAGCTGTGTAACGACTAATATTGTTTCGCAGTTTTAACTTTAGTTCTGTTTTTTTTTTCTGCTCATGACGTTGATGAGTTGTTGCTGTCTAAGTGTCAAGCGACGCGTCAAACTTTAAACTACACGCCAACGCCCCAAATGAATTGTACCTCACTTTAAGTCCAACTGTACGAATAGAATAGATGGGGAAGTGTTATTTGGGCGTGCTGTCAGCACATTAATTTTCCACCCCCACCCCTTCCCCATTCAACGCCACACCAACACAACCACCTTACATATAAATACTCGTGGGAGCTTTAACTAATCTGGGATCTGCGCTTGCTTTGACAACACTCCCGTCTAACGAAAACCACTTGACTGATACAAAGGTGTCTGGCTTTGTCTAAACAGGACAATAAAACCAGCAGGCAGCCAGGCTTGTCTAGACTTTGGCAGACACTCCCGGCCAACCAGTGACAATTGTTGGAAAAAAGCAACAGCCCAGCCAGCCCTCTTTTCGGATGCCATAGTACACGACACGATAGCTCGACACTCGTTGCTTGTCAACGATAGTGAAATGAAGTGCGTCTTGTAGTCCCTAACCCAGAGCTACCAGAGTCGGAGCCCGCAGCTATATGCTATATGCAACTCCACATTTATTATATGCCTAGCTTCCTGTTGGGAAATGCCAAGCTATTCACTACTTTTCTACTACTCTTCATTTTTTTGGTGTTAAAAGTGCATTTTCCAAATTGCAAAGTGATTGAAAACAACAGCAACGTCTACGCCCTCCACAAGGCAGCCTAGAAGCGTGTAACACTTAAACTCAACTCTATTCCACTCAAGCGGCCACTTTGTTGTTTGGCCCGGATTGACCCAAGCTCTTGTTTCTATCTTCTTCTTTTTTTTGGCTTGCAAGCTTGTTGCTGTGAGTGATTGCATTGAGATTAGGCGCGAGCTTCGGACCAACGCACTGCACATGCAACAAAGTCCAAGCTGAGTGTTGCACTTTTGCAAATTTTGTACAATTCGAGAAGCTGCTTGCCGCTTGTCAGCCAGCTGGCTAGACAGACAGCAGCTGCATTCAACTGCAACTGCATTTGAAGCAGGCTACCGTCTATTCTCATGTTGTCTTATTTATGCATTGACAAGGAACGTACTTGTTTGCGGCATGAACCGAAAAGCGAGAGGTAAACGATATGCATGGGTGGTCAAAAATGTCACACGGTTAGATTTATCAATTCAGATATGCAAAACTTTGACAAAGGTAAGTAAATTGTAGAAAAGAATACTGCTCTAAAAGTAACTTCTGCTACTGAACAGAGCAATGTTTATGCTTATTGAATTTACCCCAAATATACATCATGTTAATAATAAAAAATTAACTAACAAATTAACTAGACTATTAAATGTAAACTTGCAGCAATTGTTTTATATACAGGACTAGCAGGATTAAGTTTGAAAATTCTCGAGCTTTATTTTATATCAAACCGGGCTACATTTATTCGATATCATGCAAGTGAAACTAAAACTCAAATAGCAACCCTCTGGATGTCGACATATAGGCAACCAAAAGTACATTGAACTGCAACTGCTCATCTAGAGTTCAGGGCGGAGCCATTCAATTTGTTTTTCTCCACCTTTAGTTCAGTTCAGCTGAGTTGAGTTGAGCTCAGTTACTGGGCAACTGGGTCAACTGTAACAGTAACTGCAGCTGTACCAATCTTACCGAAGCTTTTAACTTGAGCCTGGCAAAGTATATAATATAATCAAATATTTATTATAATGGGTGAGTATAAGTGAGGCAATGTATGTGTAATGAGTCCTTTCACTTGCCCGCCACTGTTTCCGTTTCCGTTGCACATGGCGTATGAGCAATGTGACACATGAACCAACTCTTATTGAATTATTACAAACATTAAAGCATATTTATATGTATGCAAGTGTGGGTGTTTTCTTCTCTTCGAGTTAATACATTTTTTTATTTTGGCAACTGTCCATAACGCGACAGTTGTCAAGGCTGTAACTGCAAGTGCTGCTGTCTCACGTTGTCAAATGAAAAATGAACGCGACAATTATCGTAATTGGAAGAACCAGGCTGGCGGAGGCGTGCGCTTGGGCCTGGTTGTTGGATAACAGCATTGTCATCTCTTCCAGAAGGCTTATGAATTATGTGTTTTAAAGCCATGGAAAACTAATTAACTAAATGCAAAGCAGCTAAGCGAACAAAACGCCCAACGATTTATAACTTTGATATCATATTATATTAGGCACATATCAGCCGTCTGACATCTGTCCAACAAGAAAAATAGACAACATCAAAGCTAGCCAAAAGTTCTTAAGCTTTATCAGCAACAAAAACTACCACTATATAAAATATATATATATATATATATATATATATATATATTTATACTCTCAGTGGCACAAAATGGCAACAAATTTGACATCTGCTAATGCATAATAAGTCGCATTCGAGTCGCTTTTCTCCTGGCTTTGCCAAAAAAAATGGAAAACTCTCTGGCACTCTGGTCATAGCATTATATTGTTATTTTATGCACAGACTTTGCCAGCAGGGGCGAAGAGAGCGGCAGCGGGGGACTCGGGGCTAACTGGCGCAGAGAGCAAACTAAGCGACTAAGGCCATTTGCCAAGCTACAGATACGTTGCAAAATAATGCATTTTGTGCTGCCATTAGATAGACCAAATTATTGGACGAAAGCAAACCGCAAAAACAAAAGACCCCCAATGCAAGTGACTTGGTATTAACGAATTTCAAATGCACTATCTGTGAAGGAAACTGGTTGAACAAAGTAAGAAATTGCTAAATAGTAGTAAAAACTACCGTTCTCAAAGTTGATACTTTCGATAGTCGAATAAGTCTGCTACTATCATAAAACTGTAAAGATAACGATAGATCCATTATCGATAGTCGCTTGTCGTCCTTATCGATGCTTTCAGACACTTAGAAAAGTTTATCGAAGCCTGATTGTTCATTCTGAAAGTAAAAAACTGACAAATAAATTCAGCTTTTAGATAAATTGACTTTTAAGTTTACAACTCAAATATTTTTGAATATAGCATAACCTTTTTTTTGATAATTTAATTGCACAGAGCAGATTAATATTGATATATGTACATTAATAAAAAAAAGTTAAGAGCTATGGAGGTCTCAGAATTAGAAACATTTTCTAGCTAGCATCATTTCAAGTCAGGCTTAAGGCATTTTGTACACTAGTTTCCACAAAATATAATTTGTACCGGCAATGAGCCTGTCTGTAATATGTGTTTGGTCAATTTAGCAAGCCCTGCATTTGGGCAGAGTATCGGAAGCCAAAAAAAAAATCCTTTTGGCTGACTACTGTCAAGGTAGCTCAGTCTCTGACTCAGTTCTAGTTGTGGACTTAGTCCCAGGCTGTGCAGCTGTTGCAAATTTTTATGTCGCGCGGACACGTTGTGGGCGTTGAGGGCGGCCACGGTCACTAAAACTACGACAACTTTTGCCTTGGCACATAAAAGTAGCACAAGACCAGCAGCTGCAGCAGCAGCTACAACAACAAAAAAAAACAACAATAGCTAGTTTAAAGCGCATATAACTTTAATGCTTTTACCTTTATGTCTAGCACTTTTACTACCCCCCACAAATTCAACTAGAACAGCAACTGCAGTTTTTTTTTTTTTTTTTTTGCAAAGAAATTCCATTTTGAGTTGGCAAATCGTCGTAAGACAAGGCAACGCCCAACGCCCACAGAACTTAATTGAAAAATTCTAGAGTTCCTCACTTTGGCATCATAATTGAAAATATTTTTGTGCTAAATTCTGTGGCTACGGCCAGTCGAGGCAGATCCAGTACCTAAACCCTAAGCTCGAAGCTGTCACCAGGCAATTCTATTGTATGGCCATTGAACATAAGAATCTTGCTGGGCAGGCCAATGTCGTGCGCCTTCCAACTATACACCATGCGATTGCGCATTGGCCGCCGCAGCTTAAAGTGAGGGACTCTGTGAGATGGGGACTGAATATTTTTGATTTCAAAGAGATTTCGCCAAAATGAAATGCATTGAATTGAATTGAATTTAATTAAATTGCAGAAATGACAAATATAAAATTTTACTTTTACAAATATCAAGTTGTCGTTTAATAAAACGGAGAAAAAATAGTTCCACAATTTAATACAAAATTAAAAGCTTTTGAAATTTCTTATCAGTATCTCTAAATTTAATATAAATATATGTAACTTGTTAAAATTATTGTCCACATCAGTCTCCATTCTATAAGAAAACTCTTTTAATAACCTTTCTCTTCCTTTTTTCTTGTTGATTATATTTTCTTTATTAATATATTAAATGAAGAATCTTCTTAAGATTTACTTAAAGAATACTTTCTTCTACTTACACCTTCGTTTCTAGCTGTAGATTGTGTGGATGATGTTAAAATTGTTGTACTCTGATTAGGCAAATCTAACTAAGGCATTCGTGTTTTCGACCATTAATAAAAAATAAAACAGTTTGTAAGGTTCTAGTATTATTAAGAACCAAAAATGTTCTTTATTACTAATTTTCTAATCAATAATTTCTAAGTACCTTTAAAGCTGAGACACCTCTTTTTTATTGACTTAAGTCTTATGTCCTTATAATTCACATAAAAATGTTTTATAATCGGATTAGGGTTTCCCAATCTAATAACACAAGTTAACACCCTCTACAGCGTAGAAATTAAAAATCTTTCTTCAATTAATATACCTCGGAAATCTATAATACCATTTTTTTCGAGCTTAAATAAATAAAAACTACTTTTCAGCAAGAATTGCAAAGCAATTTTACCGCCCCAAAATTAAACTACGCATTTGGCTTTTGCCACCTGCATGCAAAGTTTTTTGTATACAGTTTTTCGTTTGTGGGTGGGTGGGTAAAACTTAATATTGTAGCAGAACGCAGAGCGGGCACAAGCTGGTTGCAAAGGCCTCACATAATTGCTATCCATTTAAGCAACGCCTGCCTTTGGCTTTGTTGCTTTTGATATTTATGAGTGGCGCACGACATCTAAAAACCAACTCGGAGCCAGCACAACCCGACCGCAAACAAGTTTTAATGCACAACTTTTTAGATTTCCGTCATAATTTCTTTGCCTGCCTGATAAAGATTGGTGCATATGTGTGTGTGCCTCAGTGTGTGTGTGTGTGAGAGCGCGCGCGTACAGAAATGCCTCCATTACCACCATAAAGCATGAAGCATAAACCATATACTTTAGCCAACAATAAACTCAACTTTATGCACTTTCAATCCTCCCAACTTGTATGCACAGATTTAACTGCCATGGCACCGTCTTCACTCTGGCTCTAAGCCTTTGCTAGCTCGTTGTCTTAGCCAGGCACTGAGCTACACACTTCCATTACTTGTCATTGACAACGTTTGCAACAATAACTTTATTTTACAAGAAATTGAAATCCAATTGGTGTGAGTATACATACGGTTTAATATATTTCATGTTTTATATTTTCATATTCTTGAAAATTACCAAAAGTTAATTAAGCTACAAATAATAAAACTTTTTTTGCGAATTACATATATATTAAGTAACTAAAGAAATATGTATTCATAATAAGTATAAATAATAATTAGTTAAAGTTTATATTTTAAAACGCTTATGAGTTATTGAAACCCCTTTAGATAAGTAATAAAATAAGAGGTCAGCTGTATTTATGTTAATTTAATATTATTCTTTATATTTTTATTGCTCTGTTAATATTGTTACGAAAAATGACCATTTATTTAAGACGCTATAGCCTTTCTTTCCAATTTTCTTCAGTTAACTAAAGAGTATCAGTTATTCACCATAAGCTTTCAATCAAAGCTTTGCTTCTTATGTTTGCTTCTAATGGAGTTTCCTCTCTCGAAAGCACACACAGACCTACACAACCCCACACATGGTAAGTTTGGGTTTTCGTGACGATAAGAGGCAGAAAACGAGACGGTGGCTTCCTGGCAACCAAAATTTATGCATGCTACATAATTTTGGGCTCTATTACTTTTCGGTTGGGCAGTGGCGAGAGAAAAAAAAGAAAAAAACTGTCTTAGAGCCAAACTCGAATGCAATTCAATTTGATGTCAGCGTTAAAAAACGATGGGGCAAACAAATCACCCAACAAAATCAAATAACTATAATTTACCTGGAGGGCTTTATCGCGATTGAGTTCTGCTGCTCCTGACATTCTGCAGGCGCAAAACTAAAGCACTTCGACTGATTAATTTATTGAAAACGACGTGCGACGCGAATACGCGCTCAGAAAAAAAAAAAAAAAAAACAAAAAAAAATTGGAACAGAGTATAAGACAAACATCGTTGACGCAGAACTTAGGGTGAAGGACAATGGTTGAAGAGCAGAAATAAGGTGCAGAAAAACAGAAGCAGCTGCTTCCGCTTTACTTTCACATCCGTTTGGCCAGCAAAATGCCCGAGATGCTTAAATTGCGATAAACTAATAAAGCGACAAACATTGCGAGTACGCCACCGTCAGGATATTTACTTTTTACAAGCTACCTGGCACAGGCATAAAAATTCAAATTGAAAATGAAAATGTAGGTACCGAGAGAAGTCACACAGATCGCAGCGACCAGATAACAGGACCCTGTTCCAAATACCACGTAGACCCTCATCAGAGTCAGCTGCCTGGAAGGCAGCATCGAGTGCCACTGTCCGTTTCACAGTCCCATCTTCAGTCAGGGGCTATAAATTTTGCCTTGAGCCTGGCCACGCAATTTAAATAGCAGGCAGGTAGTTTTTTACCTGTATTCTTTTGCCCTGCAGTTTGTAAATATTTAAGGGACTCTGCCGCAAAAAGAAGAGCAACAGAAAAAAGGTGCAAAGTGTCGCCTTAAGCGAACGGCAATCTGTTTTGCATTAACTCATAAGCCGCTTGCGCCTGACAGGCCAAGGCGTCTCAGTCTCTGGCAACGATGGCGACGATTCTTGAACTACAGTCAACTCTCTGGGCGTTTCGGCCTTGTCAATATTTTTGCTCCGCCCACATCTTATTTTTACGCGTAACTCACTTGCAGTGGCATAACTTTAATGCCAAGTGCCAGCCAAACTGTTTGTACTTCATTTGCCTTGCATTAAGCCGTCGTCCTTGCTGTCATGCTGCCTTGCCCCCGTACTGCCTGTGGTCCCGACTCATCTTTAAGTGCAGTCGAGGTCGTCATCTGGATGGACGGACGAAAGCCAAGCGTAAAAGTTTACTTAGGCTCAATGCTTTTTAAGTAAGTAGCTGCTTGTTGTACCACTTGTTAGTTGTTGCTGTTTGGTGTTGCCTTGTGCTGTTGCTTTTTGCGGCTGCTCTCGGCTGTTTAGCTTTCACTTTGCCGCATTAGTTTTTGCTGCCTATTCGTATATTTAATACTGTGGCCGTCCTACGACCAGTTTCCCCAGCAGTCGACTGGTCGGCAGCCATTCGACTAAGGATAAGCCTCAAGTGCATAAGTTACACCCCAAAGGCGTTACTTTTAAAGGTTTCGTTTTGCTTATTGAATACACTTCCGCTATAGCATTCAATAGACCGTGTCAGAAATGTCAAAGACCCAGTAACTTTCTTTACAATCCACAAGAGTCTTTCATTTTATTCACTATCAAAATCAATTCTTATCTTTAATATTTTATAATGATGGAGAAAGTTTATTAGAAAGTATTTTAGAGATTTTATTAAAACTAGAATTCATTGTTCTATAGAAGTTTGGTATAAGGGAAATTTTCTTAACAGCTGAAGCGTATTTTAATTTGGTAACAAGTTCAAAGTATATGTAAATAAATGCAAATTATTCCCATGAAAAATTTACTTCACACATATTTCTGTTTCTACTGCTTTTGTTTTCTCTACCAAGTTATCAACTGCGCTTTTTACTTTTTCTGCTCGCAAACGCCTTTAAGTTAAAATATTACGCATACGCCACGGGGCAAAGCGAAGAGACCAACCCAAAAGCGAACTTAAAATATTGGTAACATGGCAAATTTCTCTTACGGCTGTCTTTAACAGCAACTTATTGTCAATTTTGTTGATAACAGTCTGTTAAATCCCAGCACACACACGCACACTCACAACATACTCTCTCACACACACGGGGCAGCAACTTGCTCATCACTTCAGCGGAAGTGTTGGCAAATGCAGTGATTTTCAATCTCAATGCGACATTTTGATTATTTCCATGTTAGCGTGTAAGCTAACCAGAAAAAAAGAAGTCGATGTCACTGACACACACACACACACATGACATCTGCAGCAAGTGTCAGGGCTCGGCGCACGTTTGCCGCACCGGAAGCGACGCTTGTGCAAGACGGAAATTACTTTATGCTACACACAATGTCATCGATGCCGCATAAGCAGCGCCCGAACATAGAGATAGGCAGATTTAAAGAGAGACAAAGAGCAACAGAGAGAAAATAGAGGGAGAGGCAAACAGTCTGCACAGCCCATGCGATTTCTTTCCGTTTGTGATTGCAAATTGTGCAACATTTAAACGGCAACTTTCGGTGGCAAACGTCATTCGGTCACTTCTTAAACTGCAGGGCGGCGAAGCCGGAATTCGGATGCACAGCACGCAGAAGCCTTGAGTGCGTGAGGGTCTCAAATGAATTTAATTAGAAAATTTTGCGCTTCTTCGCGGCCGCAAGTTGAGCAACTTGTAACTTGCTGCTGGTGGCCAAAAACTTTGAGCACCCTCCCATTCACCGCCTTGACTTTCTGAGCAACCAAGAAATAATAATAACCGCTTTGAGAACGAGTAGTTTTCTTAATTTCTACCAGAGCATTTGGCCGTGTTTGGTTTGCACAAGGTTCAAAACTGATGCTGCCAAAAAATATAGTGAAATCAAATGTAAACAAACTATTTTAATTAAATTTTCTTTTAAGTGCTTTAAACTATCTTGTTGCGGAACTTATATATTTGTATTAGCGACTAGACTTAATTGCTGCAAAATGTTTAATATCTTTTAATGTTTTTAATAGTTTCGTTTTTTTTAGTTTCTAGCATTTTTATTTGGAAAAAAAAATACATGAAGTACATTTAAGGTAAAGAAACGAGCAGATGTAAGTAGGGAATTTTCTAAGAACGATCTAAGATCACGAACTCATAAGGGTCATTCTGTAATTTTGTTTTTATATTTCAAAACTATAAACAAAAGTTTTAAGTCTGATGTGTTATTAGAAAAATGGTCTTCAAGATTTTGTTTTTATGTATATGTATTTAATTACAAAAAGCCGTATCATCCCACGTGAATTCGCTAAGTTAATCTTTAAACCATGAAATGTCTCGGCTCATAAATCTCGGCAATTGTCTCGCACGTTTTGCATTTGCAAATGTCGGAGCAAAAAAGTTAACTTTGAATTACAAAATAAATCAGCAGCAATGTGACTTTTTAATGTTGCATTGTTGTTCTAACACACACAAATACGCTCCCACTCACGCAAATGGAAGCGAGGACGCAAAAAAACAAAAACAAAAACAGTTTAGAGAAAGCAATGCAAGCGGCAACAAGAAAAAGTTGTCGCTACTTATTTTTTGTACAAATTGATGTTGTGTTTGACAGTTGGAAATTGCAACAAAAACTACGCCAAATAAATAAATAAAGTCACGACCAGGACAACAGAAACAAGAACAACACAGAGTTTGAATGTCAATGGTAGCGTAAAAAAACGCTCCAAAAATGTTTTAAAATTTACACAGTTAAATGTAAAAGTTTTATTTTCGTTCGCAAATGAATTTTCTGTACTGTAGTGTTGTGTTTTGCAAGTTGTTTGCTATTGTGCCAACCGTCAACTTGCAACTGCACCCAACTACAGCAATTGAGCCTGCGCCAACGCTAACGCCAGCATTTATACCTACAAAAACAGCAACAAAATGCAGCGTGTTGGTAGTCAATTTGCTTAAATTTTTTTATTTTGTTAGCCACCCACAAAAGCTGCTGCAAGTGTGTTTTGCGTGTGAACTCTCTGGAGTGCCCTGTGTTCAGATTGCTGACCAAAAGTGAAATTTGTGCTATCATCCAATAAGCAGAAAGCTAGTCTGAACTTGGCTAAATCCCAAGTACTTATTGCGCATAAAACGTGTAGCGTATAAGCTATTTTGTATGCATTACTCATACGCCACATGTAACTGAGAGTTTCACACAGTTTTGTGTATTCTTACACGTATATAAACTGCTTCTCAATGCTGTCGATTGAATTATAAATTGAAATGAAAAGTTGTATTGAATTTCAATTACCGTAGTCGGATTTGTATATATCGAAATATTATCAAAAAGAGAGCTAATCAAGGTTAATTCACTCTATAACCATGTTTATCTTTTTATTAACACAATTTTGTACTTATTGCTCAAATTAAAAGTAACATAATACTTCTAGTTGCACACGTAGGTATCAAAATTAATTGACTCAAAACTTCTTGGCGTCTATTTGGAGAATTTAAGCAGATGATAGATTAAGAACTAGGTTAAGTATTGCACTTTGAACATCCTTGAAAATTTGCAATACATTCTCCTGCCCTATCTCTATCATTAAGAATGAATAATTAATAAAATGCAGAAAATTCTATCTGGCATTTATATGTCACTTATAGACGGGAATAAATCAGCGCTAATTGAATGCTGCCCACACAAAAATGTACCAAGGCTGCATCAATTTCCCAGACTATTTACGATGGTGGCCTGCTTCGAATGGTTTCTAGGAACTGGTTGACTTTTTGTTTCCCTTATCACAGTGCAACTAAATTAACTAATTTTTCAGCATAAGCCACTGACCGAAGACCGAGTTGAAGAGCTTCGGAATACACAGGAGTCAGCAAAGCTGCCAAGCATGAAATTGCAACATCAAAAAACCCAAAAATCCCAAAATGAAAAAAAAAAAAACAGCAAAGTTGAACAGAGGCACTAAAACTATAATACAATTTACTAAAAATAGTAGACGGGCCCCAAGTGCACAAAGTAGCACTAAACAGCTTGTGGCATACACGCACACACGCACAAAGGCACACCCTGGGAGTGTCATATGTAAATTCTCCCCCGACGCCATTGACAAAAACACTTGCATGACAAAAAACAAAAACAAAAAAAAAAATACACACACAACCCGGAACAGGCGCACTATAAACTCAGTGTATACATTTAGGCACACAGCGCTATAAATTGTAGCATACTTTCGGCCAGCAGCAAAACTCTAAAACACACACAGCCATATCCGAAAAACAGAGCGAGTGAGAGGCGAAAAAGCCAGCTGAAACTTATCTCAGTGCCCTTTTGGGGGGATGACTACTCAACGCCGAGGCTGCCTGCCTGCAATGACCCTAATAACTGTCTACGGGCATGTTAAGTGTCAGCGGCGACATGCCACTGTCATGTGTGTGTGCGAGTGTGTGTATTGTGTGCTGCAATATATTGTCTATATTTCTTGTCAGCAAATAAAGCGACAAATAAATAAAGCTGCTAAAAAGTTGGACGAATGAAAAATCAACGGCTGTTCTTCAGCGACGGGCGCCCAACGGCACGAGCCATGCTAAAAATGTCAAATTGCGCCTAAAAGCAGACCGCAATATTTTGTAGTCGCCCTCGAAAACAAAAAAGGAACGAGCAAAACTATTCCCAGCCTCCCATTCCACTCGAATGGGCCCTCTCTATCACTCTCATGCTCACGCCGCCGCGTTGTTTTCTGTATTTCGTTATTCGGCAACTTTTTCCATTTACTTTGGCTCATGCATTTTTCAAAGCTCAAACGGCAAATTGTTTCTCTCTCTCTCTCGGTCTCCCTTCGCACATCCTCCCTTCCTCTGGTTTCCTTAAGTGTTATTTATCTTTGACTCCCACGACATTACTCTAGTTCGCTCTCAAGGAAACCCAGAGTCGTGTTCTGCCGTGTCGAGTTGATTCGAGTTGAGTCAAGTCTCGTGTATCCTGGGGTTTAGCTGCTGCGTAATGTACGGCTGGGACTGAGACTGTAGTTCAACGTTTAGGTGGGCGTGACACCACTAGCTGAACTAACACACGCTGCCTTCACAATTGTCCAGTTGTGCAAATATTAACTTTGGCCGATTTTTGTTTTGCATTCAGTTTCTTGCAGCAGAACAACTGCAGTTCTCTATTGTTAAAGTTTCAGTTTATATATCGGACTGTTCTCTTTTTTCTCAATTGTTCGGCTAATTGTGTTTGCACTCAAAAGAAGGCAATGGAAAGTTAATTGCCAAAAGCAATTGCATAACATCATTTATCGCCAACCTATTGACGGTGATTGTATTAAAGCCAACTTCAGCCTATCTAAAACTGGATCTCTAAACTTTAATCTGAACCGCACAAATTTTTTGCGGACCAACCTCACTGGGATTCTAAAGGCACCTGTGGACATCCATTTGCATTGCACAAACGTTTCAATTTTCGGGTTTTTCGCTTTGCCCACATGCAGTTTTTTGTTTCGTTTGATTTTGGCCGCAGCTTTATTTGGCTTAGAATCCAACTGCATGCTCTGTTGGTGCAGCCGCACAGCCGTTCCCGCCCCGCTTTTGTCCACACTTCAGGAGCAGATTCGAAATTTTCATTAATGCCGCGATTTTAGTTTTGCAGCGGGACTGAACAACTTTTATTAATCGCATTCTGATATCGATTTTTGTAACAATAAAGCAATCAAACATTTTTGGCTCAAATTTCCATCAATGGTTCTATAAAAGTGAATGAAATTTGATATGATATTTAAATGACAATTAAGGTAATTTGGTAAATATAAAAAACAAAAATTGTCTAACAAAGCTAACCTAAAAGTGAATATATTTTAAAATAATTTGAAAAACAACCTTCAACTGCCCGTTCCTTAAATAAGTAATAGAAAGACATCGTTTTAAATACAATATTAAATGCAAAATAACCTTTATTTCTCACTCCGCACGCACCATCAAACCTGAACTGTGCAATATTTTCCAACATTTGACAAATTGTGTGTTCAAATATTAAGTTGCAACCCTTTTTAGACTGCTTTATCCCCAAAGGCATTTCCTATTATAGTTTATGACCAGAAAGCTGCCCCATATAAAAAGAAAATTACAACAAAACCAAAAAAAAAATCAAAATATAAAAGGACTGTACAAATGAGCTTAACAGACGCCACAAGCAAAATCTAATAAATTTTATTACAGCAATGTCATAATATTGTTGTTGTATAGTATATAACTTATAAATATGTGTATGGCAAACATATCGCGTGGAACACGAACAGAATGTGTATGCGAAATATTTTGTAATTTATGCGAAAATACGCATATTTAAGTCAAATGTAAATATTTAAGTTGCGCATGAAATTGGATGCCCTGTAAATGTCTGATAGAACCCTGCGAGTAGCTGCTATAAAATTCTAAAACCACAAAAAAACTGAAAATATAAATATATGCACACATTTAACGATAAAAAATAAATTCGTATATATCTATATGACAGGTTGTAAAACATAACATCGCGTGATATTTGTATTTATTTTACACGGAGGAGAGAGAAAAAAAAAGGAAATTTGAAACTTAAAACAACAACAACAACAAAGCACGTACAAACAATGTCAAGTGCGCAGGGGCACCAAAAAAATAAAAATAAAATTCCAAAAAGTCACAAAGACATAAGGGCGCAGATCCTTTGTTTGCCTATACACGTATAATACGTATTGTATGTAAGTGTGTGTGGGTGTGAGTCACACTGCATGTGTTTGCTTTCCTGCCGTTTTGTTTGCTTTATTGACAAAAAATACTACTGGTATATCTAGGACTTGTTTGTTTGTTTTGCGCTTATTTTTTATACTCCTTTTTACTAAGTGTTTTGCATGTTTTTGTTTTCTCGATTTTTAGCATATTTATACATTTTTTATTGTTTATTTTATATTGCTGTTGTTGCTTTGCCATAGCCCTGACAATATTCATATGCTACATTGGCTTTGGCCTGTCGCCTTGGTGGGGCATATCCAGCTGTCGCTTGAGCATTATTTAGCTTCTAACTTAATCTGAAAATTTATTTCACCAACCAAAATGAGCGCCTGTTCAAAGGCCTCAAACATGTTTTTGAGAAACAGATAAATATCTACAAATTATTAAAGACAAATTTAAAATGACCAAATAATTAACGAACAGGAAGAAGTGGCTATCCTCGATATCTTGAAAAGCAGAATATTTTTCCCTACCAATTCTCATTTTTGAACTGTTCTTCCTAGAGAAATAGGGCTACGAAATTAATATTATTTCAAATATATGTACTGAGCATAGTGAAACAAACAAATGTTTAGTGTGATCAAGATGTCCAGAAAGCTTAATTTTCGGACGATCATCCTTTTGGGAGCTATTTGATATAATGGTCCGATCCAGCCGTAACCGACATATGTTCTGCCATAACGATAGCTGTAAGACTGAGAAAGCAGTATCCACTCGACTTTTATAGCTGATCAATAATATGTATATACTTAATAGGATTGAAGATGTCCCTTTCTCTTTTTTTTATTTCATTCTATATCTATATTTATTCTATATTTTGTTGTTAAATTTGCAAGCAACATTTGTCTTCTAAAATATATATATACATCTTTTTATAGTCGTTCCTAACGGCCAAAGCGAATCCGCATAACCGCTTAAAAACCCTTGGCTTCTAGAATAAGCCAAGAAAATAAAAAAATAATAAATAAATACTTTCTGATGTACTCAAATATTTACTGATACGAATTTTATGAAACATTGCTCCTATAAAATTAAATATTTACAAAACTTTTCAAAAGAAGAGGACATATGAAAATATCCATTTGCTTGCAATATGTGGCAATAATCTTTTTATAAAATTTCAATCAGTTAAATCTGCCGCTATAGGCCATGCATCATGATTGATGGCACTTTCATGTTTACCCACTGGCGTGTACACACATACATATATGAACAAACAAAATGCAATTTCAAATACTAAACTCATAGGCAGCAATCGGACATAGCTTAAGTAATTGATATTTAGCTGTGTCTAAAGGCAGTTAATAAATGCCAAAATGCTAAAATGCTGGAATACTGAAATGCTAAAATGCTGAAATGCTGTGCACTGTCGTTCAACAGCCGCAGGCAACCAAAACATAGTCATGAACTGGGACTGCAATGAAAATAAAGCGTTACCACAGCATCAATTGAAACTCAAGCGTCGAGCGACTGCCAAACCTTGTACAAAAAGCCCAACACATAGACCAACACACACAGGCGCACACACACGCACGCACACTCGCACACCTTTTCAATGTATCTACACATTTTCATGTAGCTCTATGTTTGTATTACGCTGTCTGTGTGTGTGTACACTTTTCAATAAATCGTTCAGTGCTACAATAACACGAGCTTCAATGCTCTGCGGAGCCCGAAAGTAGGCAACGTACGCTGGGTGTTCACCATATATGGCCAAAATAGATGGGCAAAACGTGCAGGTAACATGATTTTGAGCGCGTTTCAAGTGGCCAGCCGCAACCTGCTCGGCCTGATCGGCTCGGTCCAGCACCAGCACCGCCAGAACCTCCAGCAGACCGGCCCAAATGCAGTTTGCATTTTCCGGCTTAAAGAGATTTTCATTGCAATAACCTGACCCGAGAAGCAGCTTTGTTTCTACATGTTCCGCCTGCAGCGGGCCAATACACAACTCACCTATTTCAATTGCCAACTAACTGCCAGCTCACTCACACATGCACACGCATATATATATATATATATATACATATAGCTAGTTGAATAGATAGTATATACGTGTATATACCTAGTTGATAGTTTGATAGGCTGGGCCACCCGCCCGCTCGGCCGTATGGCGCATACCTAGCCTTGCATATTGAGTTCATTCATTCAATCAATATTTAGCCGTTGAAATCGCGATTTACGCGCATATTGCGCCAATAACAAATGAAAAGTGCACGACTGACGCAGTCAGCGCAAAGATTTATCTTATGAGCGCAGCTTGCAAAACTCTACAATGGTTTTCTATTTTTTATTATTTTTCATTTTTTTTTTAATCAATTTTTATTTTCGCTTTACATTTATTTTACTGTTGTGGGTATATGTATATAATGTTCTCTGCGACGTCAAATTGATTAAGTGCAGATATAGAGCAGTGGAGTATGCATTTCAAAGTGTATCAGATTTGAATGGAAATCATTAATATCCATTACTAATAATTAATAAAAACTTTTGAAAATCATTTGATTTTAACTATTAAGTTATATTACGCTATGCAGCAGGAATTCTCTTTTAAATATATAATTACATTCGACTTTGGGATTTATTCATTTTATACCAAGCATTGCTTTTCCATTTAAAAACTGAATCTACTGAAGGTATGAATAAATTATACATAATTATTTCAGATATTTGCACTCGGATCAATGAACGCAAAAAATAATATGTTTGTTACATTATTCATTTTAATCTTAACCAGTTCGGTATTTCTTTAAAAAAAATTATATAAATTTTTTATACAGGCAAAAACTTTTGAACGATAATTATTTTACAGACATGAAGTATCATGGTGAGGACAATTATTAATATTTGTAAAAAAAAAAAATAACTTTTTATTAATAAACGTTTGTAAAATTACATTTTTCAGCAGCACAAGAAAAAATTGTTGGTAAAAAATGGTGTAACGCTTTTTGAACTAATAACTCAATTAATAACTCACTTTGGCCATGCACAAGTAAAACTTCAGTAGTTGCCCATCAAATGTAATTTACACAACAACACAAGTAAGAGTGTTCTTTTAAGCAGTGACCGACTAAGAGATACCTCAAACCCAGCGCTATGCTGCCTTAACAAACGTTTGTCCAATTTTGTGGAGAACAGGCACACTCAGTTCTTTGAGAACGCTAAATCGATATTTATCGATTTTTAGGATGCGAGGAAAGATATTGGAAAAACTTTTATTTTTATTTTCTGCGTAAAATATAAATATTTACAATTTAAAGTCTCTGAAACTTTTGACTTCAAATCTTATATATATGTTCACGTAGTGCACAGAAGTGCAGAGAATTAAATTTTTATATTTGCGCAGAAAAAGTTATTCATGTTTTCAATATCTTTTCTCGCCTTTCCCGTTTCCGCGATCGACACATTCAGGATGGCGAAAGGACATTGCAATATCTCTTCCACTTCTCGTCGTGATCAAGAATATATACACCTTATGAGGTCGGTGATCCTTCTATCTGTAACATACATTTTGTACAACACTAATATACCCTTTTACCCATTTTCAATGGACTTAGGATAAAAGAAAATCACAGCTTACGGCCCCTAACCATGCCTGTAAAATGCTGGCTGTAGCGGTAGGCGCTCATAATTTGCCATGCGAACTTTTATAAAAAGCAAGTTAAATGACAGCCGTAGGGGCCGAGGGGCACAATCCTGCGCAACCAAAAAAATAGATTTAAAAATATTACGCTATAATCTAATTACGCATAAAAAGCTGTACGGCTACAAAAGTAGAAACTGCAGCAACAACATTGTAATTCAATTTCAGGCACAGGAAGTGCACCCAGGCAGCGTCAACAACTAAAATAACAAACTAAAAATTAAGTGTGTTGCAGGCGGGCCCTTCCGACTGGCTAATACTCGCTCTGTCCAGTTTTTCACGTTCCCAATGGTCGATATTTAAAAGAGCTCATTATAAGTCTTCATTCTAGTGTTTTTTCACTTAAGCTTCTATTTGACACAGGTATAATCATAATAAGAGTTTTCTCATACGGGCGGATCGAATTTCCCAAAACTAGTAAACTCTTTTTATTTTATGATTTCCGAAATAGACGATTGAAAATGACAAAAACAAAACAAGCAGCATATTAAAGAAAATTTATTTATAAAGGCTGAATGACTAACTAAAAAGTAGAATTAGATTTCACATTTTCACAGCGAAATTTCTTTTATTAATAAACACTCTCTATTCACTTTTTCTCAGTCTAGACGACAAACTTTTTTAATTTTGAAATAAAATATTAACAAGAACTCATCTACAACTAAGACAGACTTCACACTATAGCCGACATTTACCCTGTTGCCATGTTACGATTCTAACACACCTTTGATTTTTCCATCTGAAAAGTCACTTTGATTCCACTTGCTAAAAACTATTTACCATAATTACTCATACAAGCAGAGCCATAGAAGGGAGAGGTAAGAGAGGCACCTTTTAAAGCTTGTAATATTCTTGAGGCGTATGCAAATAGGCTGTAAAATTCTTGGCGCAACTTCCTGTCAAACAGTTGGCTTTTTGACATATGTGTGCGAGTGCGGGGTGGCGGGAGGGTGCCCAGGGCGAGCGTGTTATAAAGCGGGGCGTTGTATGATGTGGTTTGAGGCTGCCACAGGAAACGGAAATGCGCATTTAGACGTAACATTAACTGCTGCCAGTGGCTCGGGCAGAAACCCACAGCAAAGCAAACAAAAACCAGAAAACCGAAAAACGGAAAATCAACAAACAAACAGCCAGTATTCGCCCCCCTCCCCATTTTGCACCCCTTCTCACTAGCTGGATCCAGCTGACATACCATATGGTAATGGTAAAAGCATTAAGGTGTACCCATATCCCAAACTCCCAATGATTTAGCCGTGTGTGGAGTTATGCGCTAAGCGATGCCAACAATGACGATGGCATCTTCAATATTTGCATAAATCCTTCAAAGCACCCTCAATACTTCAAAAAAATATTCAAGCGGCAACGAGTGCGGGCCTTACATCGTTTTCGTCTAATGTCTAATGCGGCGTATGCGAAATGTGAGCAATGCTTCTCGAAAATCAACTTCGAAAAGCACTCAAATCTTTAGCTGTCGTTCATTTAATGGTGTTCGTGAACTGGTTCCCACAGTGAACACACCGAAAGCGCATTGCAGACGACATTTGATTCCGATTACATTTATGAAGAATATATTTAATCAGAATGTTTAATATAAAGTGCATGGCCTCTTTATATGCTACGTTCTTGAACAAACAGGAAAAATGGTTTTCTTTTTATAGATTTTGTTTCCAAATATCAAGAGATGCATTATTTGCATTAATTTCGATTCAATTCGTTGTCATAAATATAAAGCTGCGTTTAAAAATTAAAACTTGTTGTCGCGCGTTTCGTTCATTGAACAAACTTTTCTTTTGAACCATTTTAGTTCCAAGTTCAATTTCTGGCTCTGGGTGCCATGACAGCAACTTATGAAGCTAACCAACAAGCCAGCAGCTTGCTCTGTCTCTCTGTGTATTTCTCTCTTTCTTTCTCTTTCTTTATCTCTCTCTTCCTCTGCACTCTGCTCTTTTCAGCTTTGTTTTCCTCAGTCTAACTTTCGTCGTTGCCTCTGCTCATTATAACGCCGTAGAGACGCGCTATTAATCATGAGCTTATTGAAGCATAAACGCGTTGAGCCACGCCGCCCACGTCTTTGGGTGTTTCTCAACACCCCCCTTACACACACTCGCACATAGCTGAGCTGTGTGTGTTGCAACGCTTTAATAAATATTCATTTGATTTAAAGGCTGCTTAGAAGCTGCTGCTGCTGCATCTCGTGTTATAGTGCGCACACCTGTTTGACGACTTGACACTGCCAAGTCACTAACAGCAAATCACACACAGGCACACACGCACCCACATGAAAGGAAAGAAAACACTCAACACTCGCCACAAATTTACATAACGCCTGAAGCATGGCTGCGCTCCAAGCTGCCATTGTCATCTTATATGGCCAGGCGAGGCGGCTCTCTCTGCTGGCTGGCAAGCCAAACAAAAGCTGTCAAAGTATCTCATGACAGCAGCTACACAGACACACACACACACACACAAATTTAGTGCACTTACTGACACACATGCAGAGCAATCACTCATGTCGTCAGCCTGCAGGGGGCCCGCAGCAAGGAGCAGACATGGGCCCGACACTTGATAAGTGCCCCCGTTGGGTGCTTTTTACATAAGCGCCATGCATTTATATTTATTCAAGTGTTAGCCTGCCAATGTCTACGTATGTGTACAAACACTACCTATTTACGTACACATACACGCACACACAGACTGGCGCAGCATTTGGCATGTAATGATTTATCGACATTTGTTGGCATCGCGCGTTCGCCAAACACTTAGCCCTCAATTTGTTTGTGCCGCTGAAGGTAAACGCACTTAACAAGCGTCGTCATACAACAACAGCCCATACTGCAATTCAGCTTCAATGGCTTAACGTATAAGCATTGCTTTTATTGTCCTTGATCTTGTTGAATTTAAATCAGAATTAAGTAAGGCAAGTTAATATGTATGTTAGCAAAAAATAAAATTCATCTATGCATATTTCTATTATAAAACTACTTTGCAAATATATTACACAAATATATAAATATGAACTTATGTATACAATCTCAGTGTACACTCGCCTTTTCATTCTTATAAATTATTAACCTTTATTATGTGAATATCATATATGCATATACCTTGCTCATAAATTGTGAAAACTTGCCACATTACGCATACGCCGTGTTGTTGCTGTGCGCATAAAATATCTATAAAAACGCTTAAAATGTGTGAACCCCAACTCTAGTGTGCCGAGGGACAAAACTTTCGACCATAAAATTTGTTGTCTTTCGCATGTGTGTGCGTGCGTGTGTGTGTAAAACGGCCACTTAATAGACTAACACTTTCAGAAAGAAAGGCGTGGCTGGGTCTTAATTTTCAATATTTTGTTGCATGCTGCAAACTTTGCAGCAACTTTTTCACGTATTATAACATAATTAATTAATGTACGGAAAGAAAATAAAACAAAAGCGTATGAGTACTTTAAGATTGCTTCTTTAATATCGCTAGGCGGACATCGCAAGGCGGCAGCAGAAGTTATTTATATGACCTGCACTTACAATTAGTGCGGCAGGCAAGTACTCGGAGCTGTAGGACAGCTGCTAATTTATCGTTTGTTATGTTTAAAATGTAAACGAAAAAAATACCACAAAATTACAGAAAAAGTACAACAAAACTTATTTAAAAAGAGATTTTGCCAGTGGCCACAGCCATTAACGGCCATTGTGTTAAATATTTTGCAAGCAGACAAAAATATTTGCAGGCTAAGAAAATGGAGTTGCCCATGTGTGCATACTTGAGTATATGTGTATGTGTGTGTTACTTTTAAGCCACTTCCCTTTTTCGTTTCGCTTTGCTTTAAAGCAGCTCTAGCATTATTGCGGCACATTAATCACGGGCAGGAAGCTGCCAGCGGTGCACCACTCGCCCCAGCCTGCCATCCACTGAAAGCAAGAGTGTTTTAGTGTCTGCTTTCTGTACTGTCAAGTACAGGCTAGCAGCCTAAAAGCATACCACAAAATATATGGCCCGGGCAGCACATAAAATTAATATGCAATTAAATAATATTAGCAAAATGTGCGGCAAATTGATAATGCGACTAATATTTAATGGCAAGTCAATTTGTTTGTTCACTAAAAACTACACACACTCGATACACGCGCTGCAATTGGAGTGGGTGAAACAATTGAACCCACCGATTTGTTTGCCATCAATAATTATGCGTAAATTATGCACAATCTAAGCAAATAGCAAACATCAACAAACTGTATTTTGATATTGGCTAACTGAAACATAAAATACCCTATTTTAAAATAACTACAAAATTTAACAAGCAGGCAAATATTTTTGCACAGGAAAATTGTTTGAGAAGTGACACAAGGAATACTAGTTTCTCCAATATAAAAGATAAAGACTAAACCGAAAAAAAAACATTTTTTAATTTTGTTTTACTTTTCGATTTTTAAATGCTGCCTCGCATTTCAGCTACTATACCTCTCTTTTATTTTCGGTCAATTCAGTATGCAGCAGACCATGCAATTGTTTATTTTTTTGTATATTTAGACTAGCCACTAGCTAAAAAATATTCCTTCAATTTAAGAAAAGACGAAATTGAGTTTTATAGCCAATACAAACAAGTAAGAGTGCTCTAGTCGGAAGTGTCCGACTAGGTGATACCCAAACCCTTTTTCTACTTACGCCGAATACAGCTCGCGCTAAGCGATTCGATTCCTTTGCGTTTCAATTATTTTACCCATGTGTATGTAAAGGGATATTCTTGCATCAATAAAAATTTATTTAGCCATAAAATGCAAGATACTCAATCTGTATATACTATTCTGGAAGCTACATGTCAAATGTTGGTAAATCTAGCTCTTTAAACCTAAGGGATTTGAGCAGTAAACAGGCTTTAGATATCGATTTTTATCGATTGCTTGGCAACAGGAAGCATTATTGATGATCGAAAACAAACTCGTACTGCGAGGACCAATTTAAAAAAAACATGCCATACGGACAGAGGGACAGACAGACATTAAAAATATTTTTCAACAATTTCTGTGCCTAAAATTCGCTTATAATGAATCTTCCTAAGTGCCCTAGCTGAAATCCATCCACTTTATTAATGTCTTTATTATGTATAGTAGAAAAGACTTCCTTTTTTTTTGGGCGGCTTGCAATGCTTTAAAATTGTAAATGAATCTGAATCTCAAACCGGAACGATTTTTTAGAACAACTCTCGTGCACCCTGTTACTCCTTATGAACCAAAGAATTCAATTCTCAGAATCGAGATAAGATTCGGTTCCCTATTTACATAAATCGTTAGACATTACTTTGTGCTAGTATTTACCTTGGGGCTATAACAGTTGAAGCATACACTATTTCCCAACTTCGGTACAGGGTATAAAAATCCACACATTTTATAAATGTCAGTTTAGTAGAATAATTGGGTATTAAAAATGTAGCTTGCAGCTTTTTGAATTTAATTTTACAAATTAAAACTGTTTGCGCAACTCAACCAACTTGTAAAAAACTATAGGCACGGATATATAGATATATATGAATATACATATATACACATGCATATATCTATGCTAAGTATGTGAATATGAGCGAACTTTGTAATATTAATTTGATTTCATTACAATCTCTATGTAAATGGTCTGTTGGCAGACCGCTCGGCATTGTTACAGATAATTAATTTTATTTCATTTCGAATTACATGCGTTTGCATAATTGAATGTTAAAATCAGTTTAATGAATTTTACTAGAGCAGGCGTATAATTGTGAAATATTCTATGAGCATAAATATGCCTATTAAATATGAGTATTGTTTAGCTTGCACGTATTGCAAGGGCTTTGTACAAAATCCTCTTAAACAATTTTCATTTTGTTGACTCTGAACAATTACAAAACATTGTTAAGCTTGAAAAATGCTTTTTCAGCATTTTTTCTCTCTATTTTCAATCTAGTTTGACATTGAAAATTGCAAAAGCACACAGCCATATTGTTATATAGCATTTGTGATTATTAAACTTTTACGTCGTCATTTTTTATTATTGACCGTGATATTGTAAATCATAAACCAAATGCTGTGCGTCTGTAGTGGCATTATAATGCTGCCACACATACACACACACACACACAAGCAGATACGCACACATGTGTCACACACATATGCATAAATTGTATTTACAATTGTATGTGGCAACGTTATGGGGGACATAAAAAATATGCATTGCATATCGCTGGGCGCTGTAAGCTGCATATTTATTTATTTATTTGTTGCTAGCAAACAAAAGGAATTTGGCATTTTATATCTTTCATATGCCCGTTATATGGCTTGATTCCATACAACTTTTTGCTATGAGCGATATCTGTAAGAGGGTTATGTCAATGCATGAAAAATCTATTAAATCAACTCGTTTTTGTCGAAATATACTTTCGATAGCTAATATACATATGTATACGTGCTCCAGCTATCCGATTTGAAGGAAGCATGATGGACAATTTTCAATTATTTTGTGGCATGATAATTTCCTTATACAAATCATTTCCAAAAAGTGCAAATTTGTTGTTAAGGTGCGCTAAATGAAATAACTAGAATAATACACATTAATTTTTAAATACGCTAAACAATCTAAATGCCATTTTGCACAAAGGAGCACAGTAAGAAGACTTTAGAGCTTTAGTTAGCTTTTGAGATTCTCACTTATGTAAATTATGTAAATCTACATACCAAAGACGTAAGCTGGTATTTAATATGGTGAACGGGTCGTGAGTTGACAGTTTGCTGCATTAAGGGCTGCTGGGCTTACGTATTTGTAGAAATTGCCTGACTATTTCCCCACCTGGCTGTACTCCAGAACACGTTGCAACTTTAATTTAATCACCATATAAAATATGTAGCAAATGGAAAATGTTGTTATTCAATTTGCTGCTGAATGAAGTGATGTGTGCACCACTGCTGTTGCCTACCCAGTGGTGGCAAAAGGGGGCAATGGCAATGGGGCGGCTACTTGAAATGAGTGGCATGTCGTGTCGGTTTTGGGTAGCGTGCCATGGCCATGGCTACTCCAGAATCGTTGCACGGGCCGTGCCCAACATGTTTACGGCGGTGCGTGCAGCACGTTGATGCATGTTTATTTTCGATTGCCGCCGTTGAATGCAGCATCGCATACATCTACATACATACATATGTACGTATATGTCTTAACATATATACCCTTATACGATGAGTACAGGTCATAAAATCTGTCGCTTTTTTGCGCTACTTTTCTTTTGAACGCCCGCAATAAACGCACGGTGTTTTTCATAATGCATTTTTAATATAGCCCACACAGATTGTCATTTTTTATTTTCCGAATTTCACCTTTCACTGATTTTAAAATTCATTTTATTTTATATTGTCGATTTGCCCTTTTTATTTCCTTGTGTATTTATTTATAAACAATCAGTTGGCCCCATTGAATCGTGTAATATACGCGACTGACAAAGCCGTATTGAAAAGAAAAAATACAAAAACAATTGTAATCAATATTTTTATTACTCCATGCTATTTCGATTTATGAGTGATTTTCAATTTTTTTCCATTTGATGCAGCTTTTTTTTGAATTCCGTTTACTTATGTTAAGTAGTTAAGTGTATATCAATTTCGAAAGATTTTATATTATATGTCATTTATATGTAAAGCGGATTTAACAATGATATATTCCTCATTTTCTCAAAGTCTATTAAACTTTACCTACTAAAATTGATTACGTTTAAGGAAATTATTTTACATATGTTAATGAAAAAATTACTTTAAAAACGTTAAGTACAGTTAAAACTCTTTATTCAGTTAAAAATAATCGTAATATTATTTAAACAATTTTCAGTTTTCTTTTACCTAAATATTCCGATAGTAAACCTGAAAACATATTAAAAAAATGTAGATACAATTTAAAAAAAAAAAACAAACATTTCAATTAAGTAAAATCGTGAAAAAACTGTGTACATCTTATGTTGAGCAAAAACGTTTTGAATGCATTTTTTTTAAATGCGTTTTTTATAACTGAAGATTATAGATATCAATGTAAGCCATCGTTAGCCACAGCCGCACCCCACTAAATTCTGCTTGACAGCACCCAAGACGGACGAACAGGCCATAAGCATTTGCGCACGGACCTACGCCTGGCCACAGCACAGCAATTGCCACAGTCACCGCCATCCCACCTCTTAGCAAAAAGGCACATTAATAATTTTTGGCCAGCTATTTGCTAACCAATATCAAGTGGCAAGTCATTATTCATAGCCTGCCTGCCAACTAATGATTATGAACAGTTTACCAGGGATACACTCGAATACGCCAAATGGCTGGAGCCATAGGTACCCACCTATAGAGTTGTGGGCTAGAACTAGAGGCTGTTCATGCAGAAAATTATATGCATAAAACAAGTGATTATGCTGTCGAGAGCGCTTGCTATTATTAGGACTGTAAAAATGGCATAAAAATGGCAGAACAAGCGACAAAAGCTTCATCGTGGCCCAGTCAAGCGTTCGAGTAGAAAAATTACAAGTCAACAGCAACAAGAACAACTTGTAAGAATGCTCTAGTCGAAAGTGACACGGTTGGGTGATACCCTGTACAAACATTCGGCTTCATATAAACGCATCCATATCCAATACTTCAAAATAGAGCTGGTTGTTTCACTTCAAATAGTCGACAGCCGATGCCAATAATACTATCGATAGACATGAATTTTTATAATGCCAAAAATAATCCTATGTTAAGTTCAGCAAAAGCGCGATAGTTTTATATATTGATAAATGAGCATTTATTCTTGTTGATAATGAGAATTTAAGAAATAGGATGACGAGGATTTAACAAAAAATCATTAAAAAAAATAATCAATATGAAGTTTTTGTTTTCAAAATACGCCCGATACCTTGTTATGATTTTGGGAAAATATCTAAAATGTAAAAAGAAACAAATTAAACTACGATAAACTAAAATCTACAAGCTTTACGAGATTTAACAATTCAAATCTCCAACCGACAATTATTATATGCAAACTATAATTAATCATTCTTCTCTCCATTGCGATTACACCCCATTCTTGGTTTATTTCTTTGTGTACATGGTATAGCAAGTACAGCAAATGCCGCTAAACAGCCTTCAACAATAAGTGCAAGTCAAGCATGGGGCTTGGACTTAGCCAGGTTGGCAACGCCGGTAGGCAGCCAGCCAGGTGCACAAAGTGGGCGTGGCTTTAACATCCGCTTAATGGTAAAAGTTTTTTGCATGCGCAAAGCCAGCGCTTTAATAATGTAACCTCAAAATTTGGGTCAGTAGTCGCTTTATGGAAAGTCATTTGGATGTTGAACCGAGTTGGCGAAAAAGTCGCGCTCTGGCAATTATGACACGACCATATGTTGCAGCCACGGCTAAGAGCCAGTGGCAGCTGCAGGTGCATTTGCCACTCTGACTCGAGCTCCCCTTGCGTTTATTTTGTTTTTTTTTCTGTATGTGTTTTGCTTTTTGTGCTGGGGCTGTAACCCGTTAATGTGCTGCACTTAAAATTTATACCATGAAATGGTACAGCAGACAACTTTAACTTGTTGTTGTTACTTACTTTTTGGTTTATTTGCTGCCGTTGTTGTTGTTATTGCTGTAGTGTGGTATACTTTTTGTGAGGGTCGCCTTAAGTGCTCAGCAGAAGCCACAGGACTTCACACGCCGGCAATGTGCACACAGCTCGCTGCATACCTGTGGTCAACCGCCACAGGTGCCATTTATAATTCAGCCACAATTTTAATTATGTTGGTAAGTCAGAGCCAGCAGCAGCAGTTTCAGCACCCAAAGCAGTGAAATAGCCAACTGCCAACTGTCCCCCACTTTACCATTTGTGGTCAAACTATGCGTATGCGTAATCTCAAGGCGTAATATTAAATGCATAGCAAGCAGTTGGCTATTTGGTTAAGTGTCGCAAATGCGCTTAACTTTGCAAAAGATTTTGTTTTTGCTCTCACCACTTATGTGGGCATAGGTGTCGCTGTCAATTGGCTTAGCTGCTGACGTTAGCATTTACATGGCTCCTGAGTGCCCGCTAATGGATAGGTTGAAGCTGGAGATATCAGCGCTGAAGTGAGCTTCTATCAAGGATAGTTCTCTGGTAGCATCTTACCGTCTCAGTTTTGCTTTTTCTTCACGCTTGAGACTAAAAAACATTAATTATATCTATCTTATGTAAAATAAACCACCAATCAATTGCATTTTCAAGTTTTTCCGTTGTTATAAAAATCTTTTAACATAACACAAGAGTTGTCGAAAGTAAAAATCGCACGTGTAAAATTGATCGCTTCAACATTCTAATGAATATGGAACCAAAAAAGAAATGTCTACTATATAAACTTTAGTTTCTTAATCATCAACATAATAATAGTATAACAACCCTTTTAAAGGTGAACTCTAATGATTGTATGTTCTCATAGTTTGAATTGCCAAAAGCTTTTTATGCTTTCAGCCAATTAGAACTAAATGCAACCCACTAAAATTATACCGAAAAACTTTGCTTGTGTGTGCACATCAGTTTTTGTAATAGGCGCCATAGCTTATGCTTTATATGAGCCATAAAAACTGTGGGCTCTTGTTTTGTTATTGTTTTCATTCGAGTTTTATGAGAGGGCGCCTACAATATAGTGCGCAGCAAGAAGAAGAGAAGAGTTGCTTGCCATATGCTAAACTTAAGATCGTTAAAGGACCATCAAGAAATGCGCATTGTTGTGCATTCAATTGCTCTTCAGGTTTTCCATTCTATATATATTTTTTTTTTTATGTTGGCAAGGTACCGGCTCATAATCATCATAAGTAATCTAAATTCACAGTTATAGCATTGTTGAGCTCTAGGTTTGGCACCGCATCTTCATCCATCTCGCTCGCTCCTCTTGAGCGCATTGTAAAGTGCAAAATTTTATAGTCGACTTTTTGGCAGCGGCAGTAAAACTGAATCGTGTTATGGTGCTGCCTGTTTTCCTGGTCAAGTGTGTTGCACATGAATGGAAATGACTTTTGACTCTGGTTCTAAGCAGTTTGAGTATGTATGTTGCACACACTCACACACTTATACACACACACAAGCACTGGTTGTTTATTGTAATTTACATTTATGGCTATTGTAATTATAATTGTTTTCCGGCAAGGCAGCCCGTTGTTTTACACACACACTTACACACATACTCATTAAAAATTACACTGTGGGGCGCATAAATATTATTGTGCCTGTCTCTGGTCGCATTATGTTTTGTCTAGCCTCACATTTGTTGTTCATTAATTAATTTTAATGTTATTGTGTTGCATTTGCAAAATATTTTAATGCGCCCATTTATTTTGTATCTTCGTTTGTTGTTCAACGATTTGCAGAATGTTTCGTTTATTATTTAGTATAAAATATTTATTTTGCATTTGTGTTCTATTAAATAGCCTTCAACATTGATGCAATGCTGAAGTTTGTTTCTTTTTCTTAATTACAGCTAGTTGAAAAAAGTTAGACTGTAACACCACGGAGATGACTTTAAAAACTAACAACTAAGAGTGCTCTAGTCGGAAGTGCCCAACTAGGAGATACCCTAAACATTCTTCCACTAAAAACAAATGCAGCTCACGCTAAGCGTCTTTCGTCGACGCTTTACAATTATTTGACCAATATCACGGGATATTCTAGCATTAATAAAAATAACTTTAGCCATAAAATTAAACATACTTATTCTATATAGAAGCTACCTTTGAAGAGATTTGCTTAAAAAACCAGGATGTTGATATCGATTTTTATCGATTACAGGGAAACGGGACAAGTCGCTAACTCTTATAGGTTCTGCATTCTGGATCAACTTGACTATTGATGCTAGACCAAGAATATGTGTATATACTTTATGGGTTCGGAGACGCTTCCTTCTAGCTGTTACACAATACCGATATTCCTTTTGGCCATTTTTAATGGGTTCAGATATACAAATGTTTCGCAATGGTGAGGGCATGGCCATATTATTTATGGTCCCATCTTTTGAGGAGACCATGTACAAAGTATAGTTGAGAACAGAAGTTTATTGTATGAAATATAATTGATAATTACATTTAATAAAGCAATTTTATTGCATTGCCGAATCGAAAACGTTTTAAGAGTAGAAATAAATATAAATATTAGAAACGAATTGAGTTTATTATTAGCATGCAGTTGTGCGGCTTTGCATTTGATATGTTTTTTCAATTAGTGCAACGTTTGATATTGCAATGCCAAAAGATTTTCTTGGCAATTCATTCTACAAATATTGACAAAATAAATTGCTGGAGAAAAACAAGGCCACAACAAACACAATAAAACCAATTAACATACATGCATTAGTAGAATGACAAACACAATGTTTATTATTGCAGTACATGGCTTTAAACACGATAGGCTTGAAAAACTCCAAAGGGAAACACAGATTTACACGTTAGCAAACATAATGAATACACTTGAAAAACGTTGTTCAACATATTACAACTATCAAACTCTTGCATAAAAATACTGCCCGCAACCCTTTCAATCATGTTAATTATTTCAGATCCAAAGAGCCAACATTTTAAGATAAGAAAGTTCGGTTTAGTACGGGCAACACCCCCTTGGTATTTTCTCTTATACCAACCGCAGATACATTTCTAGGTGTGTATATGAATCTTTACTTAAGCCATATGCAGTCCACGTTTACTTAAGCTTTCTAATAATTCTCCTGTAACGATGTAAAATCAAAAAACTCACTTTTAAATATCGTCCCAATATGCGATTCTCATGAACTCAAGTAGGACCCACAGGTTTTCATGGATTGCTTATAAGTGTTATATTAACAAGTTGTATTGGCAATCCAATAAACTTTATCTCTGTTTACACTCTAGTACTAATTTTGCGTCTTGAACTAACGCTTTCCCTTATATTATTCCCCTTTCTTAGGGCTGCTCTGTCCCTGACCCTCCGTGTGTTTCGAATATAATCATGCGTTTGTTTGTGAATCTTCGGAAAGCATATACTTATTATACATAGATAAGAATTTATGAATAAATGTATCACAATATCTCTATATATAAAACTCTTTGTCCTGACTGACTGACTGAACGATTGACTGACTGACTGTTTGGTTGGGGATCAACACCCAGCCTAAGCCATAAGAGCAGAACAGAAATGTTCACTATAGTTACCTTATGTGATGAAGGAAATTCCACCCGCATGTGTAGGAAAATCGCAAAAAACGTACGTATGAAACTTTTTTGTGTACCATTCGATCGGACTCAAACTCATTTTCAAAGATCTTTGTTCAAATTCATTTGAAGTGTGCTTCAAACTTTTTCGAAGAAATGCATACCTCCATGCTGAAAATGGGGGTCAAAGATTTGGTGGGTGACGTTTCGCGCACAAATTCATTTCCAAGGACATGTGTTTTAGCGATTTGGGGAATTCCACCCACAAAACAGCGAAAAACCGCTGTGTGAAAGTTGCTTTCTTATCATCAGATCGTCTTCAAAATCATTGTCAAAGATATTTGTGAGGTGAAAGGATTAGGTAACGAAAGCTTATTCTTCAGCTTACAGATTCTCACCGCAAGACTAACATGGGCTTGTTTATTCGATTCACTTAATACATATTTTTAAATATAATTGGAGATCAACATGGGTAGATCTCAGTTTTCCACGGGCGGGTATATGGCGGAAAGTTAATATCTAATATTTTTGGCACAAAACAGTAAATTGATAAAATACCTGACGAAAACTTTCTGATTGTTTTACGAATTTCAATAAATTCAACTAAACAATACTTAAGGAGCTTAACTTGTATGCCAAACTTTGGCTTATACCAACACAATGTACTTCGAAAGCTGAACCAAACTACATCAAATTGCTTAAAATTAAATTTTCAAAGTCTATTATCCAGCTTTCGTAAACAAGCAAATTTCGTTTTGTATAGAATTTCTCAATTTAAATTTACTTCACAGACATTAACAAGGTAAAGCATCGATAAGCTGGCTAGCACGCCGCACTTACACACGTTTTGTATGGCATTCGGTTAGCCAACATTTTAGACACTTTCAATATTTGTCAGATACGGCAACTCAAACGATTCTATGTCACTCAATTCTCTGTACAATTACTTGAAATTCATTTACTATTCAAGGGCCGGCTGCTTTTGAGCTTTTGTGCATTGTTAAATTTTATTTACCTGCCTGAATTTTGCAAGCCTCGTATTGTTGCCGTTGCTGTTGTTCTATTTACAATAGCATTGCAGTCCAGAAAGTCGATCGACCTGGCCACAGGAGAACATAACAGCAACAAAACCGGCAGCTGAACTTTATATATAAGTTAAATGTATGAAAACAATAATATTTGTTTAGTTTTAACGTTAATGGAAATTGAATGCTTTCAATATATTGCAGTGAAATAAATTTTGCTTAAATTCATTTGTTTCACAGCTGCATCGAAATATAAGTATGCCCATAAATAACAGAAACAAAAACAGGAATAATAACAAATAGTCGAAATTTGTCAGAAAGTTACCAGTTGCTGGCCCTTACCTCCAAACTAGTCATAAGTACCAAAGGGCGTTATTTAAGAAGATATTTATACCCTAAAATGGGGCACATTGGTTTTAGTATTTAATAAAATAACCTGTGAACCTTTACAAATACTGATAAATAAATATATCCGCCGTCTCAACTTGTTCTTCTTCTTTCGAATGCTTATAGACTGTCCATATTTGGTTAAGCAGAAATCTCTGAAGTGACATTTTAGTAGTCTACACATTAATTTCAATTCCACGCCCATATAACACAGCTGTACACACGCCCCCATGTGCATTGTCCGTGGAAAAACGCGTATCTCATATTACTACTTATTTTGAATATATTTTGCGGGAAGCTGGGGAAATGTTAAGTTTAATTTAATTGCCACAGCAAAAGGCCAAAGGGCGCAACAATGTGGACCAAGGCACAGGGCAGACACCTACACACACACACACTTGTAGTTGTTTGTCATTATTAACGTGCGCACACACACACCCCAACAAACACACACACACACACACACACACACACATTGACATTATTATTGTTTCGCACATTTGTCGTTGTTATTGTTGCTCTTGTACGGGATATATGTTTATGTAGTACATAGCCCCTCTGTATATTGGCCAGACAACTCATGTTTGAGTGCGGCATACATGTTAATGATTGTACGCACACACACACACACACACACACACACACACACACACACACACACGCACATGCACACGCACGCCCACGCGCGCACACAAGCAACGGCAATTATTATTGCGCCGCATTTTTGGCGTTTGTTGGCTTAAACGTAACCACACATTTGGGGAAATTATTGTTAATATGCAGCTGCGTACCTGCCTTAATATACAGCCAATTTTCAAACCGTATTCAGCCGCAAACAACCGTCGCTCCCGCCATGCGTGTCCCGATTTTGATGCCCTGCCACCTGGCATTTAATAAGTTTAAAAGTGGTTTCAAATCAACCACAATTCATGAATCTGCGCACTTTGAGGCCTAAACATTTTTAGGCTGAGCATCAAATAAGTTGAGTTACAAGTGTGAACCACAAAATTAAATTCTCATAGAATTTTTAGTACTTAGTATAAATGTATAAATAGTTTTAAAATAATAGTAAAGAATCGTTAAAATTATAATAACAGTAATTTCTTAAAATTCAATGAAATCTTCAATTAAAACAATATAGAGTCCGCTTTAAATCATAATTTGATATGTAAGCCGCTGTCTTTCAATTTGAACACACAAATAAAATTGCAAAGGGTCAAGATGTATGTGGATAAAAATAACAAGTAAGAGGTTCTAGTCGGGAGCTCCCGACTAGGAGATACCCTGAACCCTCATATTCCAACACCAAATGCCACTCGCGCTAATACATAAAGAGTAGCGGGGAGGTGGCGATAGGTATTAAATGAAAGATAATCGATATATATATACTATTCTAGAAGCTACATGTCAAGTTTGGTAACTCTAGCGCTTATTATTTACCAAAATTGCTTAAAAAACGGGATTTCGATATACATTTTTATCGATTACTTGGAAACGGGGCAAGTTATCGTTTATCGGAAACAAACTCGATCTGCGCGGGCACTAGGAGCACCTACATCTTAAATTTCAAGTCTCTAGATCTTATAGGTTCTGAGATCCTTGCGCTCATACATACGGACGGACGGACGGACGGACGGACGGACAGACAGACGGACATGGCTAGATCGACTCGGCTATTGATGCTGATCAAGAATATATATACTTTATGGGGTCGGAGACGCTTCCTTCTGCCTGTTACATACATTTGCATTTTGCACAAAAACATAATACCCCTTTTACCCATTTTTAAAGGGTTCAGGGTATAAAAATGTTTCCACATAACAATATAATCGTTCACCATGTGGTCTATATTTTATATACCATACGGCATTAAATCTCTTATTCAATACGCTACACATTATACATTTTTTATATTTACCCAGTAACATCATGATCAGCAATAAAATTCATCAAAATCAATTTGCAAATATTTGGTAATATCAAAAATGTTCAAAATTTCAATAAATGCAACTTTAAATTTTAATCAGCTTTTGTTTAATTCCGCTCATACACTGAAAAACGCTTATTGAAGAGTAGGCAGGCGCATTGTTATTGCAATTGAAATATCAAAAGATAATTAACATAATAATATTGTATACCCACTCACATACAACACACACACACACACACCAGTCAGAGAAATGCAGGCGTCCAAAGCCAGTAAAAATAACAAAAGGCAATATGGAACTTGGAAATAGCGCAGCGAGTAAAATTTATTACAGCCAACACACACACAGCAATCGCATAAAGTACTCGAGCATTCACACACACACACACACACACACACACACACATATACGCAAACAGCCACAGTAACATGGGCTCACATTAGCGTTTTGCTATCAACTGCAGAGCATTTGGCAGGAAGCTCCTCACTTCGGCCATGAAACACTTTGGCACAAATTTGAATTTTATTTGCTATTTCCGTCGTTATATTGTTTGAGTACTCGTAGGTGCAACTGTGCATGTGTGTTTGGGTGTGTATGTGAGTGTGCATCCATAAGGCTGATGAAGTTGCATACGAGTATTACCGTTAGCCCTGGGGCGCTTTTGCTTTTGCCATGCACCAACTAAAAACTTATAAATACGTCATGCTGCTAATGTGCCATAATATGGTATAGAACTGAAGGTATCTTTCCCAACACCTTACACAATACAAACCCAACTACTAGTCCTTTTGCTCGAGTCTTTTGATTGCTCCAAGGAAACACATAACTGTATGGATATGGATTAATGTTGTGCCAGTTAAGCGGCGAAAGTGCATATAGAATTTATGATGTATTTTACGTGAGTAGCGACGATTTCAATAAGTATCTTAAAGATACTTCGACCACTTGTATTTAATTTATTTTGAAAAACAAAACACATTTTTTATGTTTTTAATAACTATAGATAAATGGAATTAAGTGTAGTTAAAATGTTGACAAACTATAATGGAACAAAGTTTTTTGCTCTATGGTAAAAAGTTTATACAACCATAAAAGAATTTTTAATGCAATATAGAGAGAGATTTATTATTAAAAATATAATTATTAATAGATGTTAAATAATTCGCTCACTTTATTTTTATACCTATTTATAATTTTTGTTTGTATATTTTTAGATGCTGTTTAACTTTAGTTCCGACCCAAAAGAAGCTTAGAATTGTGTGTATAAGAACGCCCAGACTGAATTACTTTTACATTAATACAAAAGCAATTATGGAGAATACTCACAGAAATAGTCTTTGTACAAGCCCATCTCAATAAGCCACCTTAGGCATATTTGTCTCATCTAGCAAAACAATAATTGAGTTATGCATAGTTCGGCTATCGAATACAATTTACGATGTAAATGTAAAGAGCCAAATTGCATTTCATTTTGTTGGAGTACCTGATCGTTCTCCCTCATGATAAGCGAACAACGCAAAATATTTTTTAACAAATTATGCGCCTAAAAGTAGGCAAGCAAATGGCAAAACGTTCTGCTTTTAAATTCACTTTGACTTGCGTCATTTCCTGCAGCTAAATCACTAATTAAAACCGTTGACCGTGATATGTTTACACGCTAAGAGCCGCACATCCAACGGTCCAAAAAAGCCCATGGGCCCAACGGGACGAAATTTGGGGTTTCAAAAAGTGACTACAGAACATTTGCTGTGTACATTAAAATGTAGATATGCATGTTCAAATATATGTTTAAGAAGCTGCTAATATAAATAATGAAAGTACATTTTTGTTTGTTTTTATTTTAATCTAAAAGTGTAAACGAGTGCGCTTGTATAAATTTTAAGAGAAAAACATTTTTATAATACAAGAAAAGTAAATAAAGGTACAAATTAAAACATATAAACATTCAAATTATTATTAAGTAAAGCCCACAAATCAAAATGTTAATTTAATTAATTTAAATTAAATCCAACACGTTGTGTTTCTCATCGCAATTCTCCTGCTGCAGAGTAACCTATTTTAAACCAATTTCCAAATTTTTCCACCTCATTTCTTAGTTCTTATCTTAAGCTTATGAAAAGCTTGTTCTTATATAAAGGGTGCAATGGCCAAAAAGAGATAGATTCTAAAACTAATAATGGCGATTGTCTTGCAGCGCTATGTAAAAGCTTTTCAGTCATACAATTCACTATAAAATCGTAGACTAACGAACAAAAAAATATTTCCTTGTATCAAAATTGTATATTTACAAAGCATTCGTAGATATAGCTAGTTCATCTCTCTTCTTTTTTACAACACTGCTGCAGAGGTTAATTTTCTTTAAAAATAAAAATAAAAATTTTGATTCTATAAAATTTAACATCTGTGAAAAATTAGTAAAAACAAGTAAGAGATTCTTGTCCGGAGCTTCCGACTAGAAAATACCCTGAGCCTGAGAATAGTTTCTTCGGTAGGGCTCGAACTCGCGACATACCACACCACTTCCCACCGCCTCTACTCAACAGCCACACCAATATTTGAGTGTTAATGGGAAAAAACGGTGGGGCTTAATACTGTCATTGGGTCAGATAAATATACCCTCCACGTTGGATCACAAGGGTGTCCATGTTGAAACCTCTAGCTCTTATCGTAGTCTAGTGCATTTTTTAAAAGAAAACAATGATCACCACTTCACTTACCAGCTTCTTCTTCATGTTAATCATCCAAAATTTGGCTAGCACCACCCCTGAAGATTACAGCTTAGGCGACATGGACACATTGTCGTTCGTATGGTCCGACAACAGGAAAACGGAAAAGTTTTTGAGGAACTGATCCAAAATAATTTCTTCTTCATTGATTTGACTCGTGAGCCTAATAATAAGGAAGCGCTGAAAATCAAGCACAGAGTGTTGGTGGAAAAACCTAAGAAAAGTTTGGATGCCATTCTTTACCACAGATGTCAAGAATTTGGACATACAGAAAAACTATTGTATGCGACCTTACATCTGTGGAAAGTGTGCTGAAAATCACCCAACAGCTCAATGCAAAGAAACTTTGGTTGAGAAATTCTCCTGTATCAACTGCGGTGGAAATTATGAGACTTGGCATAAGGGATGCAATGTGTTCAAAGCTAAAACGCAAAAGCGATTCCAACAGTAAATACTACTATAGAACTGAAAAATACTGGTTGAAGCAAAACCGACCGCCAGCAATCTATTCCAGAAGAATTAGTACGTGGAAATTTATCGCATGCAGATACTCTGCGTACTGGGATACAATATTTTAATGAAGAGACAACAAATAGGAACTGTAACCCCAAGTACCAAGAAACCTCCCGAGAAATAAATGGTCTCCACAAACCCCCCTTGCACGTAAGTTCGAGAATGGTGGCGGCAATAGAGACTCTCACGGTGAAGGTCGACGCTCTACATGTTATGTTCAAGGAACTTCAGGAGACGAATCAGTTCCTTAAACAAATGTGTCTGAGTCTTTTGAACGTCAAAAAAAAAAACGCACAGTTCACAAAACCTCGGATTTCAGGGCATGTGAAAGAGCTAAATCACTTTCTTGCTGAGCATAATGATGTGATGCTTATTACAGAGACCTGGCTGCAGGACGATGGATCCATCTTTATTCCAGGCTACAAAATCCACAAAGCGGATCATCCTAGTGAAAGAGCAAGTGGAGGAGCTGCGGTGCTTATTAAGCAGGAGATCGAATTTTCCCAAAATCAACCAGTAAGCACGGAGAAATTGCAAATGACCAGCATCCAAACTGCAACTAGCAGGGGTGAATTAACCATTGCTTCGACATATCTCCCGCCGCAGCTGTCGTGGTCAACAATGGAGTTCCAGCTACTTTTCAGCGGACTAGGAAGAAAGTTCCTTATGGGAGGCAACTTTAACGCCAAAAACAGATACTTGCTGGACGCTGTGCAAAACTCATCAGCTGAAATACTAGCGACTGAACAAGCCACTCACTTCCCGTATGCCCAAAGTTACACGCCGAGTGCAATTGACTTCTTTGTTTATAACGGGCTTCACCCAGATGGCTTAAGTATAAGGCCTGAGTATCAGTTATCCTCCGATCATATCCCCCTGGTAGTTGCTTACGACTGTATTCCAAAGAGAAAAACAATTAAAGGTCGCCTGCTGCCTCCCGGAGCCAACATTGCTGCTTTTAGACGAGATCTGGAGGAAACTCTTCACTTAAACCTGGAAATACTAACACCAAAAGACATCGAAGATGCACATGTACTCTTCTTGAAGAAGGTGCACTTGTACACTCAAGACCCCCAGCAATCAATGCACTGGCTAATTAAGAGAAGACTTAGAAGGCAGTACTGTGGTACCGAAGATCCAACTGCGGACAGGGTCTACCGCAGGGTGTCGAACCGGGTCAAAAAGACATAGACAAAAGAAAATGTTTCTCCAAATGAGTCTTCAAGTCACTTCCTGTGGAGACTGGCGAGAAGATATAAACAGCAAGTGACTCCCAAAATTTCCGATCAGAAAGCCTGACGGATCTTGCGCCGGATCTTCAAAGGAACGTGCTGATGCATTCGCCGAAGACTTAGAAGAACGCTTCAAGCCTTTTAATATAAGCCTTGCAAGCAGCAGGGTTAAACTCACAAAGGAAAGCCCAGGTCACTTAAGCCTCCCAGTTGCTCAGACCACATAGCAGCAGACCACGGTCAGTGCAGTCCAATTTTTAGTACTAACCTTCAATGCGGTATTGAAACTAGACGTTGTAAGCCCTGAAGAGCAGATTGGGCAAACATAAATGGCTTCTGAACAGTAGAAATGCCTTATTTTTAAACAAGTAACAGATTCTAGTCGGGAGCTCCTGACAAGGGAATATCCTGAACCCCCTTATTCCAAAACCAAATGCAAATATATATACTATTCTAGAAGCTACATGTCTAGTTTGGTGACTCTAGCTCTTATTATTTACCAAAATTGCTCAAAAAACAAGATCTCGTTATCGATTTTTATCGATTGCTTGGAAACGGAGTAAGTTATCGATTATCGGAAACAAACTTGATCTGCGCATGTACTAGGAGGACCTACAGCTTAAATTCCAGTCGCTAGCTCTTATAGGTTCTGAGATCCTTGCGTTCATACATACGGACGGACAGACGTACAGACAGACGGACATGGCTTGATCGACTCTTCTGTTGATGCGGATCAAGAATACATATACTTTATAGGATCGGAGACTTCCTTCTGCCTGTTACATACATTTGCACAAGAACATTATACCCTTTTTACCCATTTTCAATGGGTTCAGGGTTTAAAAATAAAGTAAGCATCTACAAAACCTGCATAGCTCCTGCCTGGCGTTATGAAATGCAAGTATACGGGATTGCTGCAAAATCCCGTCTTGCGAAAATCAGAGTGTTACGAGTAAAAACGATTCACAAGCTGTCTGTTGCCCCCTGGTACATGCGAACTTTCGATTTGGAAAGAGAACGTTATAAACATACAGGCTGGCCTTCTTAGGAGAAGTAGAGTTAGAGGAGTCCGAATGCGGAGGGGATTGCGGAGGATCATCTAATCGATTTCACAGATCGGTTTAGATAATCACCCTACCCATGTAACTTTTATGTTAGGCTTAACAGTAGAATAAATAGTATTGTAAATATTCACATAAGTTATATCAAAGTTGTTTCCAAATTAACAGTAAAATTGAAACAAAGCTAACAAAAATGTACAAAAAAAAAATCAACGCTAGGTCATAAAGGTTTTAGAACATCTCAACAATTATCCAGTACTATAACAATTATTTCGTTCAAAAGCACTTCCCATTGAATATAATCCATTTTTTCAATATGGTAAATAAACAAACTTACAGCCTGAAGTCAACTAACTAATAGCCATCATATGTACACAAATCTAGACACTTCATAACCGAATTTGACCACACTTTGCAGTCAATGCAATCAAACCAAAATTCTCATATAAAAAAATTTTACAAAACCCCTTGGCTAAAATCACATTTGTTGCGAAAACGTTAATTAAATCGCGAAACTTATCGTTTATATGTTTTCGCAACAGCAAAGAATAAAAAACATACGACAACATGCCCTGTAAAGGACATTTGATTTATAAAATAAAATGGAAAAATATGGTTTGCATTTTTTTTACCTTGCCAACTCGCACAATTGAATTCCATTTGTTAGTGCCTACATGGGGTATATACCTTTCTATGTGACTGATTAACTGACTGACTGACCGACCGACTGACTTACTGACTGACTGACCGACTGACATACTGACTTACTGACTGACTGACCGACTGACTGACTGACCGACTGACTGACTGTTTGGTGATCAAAGCACAGCCCAAAACATAAGAGCGAAGAATAGCTAAGAATTCCACCCGCATGTGTGAAAAAAGCAAGAAACGGTTGCACAAAAGATTTTGTTTACCATCCGATCGGCTTCAAACTAATTTTCAAAAATCTTAGCTCCAATTAATTTTTTCGGAAAATCCTCTCCTCCTTGGTGTTCTAAGTTTCGTCCGATTGGACGGAACATAAATATTTAACAAATACGTGTTTCAGAAATGATAAAAATTCCACCCCCAACTGTGGTAAATTGGCGGAAAATTTGCAATTATATTGTTTACCATCGAAACGATAAAAACTTTTTTTTAAGAATTTTTTTCAAAGTTTATTTGCTACGTTTTTTAATTAATCAAGCGCTCTTGGACGAAAATCATGTGTCAATTGAACCAACGAGAGTTTATTTTTGGGCTTCAAGACTTTCACCTCAAGACTTGGCGGAAAACGTTGTGCTCTTAATTCGGAAGACTTCAGACTTATTTTCAAATATATAAGCAAAAGTTATTTAAAGACGTTGAGTTCAAGATAATACGGGAAGATTTAAAAAAAACGATGAATGAAAAAATTATATCTTAAGTTTTAAACAATGATCCAGCGACGGGCAACGCCGCGGAATACCCGCTAGCTTATATATATATATATTCTTCTTTTCTTTTTTTTTGGGGTTGGTAATTTGCACAAACCAAGCGCTGAAATCCGCTGACAAATTACTAATTGAAAGCGAGCGCACGGCCAACTGTGCATGTGTGGTGGGCAGGTGGGCGTGGCCAGTCGAGCGCCCCGCTATGCTCCCAATACGCAGTGACCCGTACGGTCCACGTTTGTTTGCCCAAATGCACGATTTGCATGTGAGTTGAATCGAACGCCCAACGCTTGGCTATGTGAATAGTTAGCGCTATGAGTCTATGGCTGTATCAACGGCTCTGCCAATGGATGCAAATGCTGTTTGTCGAGCCCAAGGCTGCCGCTTGCTGCGCCCCTTGCCCCCGACTGCCTGCTTGCTAGCCTGACTGACTGATTTATATGCAAAACGCGACAAGAGCAGTTTTTCAATTAAATTCGTTTGAGTTGTCGTCGCGGATTTCAATTTGAAAGCTGCCATATAATTTATTAGCATTAGCCGCACAACGACTTGGGCCCACCCACCAACCAGGCAACAAAAAAAAAACAAAATTTTAAAAAATAGAACTGAAAAATATAAAACGAAAAACCGAATATAATGAAAGCAGAGCAGAGCTTCATCAAATGCGGCTCAATCCAATAACATAGAGAATGAAATTGTGACAAATTTGCTTTTCACTTTGGAAAATTAAAAACGCGCACATAAAATATACACACAGAGCAAAATTTTCATTCATCATCACAAAATTCCGCATTATGCGTCCACCAAAAGATGCTCTACCCAAGTCGAAGTATTTTAACTGCAATATCAATTATGTGGATTAGAATAATACAAATAATTTTTTTATTGTTTTAAAGTCTCTCGTGTGACATTGCCTTAAAAGTTAAAAAACAATATAACTTTTTTGTTTTATATATATTTTTTAAATTAAAAAATTAAAATTAGTATTTTCTTCTTTTTGTAAAAAACGGTTTTGCCTGACGGACTGATTGTCCGTCAATCAGTAGATACTTTGTTGGGATGAACTTTCAAATTCACTCGAGAGTTGTTTCACACTTTTTGGAAAATCCACGCCACCTTGGTGAAATAAGGGATCAAAAATGTGGTTGGTGAAGTTTCGGGTCCAAAATAATTTCCAAAATATTCGAGAAAATTCATCAAATACCGTTTTTGCACTTTTCGCAAAATCCACTTCTTTTTGATGGTAAATGCGGTTGTATGAATGAAAGATTATTGTTGCCTTCAAGATTCTCAGCACGAGACAGCACTAAAATAGGCGTTTTTCAACAACAAGTTTCAAATAACTATGTAAAAACTAACTTTTGATAGATGGTAAACGGGTAGTTGGATCGGGCAATTCCAAGGAAAGCTTATTAACATATATTATAATTGTTATTTTATTAGTTTCGTATCACGAAAAAAAATTCGACAGCAGTCGAACTCTCGCCCAGTTCTATTTATATAAGAACCTAAATATAAATATCTTTAAATCAAATAATACAATTCGAGAAGTTGAAAATTCGAGCAGTTCTTATTAAACGCTTTCAATTGTCGATGTGCCTTAACGAAATTCCCTATCTTGCATTTACAAATTTTGTACAATATTTTTGTTCCTTTTGTCATCGCTTGGCTTGGCAAACTTTAATCCAAGGCATTTGATATTGATTTACTTAAAAGGCAATATCAGTTTGCAAAGCAGCGGCAGAAGCAGCAACCCTTAGCTCAATACTCGTACAGCGAGCACCCATATCGGGAGAAATGTGAAAATTGTACAACGAAAATCGGAGTGAAATTAAACTAAACCCCGCCGGCGATAACATTGCCATTGACTGGCTGAGGATGGGGAGCCACAGTATAACTGGGTGTGGAGGACAGGCTGTCCGACTGAATGACTGTCTGTCTTGTTGGCATTCATTTTGGCTGTGCGGCCGACAACGCAACTTGGGTACACTTAAGCGACAACGTACTCGACTATGTCTGGGCTGCATGGCTGTTGCTGGGGCCGGGCGTGTTTCAGGGCCACGGATGTTCATGGCCCCTACCTTCCTAATGATACAAAAATTGCGATTTGAATGCAAATAACTGCAGGGCTACTCCAGACGGCCGGGCCGAGCCGAACCGGACAACAATTACATGGCATTGAAGTGGACTGCGATGGGGTGTCAACTCTGGCTGTAGCTTTTTCAACTGCCATTTAAATTTTACAAAATGCAAATGTAAAAGGAATTTTCGGGCTTTGGTTTCATGCGACGCCTGTTGGCATCTAAATGAAGTTCTTCTGGGAGGCTATGGCATGGCTGGCGGAAGCGGGGGAGTGCCCAAATGCCAGTCCACATAATTTTGGAGGCCAGGTAACGTCTGTTTGCATTTAATTAAATGCCAATATTTGAATCAATTTGCATTCAATGTGAAAAATGTGCGGCATGGCGACTAATCAACTCATAGTTAACATTTCTTCGTTGACTCTGCATATTTGTATTCTATTAATTTAGCCACTGGCAATCTTATTTACCCAAGTGCTGTGACAGAAGAATGCGATCCTAGTACCTGGTACACAAGCTGACCATGACTCATGCCAAACTATGCCAAGCATTTCACTTTGGCCCTGTCAACATTTCTTGTTAATTTTGATTTCGTTTTGGTTTTGTCATTGTCAACATTACTTAGACTTAAATGGCATTAAGTATACCCTGTAGCCATTTAATGGATAATATAATATTGTGTAGGTATATGTAATAGAAAAAACACTTAAGGAATGAAAACCATATAAATGTTTTTGATTAATAGTAATCTCCGTCAACCTATCCGTACGAATGTCCATTCGGCCTTTATAAGAACCAGAACCCGCAAATATTGTAAGAAGTCAGTTAAGATATGTTTATCCAAATCCACTCTTCGCTAAAAATTCATAAAAAATGTTCTAACCATAATTGTACAGACGATTTTTGGTTATTCTATAGTTTGGTATGTCATCTGTTAATCCTATAATTTCTCGTACTGGATATCCTATAGTCGAACACCCTCAACAACTGTTTTCTTACTTATTTTCCATTACTGTGCAATGTATTTAACAGTCTCTTTGGCATTTTGACAGAGTGGAATTGGAGCGAACGATTTGCTTGCCGCATATTTGTAAATTGAATTTAATATCCTTATTCAGTTTGCTTTTTTGAGCCAGTTAACCTGACAAATTAATCGAGCTCGCATTTCAATTTAATTTGCGCACTTTATCGTCCGCATGCACATACATCGAATAATTGAACATTCATTTGAATGTGGCCCATTAGCTAGGTGAGAATGTATTCGTTGCATTCATCAATCGGGTTATGTACCATATTTATTCAGCATAAATTATTAGGCTATGAGTTTCCGGCTATCTTAACTTTTACCAAAATTATACTCGAGTAAAAGTGCTATTAATCACATAACATTTTTTATAACATAAAAGTGTATATGCCTGTTCGCCATCATTTTCCTTTCTCGAATTTCCTTTACTTTTATTTTGAACTTTTTTACGTTGTGTGGCATGTTTGCAGTTTATTAAATTTGAAATTCATTTCCCAGCAATTTCGATCAGGGCAAATCAAATTTTAGTATTGCCTGCGATGTAATTATTTGCGTATAATTAAATTTAGCCTTTTTACTTTATGTAAGCCAAGTTTGAATCAAATTTCGGGTTTCTCAATCGATGTTAAATCAAATATTAAATGTTCATTTTTCAAAAAAAGTTGCAGATTCAACATGTTTTTTATTTAATTAAAGTGAATCATTTTGAGACGGCAACATTCATAAATTAAATTCAATATTAGCATGATTTGATATTTACACAAAAACACACAACATATAAATTATACCCTGTACTATGTGATACAATTTTGATTTTAAACGAGTATTTTTCCTTTCGGTTTTCTGAAAAAAACGTAGATCTTTTCCGCATCCCTAACACAAACTAGATCAGTTGAAAGAGTTTACAGCGCCCTGCAAAACTAAATGAGCACATTTTAGAAAGGCTTACCTTATATTTTTAAATTTTTTTAGTAAGTATTGATTGAAATAATGAAGAAAGAATTTTAAAAAGGATAAAATACGATTATTGTTTTACTTTAAAAGTTATTTTAATAAATTCGATACGCCGATGTCGAATATTCAAATACATCGAGATTTTATTCGATATTAAAATTCAATGTTCGTTTTGAACTTTTTTCGATTAAACTTGTAATATGTTCACTATCTAATTAAATGATTGATTTTGTTGAGAAAGAAAAACTACCGATTTTTTTTTACATTAACAACATTCGCATCACAACTATTAAATTTCAATCTAATTACAGGGTAAATTTCCCAGTCGATTACACTCTCATTGCCCTTAAACGTATGCAAATCATTCGTAAAACACCTTCATTAAATTTACTTGTAACATTCACATATGTACCACATCTGTCCACATCAGAGGTGTTAATTTATATAAATGTGTTTGTTAACCATAGTTTTTATTGTCCTATAATTTTTTGGTTATAAGCATCGATAAGCAGCCAATAATAATAATTATCAAACAACATTTTAAGCATTTATTGGTTTGCTGCAACGTAATTTAAATATGTTGATTTTTGTGCATTAATTGCTGGTTTATTAACCATAAAAAAGTATTTATATTTATTCAAACGATTCGACGAAATGCAAACAATTGCACGCTAAATGCTGAAAGCTTTTTTTAACATTTATCAAAGTTTTTTTATTGATTGAACAACCAGTGCGAATGGAGTATGCCAAAGTTTTTATACAAAACTATGCAAGCTGCAAACATTTCTCAATGAAACCATAAGAAAGCGAACAAAATCGAATTTAAATACTCTTTAGATATCAATGCTCTTTTTGATAAAAATGGTTAATTGTGTTTTTAAGATGACACTGAATCTTAATCGACCAAAAGTTTTCTCTAATAAATCGATTCCATAAAAATTATATAAAGCAATGTTACCTGCTAAGTAGGGTAGAAAATAAAACTCAAGCTTTCGGTAATTAAAAATTACGCATACGGAGCGAGGCGCTTGCAGGCAAAGAAAAATAAACACGCAGTATTTCACAGCGAGGATAATATAAAATATTTCCTTAACTATGCATAAATTGGTTGGTCTTTTGCTTAAGTTGGTCTGCCAGTTGAGCATGGCATGTGCTTTGTTGTGGCCTATTGAGGACCGGTCAGTGCTTTGGCATTTCTTGAAAGTCATATTGGCTTTGGCTATAAAATTATATGCTAACCGCAAGCTTTTGCTGTGGCTTGTTTGCCAATACGGCCATAGCACAAGGCGCATCAATCAGGCCATTCCCCCGATCCCAAAGCCAATTCACATGTAAGCCGCTGCTGCTGCTGCATTTGAGCGCTGGCCGAATTCTTCACAAGCTGTGACGCAATTCGTGCGAACGTGTCTCAATAACAAAATTAACAGAAATTGCAACATATTGTTGCATGTGGTCGAATTAGGGGCAGCAGCACGGGCAGCTTGTCTGCGTGCGGTTCCAGAAGGTGGACGGCACGTGCGTATGTGGTCTGCACCACAACAAATTGCTAGAGAAATCAACGTGACGGTCAGCATTTGTGTCAAAAACTTATTTGCCAACTGCCAATAGCAACAATGTGTGCATTAAAATTGCACTTCTTGTATCATAATAAAAACATATTTCGAACAAATATGTAAGCATTTTAGAGTGAAAACAAATTTGTAATTCTTTTCAAGTTTTTCTGATTCAGATTTTCAGTTGAAATCAATGAAAATAATCGAAGCTGAAAGTACTTTTTTTTTTGGTTTTTAGACTCATCATCTTCGTCATTATAAAAAGTTATAAAGATCTAAAGTTGTTTTAAGATTACTATTTGAGTCAGAAAAATGAAATAAAAAATATTTGGAATTCTTTTCACATTGTTTCGATTCGGATTTTTAACTGAAATTACTGAAAATAATCGAGGCTCAAGCCTTTTTTCACTTTTTAAATTCATTATCATCATCATATAAATTTTAATTATAAGAATACAATTTCCTAAGATTATAATTATAAATAAAAAAGGCAACGATATATTGATTTTTATAGTACTATTCAGATTTCGGCTGGCAGTGATTATTATGATGGACTGCCTAAGCACGTTTAAATTAATTGTGAATATCTATAATAAAATTATAAATTCAGTAATAAATGCTGACCTTACACACATATGACTATTAATTTATCATCCAAACTGTCAATTATGCTCATTCTATTTGTTATTTTCTGCCTGTGTAATCCACATACAAAAACTTCAAATGCAACTTTTACACAATGCCGCACAGCTGGAGTTCCTTAACGACAACAACAACGAAGAATATGTTTAATGAAGCGACTGCCTGAGAGCGAGCAACAACAATGACAAAAGGGTCGCAGTCTTTGGCAACTGTTGCCCGTCCAAATCCTGGACTGAGCTCGTTTCACGCCCATTCACACCGACAGACGGCTAGGAACCGGGCTGTGGGGGCGTGAGGAGCCACCACATGTGACCAACAGCTGTGCCAGCAGCAGCTCCAAAGATGTGCTACCTCCCATTGAATATCATAGAGATAGAAATAGAAAAACGTACGTGCTAAAATTTGTGCGCTTGATTAAATTTGGAGTCGCAAAATGGTTGAAAGCCAAAAGGCGAGTCCGTGACCAGTGGCAAGGCCACAAGTGTAAGCCAAGTTGAAAGACAATCAGGCGCCAATTTAAAACCATTTTCACTGCGGGCAACCAGCTACTGTCCAGCAAGCCACCAGGCAGTCGCCGCCACCTGCTGCGGCAGGCAGCTGAAACAGTTGCAGTAACTTCTGCTCGATTAGCTTTGATTTGGTTATTCGGCATTAGGCAATATGCTTTTTACTTTGCCCAATTTCTTTCGGTTTTCCCCATTCTTAACTTCCCCTCGGCTCTAGGCGCAGGACCAGGCCCAGGCCCAGGCAAATATACTAATTTTCAGCTGCTACTGCAGGCAGCTGGGGCATGTGCCGCCAATTCGTATACAAAGTTGTTTCTTGGTGTGTTTGCCACATGCCACGGAAATACCAAAGAAAACTTGCTGGTCACCCTCTTTGGTTCATAGTTTATATTAACTTTTCTACATCGAGAGCATGTGGAAATCGTTGTCATTGCTATTGAGCTATAAATATATAAATATAAATAAACTAATAAATGCCGGGTTTCGTCAATATATCTTGAAAATCAGAAAGGTTTTTCAAATTTCAAGAATTTAATTGACCAATTTCTCCTATGGCAACTATATGATATTGTGCTTTAATCTACAACAGCAAGACCAAATCCATGACGATGGCTTTAAAGCTGAGACTCTAGCTTGCATGGAAACAGACAGCCAAGCATGGATATATCATCTCGGTTATTGATACCGATCAAGAATACATATTTATATCTCATGTAATGCGTTACACATTTCATGAGAAGCTTAATATACTCTAAAGAGGAGAAAGAAATGTAGACTTAAAGCAAAAAAAACAAGTAAGAGGTTCTAGTCGGGAGCCCCAAAAAACAGGATTTCGATATCGATTCTTATCGATTTATTGGAAACGGAGTAAGTTATCGATTATTGGAAACATCTGCGTAGGCTCTAGAGAACCTACAGCTAAAATTTCAAGTCCTAGCTCTTATAGGCTCTGAGATCCTTGCGTTCATACATACGGATGGACGGACAGACAGACGGACATGGCTAGATCGACTCGGCTATTGATGCTGATCAAGTATATATGTATATACTTTATGGGGTCGGAGATGCTTCCTTCTGCCTGTTACATACATTTACATTTTGCACAAAAACATTATACCCTTTTACCCATTTGTAATGGGTTCAGGGTATAAAAATTATTTTAGACACAAAATTTTGTTATTACCCATTTTAATTTGTGCTCGTAAAGACAATGCTGATGTCTTACAAAAATATTTTAAAGTGAACTCTGGCTTTCTGCCTAAATAATATTACAGGCAAAGACAATATATGTTTACATAATCTTTTTAATGTTTTAATAATCCTTATATTCAACAACAATCGTTGTTCATATTTTTATCAGACTCCACAAATCTCTGGGAACTCCACTTTGGAAAGGGAAAGAAAGTGAAACTTTGCATAGAGGGAAATATGTAATTATATATTTTAACGTAAATATCAGAGAAACCGTCTACTCATTGCGAAAGTAAATCAACGATTGCCCCAAATTTACAACTATTATTAATTATCTTAATTCAATTATATTTAGGCATATTTGAAATCTCTGAGAGATATTAAAATAACAACTTATGAATAGGTTGGTTAGCTTTAGCTTTATATGCTTATTGGTCAGCCAAATAAACATAAGTTCCACTTTTATTTTGATACCACACTTTGCTTCATGTGCGTGTTTCTAATCTAGCATCTGTTGGTCACACATGGCGTATACTCAATATCAGCTAGTGACACGTTCTTAATGCCAAAATCAAATCATTAAATTGGTCGAATGTTACGTGGCATAAGTCACAAATCCAAATGTTTCTTACCTTAAATATTTGGCATGGAGCAACAAGGATTAAGACATTCATGAGCTAGGCGGTTGGGCAGCTGGGTTGCTGGGGGAGCCCCAAGCCGCAATGGGGCCAGTTCACGTGCGTCAAGAGTCGCCCCTTAACACCTGTATAATTTGACATAAATACCAGAGCCGAGAGCTCGATCGTTTGTCGCGCGTGTTGTTGGTCCCTGAATAAGAGGCATTACACTTCCGTTAAATGTTGCTATTATTTAACAATTTTGTTTATGTATGCTTCCCATGCAGACACCCGCTCCTGCTATAACATAGCTCAGCACCCTCGACTCCCTATGCAAACACACCCTATATGAAATATAATTTATGGTTACCAAGACTATGCCAAAAGTGTGGGGAAAGGGAGGGAAAACTAAATTGTCGTTGTCGTCTTCGTCTTCGTCGTTGTCGTTGTCGTTTCGTCGCCGTTGTTCCTCGAAACAAAAAGTAGGAAAACAATTACAGCTGACTTAACACTTCCGTTGCTTGTTGAAGAAAACCGCACACGTTTATCCTACACTCTGGCGCCGGGATAGGCCGAGCGGGGCGTGAACGAACTGCTCCTTCAAGCACTTGAAATTGTAATTTAACACGTACACGTAACAATAAACCGTTTGTATTTCAGGTAACTACTTGCGTAGGTGGTCAGTTTTGGACCGGGCGACCCGCACGACAAAACACCCCACTGACTTGTTGACCCATTTGCGATGGGGCACAATAAGATTACAAATTTTGATTTGGGACTTGCTGCGCTCCAAGATATTTTATAAAAATTAAATGTTAACCGGATCGCTCGCCCGGGATATACAAATAAAAATTGTGCCACATATATAAGTTTTTATCAAGTTAAAAAGTTAGGAAAGAATAATCCGTGTCAAATGAACAAAAAGGTCGAAGTTTAAAATGGATTCAGATTAGGGCTTGTTGTCCTTAAAAATGTAGCATGACAAAAATCTAACTAGAGTCCTCGTTGGATAAGTTGCCCTAGTGATCCAGTCATACAGGCAACAAATCAACGAGAATGCCGGCGCGGATTCCAGGCCAGATGCTGTCAAGGATTAGCTGATGGCCATTGTATCCAGAACTATTTAGAAAAATGTTATTCCCATTCATTTTGTAACTATATAATACTACACAAGATGCTTTGAGACTGGAACCTCCACATTACCTAGCTCAATAAAAACACCAGAGCTTAAAGTGCCATAACTATCTTTCATGTATGTAAACATTTTATTGACGCCATTGCGTTAAAAAATCAAATGTCAAAAAAATACAGCAATAAAAATATTCCAAAAATATTCGCTGAATAATTAATAAAGCACCTTAGCGAAATAATTTATGTTCCGATTTGGTTTGTGCAACTTACATAGGACAAATATCGTTCGATAAATTGGTTTAGCACATCATTTATCGATCAGTGGACATTTGATTTCGAAAGCTTTTCGATCAAAGCATTTCGCATTTGTTCACTTTAGCTGTGCGTATTCGAGTAAAATATATAAATATAATTATTTTAGTGTGGTGCAAAATATAAATAACTAATATTTGCTGAAAATGGGAGAGTGAATGGACTATAACAAACATTGACTTAACGGTAAGTGTTAATTGTGGTTTGTTTTGGTGACCTTTCAATAAATATTAAAGAAAATGAGGACTTTCAAAAAAGGTTTTTTTTCAATTTAATGAAATGCACACACAATTGGCTGTCGTAAATAATATGGGATTAATAATTAATAGATTGTTTTAAAGCTGTCTCAACATTTTTTTGGAAAAAATTTTAATTTGGTAAATTGCAAGATATTGTATGCAAAAAAAAATAGAGTTTGTGCTTTAAAGTATAATATTAAAAAAAAATAAATTAAATTCATTATGATTCTTCAGACAAATTCAGTTAACGATATTTGGGTAAATTTCGTTTAACTTATTTAAAATATTCGATTAAAATGGTTTAAATCTAGTCACGATTTAGAATATGAATAAGCCAATAAGCTAACTATTCGGTAGATATTGAAAGTCTGTTGCTACCACGCCTTTTAAAAAGGTGCGAACACAAAATTGGCGTTAGTATAAACGAGTCTACTCAGCCACACTAAGGCAAGGTTTTTGCTGATCAATTTATGCAAAATTACATTTGGATATCTTACAGGCTAATGCGAAACTTATCAATAAGTTAATTAATGAAACTATTTTACACATATATTTAATGCGCTGATTTACAATGTCGCGTATTGTAAATATATGTTTGTTTTTGTGTGAAAATTTGATGGCATTGTTCGTTTCGTTACGATTTGCTCATTCGAGATACGTTTTGTAACATTTGTTTGAGATACACTACTCCAGAATATAGTTAATAGTTATGCTTGTAAGCACTCTAAAGTAAACCTGAAGCATTTCTGGGCAAAGCTTAGATATAACTGGGCGGCAATGAACTACATAGGGGCGTGGCAATGATTGCATCTCACTTGGGCGACTCCGGCGGTGCATTGGCGCTGCCAAAGAGCTCCTCATAGGAGGGAGCTGCAATAGATTACAAAGTTTGAAACAAAATCCAAAATAAACTTTTAGAAGAAACTTACGCAAAGCCTGGGCGCCGCCGGTTTGGCGTGACTGCAGGTAAGATCCGGACGCTGCTGAGGTGGATGGCAATTGGCTATAGCCGCCGCCAGCTTGCGGCTGTGGTCCACCCGACGTCGCTGGCGGAGGCGTCAGAGCGAGCAGCGTGTACTGCGGCGATTCGGGCAATGGATACGGTGGTAAATGTGGCGGTGGATAGGACTGCACCATCAGTGGGCTGGATGAATAAGGCATGTAGGGCACATTCGAGCTGCTGCGCAAGCTAGCACGAGCCGAGGGGCTGCCGAACTGCGAAGATTGCGAGCCAGATGTGTAGGACAACTCGACGCCACCAACCGCCGGACTCAGCGTTGAGTCCGATGTGGTGGAGTTCAGGGAACTGCATTCGCTGTATACCGATGAATGCGATGGCGAGCCAATGGAAGAATCTAGCGTTGGATACACAGACAAAGCAGCATTCGGCTCAAAGGGATTGCCTGGTGTGGCGGCGGCGGCGTCATCCGGACCTGGTGGCCCGTCGTCGGGACGCGGTGGCAGCGATGGACGCACGGAGCTCAGTCTGGCGGAAACATCCTGCGAGTACACCTTGAAAGGCAAGTTAAGCACCAAATTTTTAAAGAAGCCGCGCAGCACAGCCTCAACACGCAGCTCATAGGCTATGGTGATGACGCCACTGTACTGCTCATCCGTAGGCTGTGCCGTGTCCGGCATGAGCAGCTCGTGGGCAAAGCTGCGCTCACTTTTCTTGGCGACCGCGCCCGTCTCCTTGTTGGCAATCGCGATGCACTCGACCTTTTGCACGCGCAACGGCACATGGCTGTAGTAGGTGACGTACTGTAATATGCTGGAAAAAGAGGATTCAAATCTCGTTATTAGCATGGAGAGAGTAGCGGAGTATGTACTGTATGTGATTGCGTGTTGGGTTTCCGGCTGTCCTATGGAAGTGCGTATCTCTAGACAAATTGTGACAAAGATCTTTGATTCTCATCTATTTGCTCACAAGTGCAGAACAGGAGCTGCTATTGGATGTTTTCTGTTTTCTCTAAATTCCCGCAGATGCGTCAGAAGTAAGGCTTGTAGGTTCTGTCACCACCCTTATCCTGTTCTTGTTATGGTGTGAAAAGTTGGAAGTTTGGTTGCCCGCGAGATTTGACAATTAAGCTTAGAGACCCACATCCCCTCTACGATCGTCCTGCTTTCAGATGTAGCAATGAGCGATGACCATGCTGGCACCCTCATCCGCCATATCATTGCTTTCATCCGGTTCATCGGATTGCCCAGGTTACTAGAATTGGCCTTGGTTTGGTTTTGGTTAAGAGCATTCACTTTGTTACGAATAAGCTTGCTTTTGGTAGTGTGTGATGATAGAGATCTGTCTGGCTGTCGACATAAGTTCACATGGCCGCTGCGGTTACTCCCAGGGTACAGATCAGTTTAGATGCTTATAAGATGGTATGATATTTGCCCCTGTTCTATCTTTCGTTCTCGAGCCGCCCAAGAAGGAGGAAAGCTCTTTCCACCCGAAGGGGATTTTCAGTTTCCCGCCCGGGAAAGGAAATTTGTATGTTTGCGACAGCATCGCGACTCTGGTCAAAGGATGTCTTCCAGTCGGGTGATCCCGACTTAAACAAAATCGATAAGTATCGATTATAAGATGAGGTTTTTTGTCCATAAGTTGGACACGATAAAAACAAGAATATTCCAATATTGAATACCTCCCCACATACCCCACCCCACAAAATCGAACATATTCTTTTTTGAGGTAAAGCACTGAGTCCTGAAAATTACATATTGTGATCAAACTAAAGACAGCGAGAATCTATTTACCATTTTTGTGGCTGAATATATGTTTGAAAATACAAACCTAGTTTAGCAACATATTTAACTGATAGTTAACTTAGACAGGCACATGGCCAACACTTACTTGAAGCGCAGCTTCTCCACATTCGTTGTGCTGTTGTTCATGACGGTAACACAAATGCGTAACGGTTCACCTCGCACGGCGAAGTCCTCGGGCAGCAGGGCCAACATGGTAATGGGTCGTGTACCAAACAGGCTAATTGTCTTGGTGATTTGCTTCTCCAGCGGAGTGGGATTGCTGCGATATGTCGATGGCAGGGGCATATTCTTTACAACCGAAAATGGTATGGTGTGGCGTTCGTCGAAGGTCCAGGGTCTTTGTATCAGTATACGCATCTTGTACTTGATGCTGCCATAGCTGCCCCGGAAGCTCGAAGGCAGCTGACGGCCCAGTGCCACATTGAAGTTAAAAGTGTGCTCGCCGGGCGACAGTTCCAGGCCGCGGGGTTCGAATTCGGGAAGTGGAGTTTCGCTATGTTCGTAAATCTCTTTGCTGGTGTAGAATAAGCTGCGCGTGTATTCATTGTTGTTTGAATTTTTGCGCAGGATTTCCATCCATTTGCATTTGCCTTTGCCAGTTACCTGAATTTTAATGGCTGTAATGAATACAAAAAATAATTTACTAACCGTTTTCTTGAATTTACATAGTTTCAAAAGCGCCGTCTAGCGTATTGTTCGGGAACTAGATATCAGACAGCGTTGCCAACCAATGACAATGCACTCGGCCTCATGGTTCATGGTTCGCGTCTTGACTGAATTCATACAAAGTGCTCTGCTCCTAACAGTTATCATTTTGTACTATAATTATAATATTAAGTTTGTAGTTTTATATATTTAATTAAAATTGTATATTTAATTATGCTTATTCAATGAAACAATTGGCAGCGTCTGCAATTTCTGCAACACTTAATCGCTAAGGCGTAGCTGCCCACAAAATATCGATAACCTTCTGTATGTGTCTTTCAAAATACCAGAGTTGCCACGTGTTTGCTAAACAGAAAACACGATTTTTTTCGGGCATTGGAAAAAATATATAAAGGCATTTAATTTTATTATCTGAGCTTAAGCAGGCAAGTAACTCTAAAAAAGCAATCAATAAACTTGTTCAGTCATTTTGCTGCAACACAGGCAAACGTATTTTATTCGGTTAAGGGCGAGCCGCAAATATTGTCATGCGTGTTTCTCTTTTTCTTTCTTTTTTCGCACTTCAGGACGCCAGCCAGTGAAAATTGTAATGGAGTAGAAATTGCGACAGTCCGCTGAAAATATGAATGCCAATTATATATCACGCGCACTCTGCTATCATGGCCAGCCATTGCAGAAAATCTGGGACGATGAGCGCGGCATTGAGGACTTGCGCCGCCTAAATCTGACGCAGCCCAACTACAGTGTGTACCAGGAGCGGCAGAAGTATTTTACATTTCAGGAGCGCGCCAAACGCTTGAAGATTCATCAGTTTCTGGCACGTAAAGCATTGGATTTGTACGACCGGCAGTTGGTGGGCAATGTGATGGAGGAATCATGGCTAACACAAATGAGCAACTGCATCGCACAGCAGCCACCGCTTGAGTTTTATTTGAATGTAAAGGACAAACGCAAGGCCTGGGCATATCGCATAGGTGCACTCAAGCCAGGCGACATCGTGTTTGCCTCTGTGCAAAAGGTAATGGCCAATGCGAACCGTATAATGGTCAAGCCCTTGTGCACAGGAGAACCATTGCACTTCTATCTGGCCGATATGCCCATTAAGGTTGGTTTTCAATATGTCAGTCCCTTCTACAACTTGAATGAATTATTAATATTATATATATTTTTTAGGCCATCATAATGCAGGACCAATGGGGCCAACTACCGCTGGACAAGCAGGGCAATCCCCGTTCATTTGCAATAAATGATTTCCTACGCTGTGAAGTGTGCAACGTATCTGCGGATGTGGAGCGTATGACTTTGGGCATGTTGGGTGTGTACAATAAAACGCCAGATCTGCAACTGGGCCTATGCGATCTCTCGGCACTTCCCAACTATTATCGGTATGTGGGTTGGTCACGTGCAAAATAGTCTTTCCATTAAATGAAATGTACGCTTAGTCAAATACATAATCAGGAACCATCGAGTGCGCCACATTATGAGGATCAGTTAAATGCAGCGCTGGAATTTGAGAATCCCAACTATGATGTGCTATTTCAGCTCAATGGACTGCAGCCCAACGAGAATCTAACATTGATGAGCAGCATCAAAGTAGGCTTCCCCGAGGCTGAATATGCTCTGGAACTGCGCCAGAAACAGGCCTCACAATGGGCATTTCGGTAAGTGTTATAATTTCAAATCACGGCTGGTCGCAATGTGAGCTGATAAGCAAGGTTATTTGGACACTATTTTGAATAGTTCACTGATAATGCTAGCAGAAGCGACCAGCCGTGAGTTGAAGCATTTTAGTAACTAAAACATGCATCAAAATATGTATGTATAATTGTCCATATATCCATTGCATACACCCACACACGTACGCAAAACATTTCTAAAATCAGCTCCGTAGCTGATGGCATTGAGCACTTTAAGAATGGCCAACAAGTTGAGGCCTTTCAATGCCTAAACAAGGCCCTAAACATTGATCCGCGCAATGTCGAGGGTTTGGTGGCGCGCGGGGCGCTATACGCGAATCGGGGCAGTTTCTTGAAGGGTCTGAAAGACTTTGAAAAGGCGCTAATGTTGAATAAGTACCATGTGAATGCGCGTAAATATATGGGCGAAACCCTGGTGGCACTCGGACGCAGCTATGAGGAGGAGAATCGCATTCCGGATGCTATCAAGGCATATAGCGATTGCTTGAATCTATTGCCACAGCATGAGCAGGCACGCATCTCGCTGGATGCACTGCAGCAACAGCGATCAGCTGCACTTGGTACCAGTTCCAATCTCAGGCCCATACAGCATGGCGCCGAGCTGCTTAATTTGCCCAACGCTGCTGGCGCTGCCATCACCATTGGCTCCTCGGACGAGTCCAGCTCATCAAGTGCCAGTGACAACGACAATGACAGCGACGAGCAGCGTAAGTGACAGCCAAAGGCATGACTGAATTTACCACAACCAACCTATTGTACATTTTAGCCGGCAAATCGCGCTCCAGGGACATTCATTTGCCCATAGAGCGGAACAAGCACGCCGTTAGCGATGCCCTATCAGCCAACGAGTTCAAACTGGACGATGATGAGACCATGAGCAGTGTCCGGCGTCTGTTGCGCGAGGCCAGCAAGCACAAAAAATCCAAAAAGCGAGGCAAAAAGAAGAAGGACAAGGATCGCAAGGATCTCAAGAAATCCAAATCAAAGTCGGCGGATGAAGTTGATGCAATGACAACCACAGAGGCTGCACTGGAAATGCTCAAGAAAATTGACTATGCGGAGGCGTTCAGGTAACTGCGTGTATCTCATGTTAAGCGGGTCAAAACCTTGATCATAAAAAGATGACTGGCACTTGACTTGACTACTACCTTCATATATTGTATATTGGATTCCTGCATCGTTCATCAATCTGAACGGCTTCCTCTTTTGGATATGCATATAAATATTTTTTGGAGCCAGTCACAGTCGCCTCAGACTACAATTTTCCTAGTTATGATCTGGGCCCATTGACCCGCTTTAAGTGCCCGCAATCAAATTGTTTTTATCCTTGCGCTCATCCATGCATGAAGTATTAGCCGGAATAATAAGTATGCTAAGTGAGTTGCTTGTCTTTTTGTGCACATTTTACACGATTCTTTTTTGCTAAAACCTTTGCAGGCTCATGAGCAGCAGCAGCAGTGATGCCCAGCTGAAGGCCCAGCTGCAAAACTATTTTAAGAGTAGGGAACGCTCGGAAACACCCCCGCCGCCGCCACCGCCTGCAGTCACCACAATGCGGAAGCATCCATCGGCAGCTGATTACAGTTTAATGATGGGACCAAGCACTTCGAAATATGCCGCCGCCGCGGCAAATGTGGATGATGAGCAGCCGCCGCCGGCGCCCAAGTTTCATATTCATCAGTATCAGCATCAGCAACTGGAACAACAACAGCAGAAGCTCTCATTTCAAATTAAGAAGCGTCCGCTGCAAATGGATAAATTTGGATTGCTGCGCTTGGCCACGCCACTCAGCTCGCATTCGCATAGTCGCAGCCGCAGTCGCTCGCCTAGACGACGCAGTCGAAGCCGCTCCCGCGACAGACGCTCATTGCGACGGCGCGGTGGCAGCTCGCGTTCGCGCAGCAGGAGCAGGAGCCGCTCGCGTTACTCAAGATCTAGAAGACGACGCACACCTAGCCGTAGCCGTAGTCGTAGAAGCAGTCGCAGTCGTAGTTACTCGCCGTCACGTTATGGAGGAGGGAGATCACGTTTTAGAGGGGGGCGTGGATATAAGCAACGCTTTGCAAATCGTCGTACCCGCTCACGTTCCTTTGGCCGAGGACGTCGCACGCCCTCGCCGTTTGTGCCTCGTCGCACACCCTCGCCATTTGTAGCCAGACGCACACCCTCCCCGTTTGTGCCTCGGCGGACACCCTCGCCGGCCACTCGCTATCGACGCACTCGCTCTCGTTCACGCAGCTTTAGTCCTGGGCGACATCATTCGAAAAGATTCACGCCGCGCGGACGTGGACGCGGTCGTGGACGGTTTCAGAATCGATGGAACTTTGACAGCCGTCATAATGGCAGGCGTTCGGGTCCCGAACGGAGCGTGAGCCCACCTGGTGATGGACCCACCATCGAAGAGGTGGACGAAATGATCAAAGAGGCACAAAAGGAGCGCAAGCAAGGCATCATCGAGAGCGACAAGGAAATACTTAAAAAGAAAGCCACAAACGCCACCAGTGACAGCGGTTAAAATTTAAATATAAGCTCATACAGTGTTAAGTTTTCCTTTATACGTAGTTCTATGTATACTTGATAGCCACTCAAAATGTAATTAATATCTGATAGCCCCCATTAACACAAACATGGACACCAAAATAAAGATGCTTACGAAGCAATTTGCATGATCTGCATGCATTACAGATAAATAAGAAATCATTTTTCTTAACTGTCAATAAATGTAAATAAACTTTTTGAAAATTCATGAGAATATATATCTTACGCCAGATATAAAAACAAAAAAACAATTGTTTGCAACTTTAAACAGGTTTCAAGTTATAATCTTTATATCAGCAAAGGTAAGCAACATGATATAAACGATAAAAACATTTTAAATTCTAGTTTTTATATAATGCACAGCCAACTAAGTTTTCTAAAAATCAAATAATAAAATAAAATATTTTTCAGAATACCTTATAATTAATATTTTATTTTTGACAATCTTTTTTGTCATTATTATATTTTGTTAATGAACACTTTTTCGAGAAGGTTTATTAAATTTTTTTAAATTGTACAGTGTTTGTTTTTATAGAAAAACCGAGGTTCGAGAAACTGAAATTAACACCAATTAGCGAGCGCCCATTATATTGAAATCCTTAATATCATCGATAATTTTGGTATCGAACATACAAATATTATCGATAAAGTTGCAATGGTTTCAAATCTCATATGGCAACTTGCCAACTTTCAAACATGTTTACAAATTTGTAAAACGTTTCGCTTGTAATTATAAAGCACAGACATATACATATACCCCTTTCGGCATTTGTTTTCAGGGTATATCCCAGAATCGCTAGCGATATCAACAGTTGATACCGTTTGTTGTTTTCATAGTCAGTTACTTCCCTACTGACATGTACAGATGTATGTATTTCTTTTTATTCCGAAACGCGTGCTTCGTTCCTCTCACGAACAGTTACAAGCACAACAAACAAAACGAGATTGCGCAAACCGGCTATTCACAATAGTTGACGCTCTCTTACGCACCCATACACACAGCGCCCACACAAAACTAAGAGCGCGAGAGTGCTTAAAGCTGTATTGGTGCGCCACAGTTAGTGCTGAAAATCGTACGAGCAGCGTACATAAAAAGTCTGGACGCTAAACGAAGTTCAAACTGAGTTCGAGATAAAGCGTGTTACCCCCGTCCGCATTCAGTTGATATTTGCCTGCCGGCAGAAGCAGAAGCAGATTTTGGAGCCCACATCAGGGGGGAATATGTTCGTCTGATTGTGTGCCTATGTTTCTGTGTGTGTGCGTGTGTGTACATGTATTTGTTCGCGCACAAGACTTTGATTTAGAATAATAATCGCGACAAGTTATTGTAATTAGTACGTGAGCTTAAATTTTAATCGAATAAACACGCGTAACAGGTAGCAAAATATATTTAGCGAATATTATATCACAATAAATATAAAAAGAATAATTGGGTAAGTAAAATACGGAAGCATCGTTCTGTTGGCACTGCAAATTTACATAATGCATAATACGCTGCATTCGTTCAATATGAAAAAACGGGAGCAGTAAACTACGCAATGCAAGAAAATTGCGAATGCGAAAGAAAAGTGCAGAACAAAACAACACGCGGCGACATTGGCTTTTGTTTGGACTTTGAACGATAAGAGCGCACCCACCACAACAACAGCTAAGCACAACAAAAGCAATAACTACACAAAGACAAAGAACTTGAAAAAAGCCATGCTTGTGGTTGTTGTTTTGGCTGCGCTACATTGTTGTTGCCATGTTGAGCTTATGTCCATTCAAAGGCCATGTGTCTTAACAGGCAGTGAATGAAAATAAAGATTACCACGTTTACGATTTATAATCGCTTGCTAGACAAAAATAGTTAAGCGTTATCTCAAAACTAAAAGTTTATTTATATTAAATATTGGAGGCAGCCAATTAAGCAGAATAATTAAAATGACAAATAAACGAAAAACTTTATACATAAATATTTTCCTAATGTAACACTGCCGACTCAGATAACAATTTACTCAGAATTTTGAGACATTTTTACATTTCGGCTAGCTTTAAGCATTTGTTGATTTTCTTTGTACATATCGGTTTAACTACATTCTCAATAATTGCCTTAGCAACAGAAAAAAAATTATTTGAAAGCATGTTAGCATGTTATCAAAATAGACAAATAATCACAAAACTTAACTCGTATTTCTTTTCATATCTCTTGCAGCGCAAATTCAACAAAAATACCATATAATCAAAATGTATACGAAAATCTTTCGTGCTGTGATAATCGGAGCTCCTGGCTCAGGAAAAGGCACCATATCGGATCGCATTGTCAAGACCTTTGGCTTTCTGCACATCTCCTCGGGCGATATTCTCCGCCAAAATATTATCAACAACACGGATTTGGGCAAAAAGGCACAACGGTATATTACCTGCGGCCAACTGGTGCCCGATGAGATAGTGACTAAGACAATGCTAGCCCGCATCACAGAGGTTGGCAACAAGTCCTACATACTGGATGGTTTTCCGCGCAACAGTGCCCAAGCAGACATTTTGTCGGCGCGTGAGCAAATCGATGCTGTTATCAATTTAAACATTCCACATGATGTGATCATCGAGCGTGTAAAGCATCGCTGGATACACGCACCATCCGGACGTGTGTACAATATCGGCTTTAATGATCCTCAGGTGGCCGGCAAAGATGATGTGACGGGCGAACAATTGACCCAACGCGAGGATGACAAGCCTGAGGTGGTCTCCAAACGATTGCAGCTCTACGATGAGCTGATGGAGCCAGTGTTGGCCTGGTATGCGAAACGTGGTCTGGTAACCAGTTTCAAAGGTCGCGAAACCAATGAAATTTGGCCTCGTGTCGAGCGCTTTCTTAAGGACAAAGTCAACAAGGGTTAAAAGGGGGGGAATCATGGCAAACAGAGAAAAACAGTTCAATTATGTGCACAAATTTTTGTTTCTTATAAATTGGCAGCTGTTGCTAACGAGGAGTAAGATGTGTTCAATTAAGGCCTAACATATATATTAAATATATATTGTATGCAGTGGGGTGGGGCTAAGAGGGGGTTTAACGGTTCATTGTAACTAATTAAATATAATTGCGAAGCCTTATAAACTACAAACGAATCAAAAGAGTAAAATGTGTCCAAATGTATTTGTCTTTTGCCATACATATGTATACACTGATAATGTGCTACAACCATCAAAAACATTCCCCTAATAAAAATGTTTTGTTTTGATATGAATATTATATATATATATATATATACACATATATGTACTTGTATAAACGCTTCCAAGTAGGTGCTCTGATAATAAATAGTTGTTTTTTTTATGTTTTATATTGCCTATTGATAACGAACGATTTTAACATGGAGCCATCAGAGATATGGCGAAAACCATATTAAGGCAACGTAACACAAAACACTCGATGAAGAACAGCAGTTTTTACGCTCTATGGCTTCCCATATGCAGCAAACTCATATGCCCTGCTTGTTGGTGTGTAGGGCACGACAGCTGTGCAGTGTGGCGCTCACGAAGTTCTCTCTCTTTGGCACACATACATAAAATCGTTTAGTCAAATAGAATTAATGATAATGAAGTTTAATAAACAGAAGGACGCCACACTGTTCTCTCTTTTATTCTCTTTCTGTAGGCGTTTTAACTTACAGCCACTACGATTTGCAGTGTTTGTTTTGATTTTGAAACTTTGTAAGTGTAAACAAAGGAATGCAGTAAAGCAACTAATAAAACTGGTGAATATAAATACGAAATTTATACTTATTTAATACCCGCCTGTTTTTTCAGCTGAAGTATAAAGCAGGTGCTTTATTGCACAATATTGCATTAATAATGAAACTATTTATTTAACTGTAAGTGATGACTTATATGAATTGTAATAACAATAGTTCATTTTAATATTTATTGTTGGATATCGCGTGTTAAAAAGAATGATGGTCGACTCTTTCCAATTATTAAAATCTTCTCTATTGACATTGTCAATTGACATTAATAGCGAGAGCGATGCAGTACGTGTTCACTATTTTCTAGCCAGTACTGTATTGAGAGGCAAAGCTCTCTTTGTGCTTCAGCCATTATTACGGCATTTTTAGTACATACACACGCACACACAGAGGGAGTACGCGTACTCGCACACTACACCTGCACCCTGCTCGCCGCTATCTAAATGAACCCGCGCGTAGTATTTCCTGAATCAAATGACCCCACAAAAAATAAAAGCAATTACCGAATGCAAGCAATTGAGCACTTATCGATGAACAATACCAAATTTAAAGAATGCAGAATCGGAATTTCGCACAAACCAAGAGAAACTAAACGTAAAAAAATGGCCACGGCTGCAGAGCTTTGTTTGTACTGTTGTTGTTGTTAAACATCTTCTTTGTTTATGCCAATGCGGCCATAACGAAACCACGATGACAATGGGTACAACAAAATCAGAAAACTTCACTTCTGACCGCAAATTGTGGTCTGGCAGGGCCTGACTCACTCATGATGCAAGCCCCGGTTGTGAAATAACAAATAATAACAATAGTAATTCAAAATTTACCTCTTATTTTGGTACGCTTGTTGAGATTCATCCAAATCTCGCCGCGTATGACCTGCCCGGCAAAGAAAATGCGTTCTGGATTGTCCAGTCGAATGCATAGCCGTTCGCTTTCCATGCTGCTGCTCTCATTAAATACTCATCCAAAAATAACATATAAAACGCCACATTTGAGCGGCCGCTTTGGTATCACTGTGCAGCACTACAGCTACAACTTTGCAGACTTTTAATCAACTAGCGCATGAATTGAGCCTTACACGTTAACTGATAATATGTAGCGGGATGTTAATTACATTTGCGCGCACTCAGGCCTTTTTAAATAAGAATACTACGGCAAATATTTTTAATAATTCATGAAAAGTAACTAGAAACGTTGTTGCTTTTGTTTTAGCTTGCCACACGATAACGATAAGCGATAACTTTTACAAATCAGCTGGCGCTAAACATAAAACGGTGCTGCCACCTGGTTTGCTGTTGACGCGCTGAAAGCTTACATTTAAAAATGCGATAAGCAGCACAGTATTCAGAAGAAACATTTTGTTACCATATTTTGCACAATACCAAATAAAAAAGATCAATTGATTACAGGGTTGTATTATTGTAAGCAGGTTCTTCCCCGATTATTCGACAAGAAGAAGAGTCCACGCACAAAAACAGAGCGCATTGCCAAAGAGCATATGATAATTTATTAATCGGATTCTGCTTCAGTATTAATTTGTAGCTTGTCGCGTCCAGTGGTCGTGGCCGCATGAGTTGGTCGTTGTGTCCTCACCTCGTGTGTGTTCCGCGTTGCTTGCCACAGTCAATCAAATAAACATACCACCATTTAAAGCACATATTCTGACACTGCCTGTCACCAAGGTCCATATATTTATATACATATATACATAAACGTGTATCTACACAGCCCTATAACGTCCCAAAGGATGAGCAGCAAGGTGAATTTTAGCTTCGATAGTATCTTGGGCGTCTACTATGCTGGCCAGGTAGTATCCGGCACAGCAGAGCTTATCACAGAGCGCCCAAAAACCATACGCTGTAAGTGTGTAGCCCAAGACGTTAATAATATTTCGTTGTGCTTGTGGATGGCATGACGTCATGGTGCTCCCTCCCTCATCCAATTCCATTGCGTATAGAAATTCTCTGGGCTTGGGGCAGACGCTTCATTAATATTCGAGCCGTCATTGTTGTTGTTGTCGTTGTTTGCTGCCGTTGTTATGTATTTCTTTTGTTATTGTGCCGGTGGCTAATGCTCATATATACATATATGTATGTATATACACACATATATATATTCGCTGTCGACTATTTGATATTGTAGCGAGAGTAAAAAAAAACTAGTTTTTCTTCGAATTATACGGTTGCTATTTGTTATGAATATTGGGCATTAAAGTTAGGCTTGCGCTGTACTTTGATTTGTAAGCGTACAATTTAATTTTCATTATACATTTGAAAATGAAATAAAATCAGCCTAAAGCTTGAGAACAACAAAATGCTTAGTTTTGGGTTTTAGTTTTTTTTGTGGCTGGCTTAAATTAACTTGAAAGACACATAATTATGTTTTAAACTGGTTTTATAATGGTCCGCAAATAGAATATGATTCTATAAAAAGTCAGGGCCATGTCAAATAAATTCGAATTAAGCACAATTGAACTTGGCTGAAACGCAGCTTGATCCGTAGACTGCCCACATGGCGGCATGCAGCTTAATAGTATTACAATTAAATTAAGCCAATTACTCTCAAGCCCCCATCGGCTCTCTCTTCCTGTTCCCATACAGCTATATATATAACCGTGAATGGTTTTGTCGAGACGCGCTGGCAGGAAAGCGTCGAAAAGCCCGGTGCCGATGGCAAACTAGTTAAAACTCTAGAAACGCACACCGCCACTGAGATCTACTACAGCAGCGATAAGTATGTGTATGGACAGAGCGGTGGGTCGCAGCTGGAGCTGCCCCAGGGCAAGTATGTGTTCCCCTTTCAAACCAGCATTCCGCCCCAGGCGCCCACATCTTTTAACGGCACGCATGGACAGGTAAAGCACGAGGTGACCTTGACTATAGATCGAGCCGTGCGATATAATAATATATTCAAACAATGCTTTACGGTTATATTGCCGAACGATTTGAATGTGAAGCGGGAGCATTTGGTAGGTCTAACATCGGATTAAAAATACTATTTGAATAAACTAATCATTACCTTCCGTAATGCTCAGCAACCCCTGAAGCGTATTGAGGAGAAAACCTTTTGGTGGGGCTCAATATTCGGCGGTAATAAGCCAATGGTCATGGATGTAAGCACCTCCTACGGCGCCTATGTGCCTGGCCAGAAAATCCAGTTTCACATTGTGCTAGACAATCAGTCAGATGTGCAGTGCCAGGATGTGAAAGTGCGTCTGTTCAAGAATGTCACCTATCGCGGCAAAGCTGGTGATAAGGAGCAGCTTAAAACTACGGAGGCGCGTATAGCCGATAAACACTGTGGTGAGGTGGATAAACATAATAAGGCGCAATTTGATGATTACCTACTGGTGCCGCCCACAACACCAACAACACTGAGCGAGCGAGATCCTATTCGGGTTAGCTACACGCTTCGTTTCATAGCCAAAACATTCCGTTTGCATGGCGGCGGGGATTTGGTGGTAGAGTTTCCACTGGTCATTGGCACAGTGCCATTGCTGGGCAGCGCTGACGATAAGGGTCCCGGGCAGAAGCTGCAGGCACCGAGCACAAATGGCAGCTATCAAGCTTTGCGTAAGCGACATCTAACTTATATGTTATCCTGTGTTTAGGGAATTTTTCTATCCCCGCAGCTCCACCGAATTTTCAAGAGGATGTGTGCACTGAACACTTTGAGTCCAACACGTTTAAGCCACGTTACCCGGTTTACTTGTTTAATGGCCAGCCAGCCAGCGCCAATGGTGCCAAATCACCTGTACCCAGTCTATATCCGAAAGCCGAGGACACATCGCCAGCAGCTCCAGTGCATTACACACCAAATCCAGTTTCGCCAGTTGCAAAACCGACGACTGTTCCAGCTCACAAGACGCCACCGTATCCTGTGCAAACGCACGCGGCAGTACCTGCTGGTGGCAACAATTTTGAAGTGCTCGGCTTTAGCATACCCCCGGGCTATCAGCCCTCGCCGAGCGCACCTGCTGATGCCTCTGGCAATATAGGCTGGAAATAAATATATATATTCTGTATTCTATTTTATTTTATATGCACTTTTGATATAGTTCGAATTAATATTGTCGCGCGTACGCCCGGTGGCAACGCCAAAATAAATATATCGATATATCGTTAAAAAAGCACTGGTAGTATTAGTTTTTCAGCTGGTGCGCACAGCAACAGCTGTTTCGGGAATGCACTTGACGTAACTTAAGGCCAAGTTTTGTTTTCAATTTGTTTTGTTATAGCCGAAAAGCATTTCAAAACCGGTTTTTACAGCTTTACGGCAGCATACATTTATCACACACACACACACACACACATACACACAGAAGCGCTGGGTAAAAGAAAGTTTTGACGCAATCGCATGGCCGTTACTTGTAATTTGTAATGAAGAAGCGTCGTGGTCGTGCGGCCGCGCAGCTAAACAGTGAGCACTGCACTCTGGCAGCGAACAGTCGAATTTATTGACGAGCAACTTTTGTGGATATTTGGCATATTTTTAAGGTGAGGCATTCTGTTTGTTATGCATACCAAATGCAACGGCTTTATCTATGTTTTGCCAGCAGCATCAGCCCTGCCAACCAGACAACAAAACAACAACAAAAGTGAAATCGCCGATAAGACGCCCCCATCCCTGAATGAATGAATTTGTGAATTTAGTCTGATTGAAGACTATGTCAAAATTGGCGCGCATGCGACCATAGCGAAACCAAAAGGAAAAACAGAAACCACAACACCAGGCAGAAAAGGTGCCTAGTGAAACAAACGACTGACACGCGCTCCACTGGGCATGACACCTTGTAAGTTCGGCCTGCGATCTTCATCTCAACGCATCGTTTTTTCACACATTAATTTGGCAATCATTTGATGACTTTGCAAACAGTTGGATGCGAGACCAGGGCGCACCTTGAATAGTATTTCAGTGGAGCGACAACGGAAGAGTTGAAAACTATTTTGTTTGTCTAACAGCAAATTAATGGCGCTGGTGTTGTTTATGTGATTTACAGAAATGCCATTGAAGAGGCAGCCGCAGCAATAAAAGTGAAATCAGCACGAAAACCCGCACGCACAGCCACACCAAAAGAGCCATTGACATCGATACAGTTAGTTGAAAAGACAGCAAGCAATATGACGCCGGCGGTAACTAGCAGTAATGCGACCGTATCAGCCCCGCCCACATCCACACCGGTCAGTCAACGTCGCAAACACAGCGCACGTGAGCAACTGCAGCAAATTGTTGCCGGTGGCATGGCGGCCGCTATTACGCGTTCCACCTGTCAGCCCCTGGATGTGCTCAAGATACGCTTTCAGCTGCAGGTGGAACCATTCAGGACCACAGAACATAACTTGGTCCTGCCAGGCCACAAATCCGATACGCGATTTCAGTCTTCTAAATACACGTCTATTAATCAAGCCGTGCGCACCATTTATCGCGAGGAGGGCCTGTTAGCCTTCTGGAAAGGTCACAATCCTGCCCAGGTGTTGAGCATTATGTACGGCATCTGTCAGTTCTGGACGTACGAGCAGCTAAGCTTGGTAGCCAAACAAACCAACTACCTCATGGATCACCCGAATCTTTCAAATTTCATGTGCGGCGCTGCAGCGGGCGCTGCAGCAGTGATCATTTCCACACCTTTGGATGTTATACGCACACGCCTGATTGCCCAAGATACTAGCAAAGGATATCGGTAAAATACAGCATATTAATTAATTTAAACCTCTATTATAATAAATCTTCATTTACAGAAATGCAACGCGTGCCATCACGGACATTATGCGGCAGGAGGGACCACGTGGAATGTACCGCGGCTTGTCCTCGGCCCTGTTGCAAATTGCGCCCTTGATGGGCACCAACTTTATGGCCTATCGTTTGTTCAGCGAATCGGCGTGCACTTTCTTCGAGGTGGACGACCGTGGCAAGCTGCCTACTTGGACGCTTTTGGTGCTAGGCGCCTCGTCGGGCATGCTGTCCAAGACAATTGTGTATCCGTTTGATTTAATCAAGAAGCGTCTGCAAATCCAGGGCTTTGAGCAAAATCGCCAAACATTCGGACGTACCCTTCAATGCAATGGCGTTTGGGATTGTCTTCAGTTAACGGTGCGGCAGGAGGGTGTATGGGGTCTGTACAAGGGCGTTGCTCCCACGCTGCTCAAGTCAAGCTTGACAACGGCCTTGTATTTTAGCATTTACGACAAACTTAAGCAGGTGCGCCTCTGGTAGGCGCCGCAACAGTTTTCTATTTAGCACTTAAGCAGTGAAAAAGTTCACAGCACAGAATCTATTTTTATATGCAATTTACAATTTACTCTGTAAATGATACTAAGCATAGTTTCTCTGTTAATTAGTTATCGTTTTAAGTACGGGTCTGTTCTATGTTAATAAGTATCTGATTAAATCGTACGCCAACCTATAAACTATATGCACAAATGCATAGACGATACAGAAATGTGACTGTTCTTTAGTTTTATTTATCCAGTTCTGGACACTGGACATAAATGCCTCATTTTTTTTGTTATTTACATTCCACATATTATTATTAAAAGTGTTTTATGTATGGAATATATGCGTCAGCGGCCGATGGTATCATGATATCTGATTAATTTCAAAGTGGTTTGTGTACAAATGTTGACAATCGGCTTAGTCCGAAATAAAACTAACATAATGTATGTTATTATGTATACTTTTTTTATATGTATACTCATCCGATATTTTAAGTCATCTGTATATATAAAAAGCTTTGTCCAAACTCATTGCTGATCGAGCGGAAAAAGCTGGGAAGCCGAAATTTGTACAGAAGTTTCTCTTTATGTATGCAAAACATCTGAAGCAACGCAGCCACATAAATTGTGCTTTTCAAAAGTGAAGGCATGAGCCTGTGCAACTTAGGTCAAGGGTCTGAGCGTCGGAATAACAAGCGAGAGGTCGCCGGTTCAATACCAGGGTAATTTAAAACTTTTATGTAAGCAAAACAAAAAAAGTTGGATGCATAGCTGCATTGTGCAATCGGATATAAATATATATAGAAACTAACCGTTTTAAATATTTTATTATTATTTATTTTATTATTAAACTTTAATTGTGACGAGCAAAAGTAAGCAAATGGTTTTATTGAAGTGGAAAGCAAGCAATTGCGATTTTTTATACAAACATAAAAGAAACATGCATTGTAAAGGGTATTTCTTATATGGCATGCTATACCTACTTGCATAAACAGGGTAGTTTTGTTTAAACTTGGTCCCACTGTTTGTGTTTGTGAGCTTTTACTACCGATTGTTGTGAATTTGAAAGATTAGTAGTTTAAAAGCTTTACTTCATTCATTTGGCTGAAAACAGTTGTTTTCTTGTTTTGTTTACTCAGTAAAGATTTTGGACATAGAGTAATAAACAGACAAGAGCGGAAGTTCGTCGGTTTTTTTTCGTTTTATTTTTGAAGGGTGGTTAGAGAATAAAAAAGGGGGGTTTTCCTTTTTTTTTTTTTTTTTTTTAGTCATAGAGTAATAAACAGACCTGTCTGTTTATTACTCTATGGATTTTGGATAAGGGCGGGTAGGGAATCACGTCAACGATGAACTTTTTGTCAATTAAGCAGCGCCTGAAAATGATGGGTTTTTACTATTTTGACCGCAATTAAAAATAATAAAACTATGTTCGATAGCGGGTTTCTTTTAGGCATTTATAATCAACCGTTTTACTTTTTGTCTTTTTAATATTAACTCTAACGTAATGCAAGAGTTACGAATAGAATTTTTGCTTTATACCAAAGAGATAATGAGAAAATGTGCTCTCTTTATAATGGAGTAGAGATTGGTGATAGGCGCTCTTTATCGCATAGCAAAGCTTCGGCATATTGCATCAGATATTGTTAAAGCATTGGAATGAGTCATTCGGTACATATTTTATTTAGCTTCCTCCACTTGGCCTCAGTTAGAGTTTGTGTTTTGCAGCCATCATGTCGTGCACGTTGCCAAATTACAACAGTTGGTTGTCACCACGACATGCGGAGCGATTGAAGCGTGTTGGTAAGGGAAGCTTTACATACTCGCTGAGATTGGAGAAGCGTCCAATGGTTATAGCGCTGCATCTCTTTGCCGACGACTTGGACGGACTGAAGCATTGGCTAGATATGATCTATGAAGTGGCAGCTCCAGATTCGTTTGGCAAGCAAATAGAATTTCTTGTGGATGATATTTGGGCAGCATACGTCTTTGATCTGTTTCAACAAATACCAGTTTCGCCGCGATGATAGTAGTTTCTCCACACAGTCGCCTCCATTGATATTCGGAGTAAGTGCAGCTGGTGAAGTGCACTTTTTTGGCAGCGCCCAAGGACCGAGCACGCCTAGCTTGGAAAGCCTTCGTGTGTTCTGCAATCAATTGTTGACCGATTCACTAGTCCAACAGTTTAGATTTGAGGATAAGCGACGCGTGCCGGATGTGGAGTTGGCAAACTTTAATGATCTTATATACGGAGAGCAGCAGGCGGATATTGTCCTTGGCTTTTACAGCTCACATAAACTTGGAACGGCTAAAACCGATCATTTTCTTGATAATCTTGAGCGACTGGCCGCCAGAATGCAACAGGAGCAAGTTAATATATTCAGAATGAATATACATACAAATAAGGCCCCGAAAAAGTTTAATTTCGAAGACACTCCTGCAATGTTCCTGCTAACACGATACGAAAAACATAATCCCATACGCTGCTACCATACAAGTTTAGGCCTTGGGAGAATGCTAACTCAAGTTGCAGAGCATGCCGGGGAAGAACTTAATTTCTATGATCGACACGCAATGCGCAGGCTGCACGCAGAGTTGCTTAAGAAAATGCAAAACTATTTCAAAGAAGAAAACATTAAGTTATATCGTCATTGTTATTAATACTAGTATTAAAAATATTGTATTCTTATATGAATATTAGGAAGATTTGCTTACGCTTGGTTAGAAACAATAGTCGAGTCGACTTAGCCATTTTTAAAGAGAATTTAAAGAGTTTTAGGTTGAAATATTGAAGGTCAGCTAAATGTACGTACAAAAAATAAAGGTTTAAATGTTGGTAGGGTATCAATGCATCAATGATAATTTTACAGCAAATATAATCGATAACACTTTATCGATACATCGTTATGTTAAGACAGTCAACATGCAAAAGTTGCAGCTATCAAAACAAAACGAAAAACACGCACTTTTACTTGATCATAGGCAACTTATAAACAAAGCCTACAGCGATGCAGTGCCTAACAACGAGACTTATGAACTAAAGCCGCAGTTGTTTCAATTTCAACCAAAAACAACTCAGCAGCAACAACAAAACCAAAGAAAACGCAAACGCAAATTAAGCGAAACAGTGAAGAATGCAGCAGTGGACAACATTAATGAGTACCTTGAGCTGTTGCCAAGAGCAGAAGTGGACACAGTGACAACTCAACCACGCTTCTGGGAAGATGAGTACAAACTTCCCCAGCTGCATGGAGGCAATACGAGCGGTAAATTTCAAACTTTTCAAACTCCGACAAGCACTTTCATCATACCACACGCAGCCTGCTTTTACAACCACAATGTGGATAAGTTAAGGGTGTTGCTGCCGCAGCTTCGGCCAAGCTATGATTTGATCGTGATTGACCCACCTTGGCGTAACAAATATATACGCCGCTTGAAGCGGGTCAAGCAGGAGTTGGGCTATACCATGATGGATAACGACCAGCTAGCACTGCTGCCGCTTGGACAACTCACGCATGAACGCACCTTAGTTGCCATTTGGTGCACGAACTCAAACCTGCATCAACAGACGCTGGAAACACAGCTTCTGCCCCTTTGGCAACTACGTTTGATACACAAATTGCGCTGGTACAAACTGAATACGGCGCATCAACTCATCAGCGACTTGAACCAAGTGGATGCCTCACAAAAGCAGCCCTATGAGGTGCTCTATTTGGCATGCCATGTCCAGAGCAATGGGGCATATGCCACAGACTTGAAACAAACCGAACTTCTGCTCAGCGTGCCCAGCATTGTGCACTCCCACAAACCGCCACTGCTGGAATGGCTGCGTCAATATTTGAAGCTGGAGAGAGATCAAGTGGAGCCCAACTGCTTAGAACTGTTTGCACGTTATTTACAACCACAATTCACATCCATTGGCTTGGAGGTATTAAAGCTAATGGATGACCGCTTATACGATAAAAATATAAAAATAAATTAACAAGAATAATTTTTATAAGCGTTCTTATTTTTTTAACGTTGGATGGCCCTGTTGATCTATAACTTTATACTCTAGAAGGCTTAAATTGTAGGCAACCGTTCACCATGCACACATAGGGTCTTTGCAGCGAGTTTTATTTTAAGCTTTCCATTTTATCCATCTTTGCTGTACATGCGCCGGGGACGGCCGAACATGACTATTTTATCGTATATGAATTTCCTTAGCAACGTCGGTCATAGTTCTAATACCCTGAACCCATTGAAAAAAGTGTGTATTTTTATATAAACCTTTTATGTTTTTCAAGATATACTAAACAAAATAAGCAATAACCAGCCCCACTAGCTTCTTTAATAATAGTTCCCTCAAATTTGTTGTGAAAGCTTAGAGAATCAAGTTGTTACATGAATAAATCGTGTTTTATTTTCGTTTATATTTGTGTACTGTTAATGAGAGCAAATGCAACAAGAATTTTGTATGTGAGGGAGCTGGCGAAATGTTAGACATTTGTAGTGTAGTGTGGTGTGTGTGTGTTTTGTTTTGGTGGTTTGTGTGTTAAATTAAGTATTTAGATATTAAGCATTATTAATACACATGTATTTGTTGTTCTTTGCCTACTCCTGGCCCTGAGCCATGGCTGCCGGGTTGGTTGGTTCGTTGCCGCCGCGCTTCTTCGATCCAGACACAATATCATCGATGCGCAGCAGCAGAATAGCTGTCTCCACAGCAGTTTTGTAGGTTTGCAGCTTGACGGCAAGCGGCTCCCAAATGTTCTTTACATTCATGTCGACAATCTCGCCAGATTCACCATCAATGCCCCAGGCACAGACGCCGGCGCCAGTGTGTGAAGCGTGCTTGGCACGTAGAGCGGTAAGGGCGCGTATGGTATTTGCGCCGCAGTTTTGGGCCAGTGTGCGTGGTATGATCTCCAGCGCGTGAGCCACGGCTGTGTAGGGTCCCTTGACCTGCTTACGTGTCAGCAGCTGGGAGGCAGCCATTTCGACAGCGCCGCCGCCGGCCACGAGACGTGGCTCCAGCACAAGATTCCGTGCCACATGCAGGGCATCCTGAAGATTGCGCTCCGTTTCATTTAGGATATCCTTACTGGCGCCGCGCAGCAGTATGGTGCAGGCCTTGGGGTCCTTGCATTGGGTGACAAACGTGAAATATTCGTCGCCTATTTTCTTGATCTCGAATAGTCCGGCACCAGTGCCCACATCCTTTTCTGTCAGCTCCTCAGTGCGATTCACAATGGTAGCACCGCAGGCACGTGCAATACGCAAATTGTCCGTTTTACGCAGACGTCGGATAGCCGTAATGCCTGCCTTCAGCAAATAATGCTGTGCCAGATCAGAGACACCCTTCTCGGTAAACACCAGATCCGGCTTGACTGCAATTATATCAGCGCAAACGCGCTGCACAAACTCCTCTTCAATTTGCAGCATGCGCGTAAAGTCCTGCTCGCCAATGATCTCAACATTTGTCTGGCTCTCGCCCTTTTTGTACTCCAACGAGCAATCCAACAGCACAATGCGTGGATTCTCAATGTAGCGACGCATTTTGGGATGCGTCACATCCTTATTAAGCATAACGCCCTTCAGCACACATGATTCTTCAATAGCGCCACCGGGAATCTTTTCTACCTTAGCATAGCTATATATATTATAATATAAAATTAATAATCAGACCAGAACCCTATTTCTCAAACACCTACCGCTTAATATCCACCTCCAAGCGTCCATTCTCATTCAGCGTAACAGTCTCAACAGCATCTAAGGCAATCTTGACAGCCATGTCAGACCACTTGCCAATGAATTTGGTGCCGACGCACGCCTTAACCACATCAGCCATTTTGGCTTTATCATTAACATCTAGCTGCACACTCAAATCGGTCTGCAAATGATTAACAATATCCTCGAGGGCTTCCCGATAAGCGCGAATGATCACTGTCGGATGTATTTGCTGTTGCAAGAATGGCTCAGCAGCAGCAAGCATCTCGCCGGCCAGTACAATGACAGAGGTAGTGCCATCGCCAACCTCCTCGTCCTGTGTGCGTGCAATCTCAATCATGCTCTTGGCCGCCGGATGCTGCACAGTAATCTCTCGCAAAATGGCATTGCCATCGTTGGTCATCACAATGCCGCCCATTGGATCCATAAGCATTTTCAGCATGGCCTGGGGGCCCAAGCATGTGCGTATCACATCAGCAATCGCCTGAAAGGGACAACAATTTTACAATCTTGTAAACAGATGGTCACAATTGCACCAAAGACGCAAGAGACATGTGAGTCACAAGCGTTACACACACGCACACACTAGAGCAGTCACACGCACACATACACATACCTTTCCGGCTTGGATGTTTTCCAACTGCACTTTGCGGCCCGATTCTCTTTTTGTGTTTTGACCTAAACGATAAGAATAAGTTGATAAAATGTCTCACATCAATGAAAATATACTACTTACTCAACACGAGTATTGGTTGTTGTCCACCAAACATATTTATAGCAGTTTTTAATTAATTTCTATGCGAATATAAAAGAACTCGTGCCTCGCGTTCCGCTGTTGCCGCTGTTTGAAAGAGAATGAGTGACGTTTGTTTTTGAGGTTAGAAACGCTGACACACGATTCGAGAAGATTCGATAACATGAATTGTTATTGCCAATTAATGAGAACTTTACTTTATAATTGTTGTTATTTAAATTACTCACGTTAATACTGTATAATATAAAAACTAAACGCTAGAAATTGTAATTTATTTATTTTGGCAACGCTATCGAAAATGATCAGACTCGATATCGGTAATGAATCGATAACATTACGCGCTCTGGCAGCACCCTGACCACAGCTGTTGCGTTTTTGTTTATAAACGTTTTCTAGCGGCATTTTAGTCAAAAACTGACCAATGGATGCCAAAAAGATATCTTTTGGCTTTAGCAAGGTGGCCAAGAAGCCAAATATATTGCCCGGAAAAGTGCAAAAAGAAGAAAACAAAGTTGAGCTTATAAAATGCCTCGAAGGCAAGGAAATAAGACTGGTCACGTAAGTTAACACTTCTTCTAAAACAATAACAAGCTCATTCTTTTTCTATGTTCCTAGTGAAAAACAAGAAGCTGCGCCACTGGTCATACAAATGCCAACTAGTCAGAAAACATCCACAGCGCTGGCAAGTCTAATGAAAAGACGCGCTGTGCTGCTGGGCGAAGAGGATGTAGAGCCCGAGGAATCCAGTGTCGAGCCACAATCCATAGCAGAAGTAACAGCTAACAGTGAAAGCGCAAACTTAGAACAACGCGCCGCACGTGAGCTAATCGCCGCCGCACTCGCCAACGGCAATGAAATTGTGGATGGTGAAATGCTTGTGTTGCCGGCACTGAAAGCTGATGAGCTTCCGCTGGATGGTGCCAAGGAGGCAACCTTGGATGACTATGACTCGATACCTATAGAAAAGTTTGGTCTTGCAATGCTGCGCGGCATGGGATGGGTGGATCCGCCGCCAAAAAAAAAGGGAGCTGCTCTAGTGGACGAGGCGCCATTTTTGCGACCCAAAGGCATGGGCCTGGGCGCTGACAAGGCCTTAAAGCCAAAGGCACTGTTGGTGCAGCCGGATAAAAATGAAGTGTTGGAAATCAAGAAGCAAGCCTTTGTACGCATATTGGGTGGCAAACAGAAAGATCAATATGGACAAATCGAGGGCTTTGACGATCATGCGGGCCGTGTGATTGTTAAAATGGCCATTGGAGGTGCCAAGGAGGCATTCAATGAGTTTCTTTGCCAACCCGTCTCGCGCAAGGAGTACTCGCAATATGGCAAGTGCATAAGTAAGTGGCAACCAGAAATATTTAAAAAACTGACTTAGTGAAAGGTAAATAATAGTTGCAATTGCTTTCAGATACGGCCAAGTACGAGGAGTTTAAGAAGCAGGAAAACGAGCATGGCCAAATAATTATCAAGCGGGAGAAGTCAACGGAGCGCACTAGTGTTAAAACAGAACGTCGGGAAAGACAACGTGAGGAGGAGCGCAGATTGCATAGAACAAAGGACGAAGAACGAAAGCCATATAAAACAGAGCAGCGCAGTGCCAAGCCCGAAGAACGACGAGCTGAGAGCAGGGACTACAAAGAAGAGTGCAGCACATCCTATAGGCGAGAGGATCGCAAACCTTACAAGGCTGAAGAGCGGGGCAGAGATGAAAGCAGAAGCAGTAGTCGTTACCATGAACATGGTCAAGATTCACTGCCCAGCAGCAGTACATCAAAGTCAAGCAGTCGGCGGCGACAGCAAAGTAGCTCAGACGAAGCCGAGGATACGGGTGAATCAACAGAAAGTGATTCCGATTCCGCCTACGAGCGCAAAAACAAAAAGTCCAAAAGTGGCAGCAGCCGCAACAAATCCAAGAAAAGGAAGTCAAAGAAAACAAAAGGTAAATCGCATCGCCAACGTCGCTCCTCGATCAGCAGTGAGGACACCGACAGCAGCGCAGATGAACGTGCGCGACGTCGTCATCAAAGTAAGCACAAAAAGAAGACGAAGAAAAGTAAACATGCGCGTTCCCGCACACGCTCACGATCACGCGAGGGGCGTACAAGGTAGTACAAAGAAAGAAGTCGGGTGACACAATTGTTGATTCACTTGAAAACTTTATTTTAAACATTTATGTATCATTAGTAGACGCCTAAGCGTGCATACATATGCAGGATTATCATTAAATTTCCATTAACTCACAAATAATCACAAAAATGTCTTTTCTTTGAGAATCTTCGGGGGCCCATACAAACTTAAAGTTAGAAATGCCGCTATGTATAGGTTTCCAAAATATCTTATGTTTAAATCATGGTTTTTAGCTATTTATGTGAATGATAATACTTTCATTATGCGCAAAGTATACTTAGCTTTTATGATAGACTAAATTTATTGATAAGGGTGTACGAGATGGCAAGTAAATGACTTAGTTATAAATATATATGCGTTTTTGGTCGAATGTGATGGATTGTGTGTGTGTGTGTGCCTGATGAGTTTTATTTAGTAATCCATAATATAATTTAATAAATAATTAACCATCTACTGTAGTTTCTTTTTGCCATATTGAATTTTTTCATTGATTATTTTAGAGACTTTCTGGGTGATGCCCTTGAACACATCCTTTTCATTTAAGCCCGGCCACATGGCCACTAGCACAGTGGCACAATACATGAGCAATAGATTGTTTATGATAGCACCAATCCAGGCCAGAGCCAACAAGCCGATGCTTATTATGATCACAACCTATTCAAAATAAGGAAAAGGCTGTATTCATACAGATGTCATTGCTTAATATGTTTATACGACTTACCATTGTTGGCTTCCGCTCCTTGAACAGGTAATCATACCATTCGGCAATACCTGACTTAATGCTATATAGCTGTCCGCAAACCTCCTCAAACTTGGCCTCCTGTTCACCATCCCATTTGTCCCCGCTGGAAACCAAACGCGACAACATTGGAATAACAAAGTCCATAAAGAACGCCAGTAAAGCCAGCAAAGAGAATAAAGTTATAAAAGATAGATCCATGTACCATAGCAACAGATACATGATACTGATGGCGCCAAAGACGACGCCGGCATAGTATTGCTTTTCCCATGTAAGAACGCCATAGGCACCCACAATGGCATTGCGGAATGGTTCCAGGTCGTGCTTTAGCTTGATTAGGGCACGTTTCTGTAATTTAATGCAGTTTTTGGTTTTTCATGATGGCGGAATTTGTTGCGTATGTGCAGTTACCAAAATTTAAAGGAATCACAATTACCTGGTCAACCTGCATTGTTGTCATTTTCGTTAGTCGTCTTTCTTTAACTGCTCGCTTGGTTTAGTTTGTCGTATATGTAGTTGTTCTCACTACAGTGGCGCTATTGTTATTTTAGGAGAAAAATCAATTTGTGCGAACTTCCATTAAGGACGTAAAAAGCATCGATAACAACGTTTGCTAACGTAAATTATCGCCTTACGTGTTGGTATGGCAGCACCGATTATACTCGATATTTTGAGGTGACAGTGACAAACACTTTTAAATATCAGAAGTTTGTGCGTGATTATCAAAATTGTACCTAAAATGTGTTAATAAAATTAAAATTTGATAACTCTTTGTTCTAAATAAAAGGAGCAATCGTTAAAAAATTATAAATGAAGCTAATAAACAAAACAAAAGGGTTGTCTGTTTTAACAGTACTGTGACTTGCTACTTTAAAATACTTTTGAAGAGCAGCATCAAGGTATTCCACTCGATACTTTTGAAAATGACTTGAGAAAATTAACACAAGCGGCTAAGCTTTCTTGTTTTTCAATAGAAAACTTTTTCCATACAACACACAATGAGCTGTCCGGGCTTTGGTGAAGTTAATATACCCTCATCCCGGGCTTTCTGGGATGATTGCGAGGAAGACGAATTTGACAGCATTGAGCCGGCCACAAAGTGAGTGTGCAGTTTTTGTTTGTAACGTGCTTTCTCCAATAGAATATATAATTTGAACAGGTCGCAGCTGAAATTTACTGTCGGTGCGGACGAAGCACCATTTGCCAGCGAGCTTTTCGTACTCGTCGAAGGACCGCACATTAAAGAATTTTGCAGTGGTGCGCTGCTCCAGGATGCAAAACCCATTTGCGATGTACCAGCAAAAACTTCATCTTTGCATTGGAACGCTTCAAAGGGACAATTGCTGGCCGCACTGGAAGAGGATCTGACTAGCAGTGGCGAAGTCACCGAGCTGCTCATACCTTATGCACAGTTGGCAAAACGCGTGCTGACCATCACCATAAAGCCCAAGGTGGACTACAAAAGTGAGGTGATTGGCAGATACAGTGGGCACGTGGCCATAGTGCATAGCGTAGGGGGCAAAGGAGACGATAAAGCTGTGACCGAGCTAGAGGCACCCAACTTTATAGCTGGCGTAGCAGCAGGCAGTAAGTGTTCAACTAAACTACTAAACGGGCGAAGCCCGCCAGCTTGTATATCAATGTATATATTTCTTTGCTTTCTTTAGTTGCGAGCTGGCGCAATCAGATGGAGCTGCCGGTCAGCTCTTATGTTATTTACACAGACAAGCTGCCATTGGATGTAATCGCTGCTCAGCCGGTGCTCAAGCTGATGCAGAAGCTTGGCGTACCGTGCACCGAACGTTATATACCACCAGCCAAGGATACCTCCTACTTGTATATGTAAAAATAGTTAACATAAGCTAAGGTGGCTGTTAATATTTTAATTAAAGGTTGCGGTTGCAAGAAAAAATACCACACAATCCCATTTGTAAAGAAATTTAACTTATTTTAATACTTCAAATATGCTCAAATTGATCTGCTTCCTGCGCTGATCCAGGTGCGCCTTGGCAATGGCTATGAATTGTGGTCGTGAGAGCAATGAATATGCGGGCACGAGCAGCGAGGTGATCAGCATATGCAGCTCCTTGTGACCACTGCTAAACAAATCGAGGCCCAACTCTAAAGCTGTGCCAAAATCGCATTCATCCATAGCTATATTGGCTGCATTGGCGACCGGCTGTAATTTCTCTAACACAGCCTGCTTGGCATTATCGCTGCCATCATTGAGATCTTTGCGTTCAAATAGAGCCAAGATTTTCTTTAGCTCTGCATCGCTAACCATTAGCGGCCGATACCCCTGCTGCGACTTGCGCTCGTAGGGTACCACAATGCCAGCCCGATGAAACGTCTTGGCCAGCACCCGCTTATCGCGCTCATTCTGCAATCTGTCGAGCTGTCCCAATTCCAGCGAGTTATCACTGATGTACTGCTTCACCGCTTTCTTGGTGGCAGCTACTTGGGCTGCTGTAAATGGTGTACCCACATAATCATGTTGCAAATAGTGCAGAAAGGCATCAAATATGTTGCCAGCCACAAATTGAAACTCACAGCTGCGTGTGGCGTCATTGCGCGCCAACATCAGCCGCTCCTTGTCCTGTGGCACATCGCGCCAGTAGCCGTAGTGTATGCCCGTGCCTTGACGCACAAAAACAGTTTGGAATTCGGGCGGATCGTAATAGAAGCGCCAGTGCCGCAGGTAATCGCCCGGTTCACCGATTTTTGCCTTATGGAATTTACCAGCCAAAAATTCAAATGGACCCACAAGCTCTAGCTGGAATACCGTTTCTATGTGCTGTAGTGCAGCCGCTTTGGTGGTGTCCTTCTTAAGTGTATTAATGAATTTCCAGAATTCATAGAAGTCTTCTGGCATTTCCACTAGAAATTTGTGTCTTATGAATTCATTGCTCTCACAAAGACTGTCATACTCCTGTTGCACCGACAACCGTATGCGCTTTTCAAGAATTTCCATAAAATTCTTGCCGGCAATATTGTTCATTGCCTCCTTCTGTAGCTTCGCCGTCTCCGACTCATAGTTGCCAACAGCCTCTTCCACATCCACCTCCGGTGTTTCCATACTGTCGATTGTGTTAGGACTATCTTTGTCTTCTTCCGTGTCAGTTGCTTTGCGTTTTGGCGCCATTTTTGGCGCTTCAGTTTGCTTTGCTGGATGATTATATTTTTCTAGATGGGCGTCATTACGCTGGTAGCATTTGTCCCAGTATTTACAGTCAGCCTTTGGCATTTTTATAATTTTAAGAAATTGATATATTTCTTTTAATATGCAGGCAAAGTACAAATCGATACTAAAAGCTTTGTCTTCTTCTTGCTAGATAGTAGCTACCAAAATACCAAAAGGTCAACTAGGGTTGTATCAGTTGCATTTGTGTTGATTGGTCGATATGTCGATAGTCATATTTAAAATGAGTTTAATATCAGCAAATCGATACTAAATGTGAAAAAATAATCGTTGCAATTTTTAGTTATCGAAATAACACACCTTGCAATTTGTATGTTGAGTTTGGTTTTAATTATTGTAGTTCATTCAATGAATACAAACTTTTGCAAAATAATAAATTTGTAGTTGGTTAGTATTACAATAAGTGTATGTATATGGGCAGACGTTTCAATAAGAAAACACAATAAACCTAAAATGCTACTAATCCTCGACAGCACACATAACTGAGTAGACGCATTCCTCCTTGTTGATCAAATGACAGGTTTTGTTGACCAGGGACATCAGCTGATTAACATCGGTTGCCCAGTTGTTCAATATATCCGAAGCACTCTTCTTTGTTGTAAAATATACAATCCCAGCAGGTCTATCGATCTTAACACGTATTGTATCACTGTTGGCCAACTTGGACAGATACTCCTCACAGCGATTAGTGGGCAAATTCAGCAGCTCACTCATACGTGTTAAGTGCAGTCGTGAGTAGTACATCGCTATGATACGTATATTCTTAACAAAAATGTTCAAATTAGAATTAATTTATTTAAGTACTTTTTCTAAAACTTACGTGTTCTATCAAACGGTCTTTCAGCTCAGTGATGCACTTCTTGCCATGCTTGGTGTTATCCTTGAACATATCGTTTTCGGCCAAAACCATACCAAAGTCTGCATTAAACGTATCGAAGTTTATCAGCTCCTTTGACATGAACAGACGCAGTATTTCCCTGTTAAAATAAGAAAATAACTAAGTCATATAGACTAGGCATATGTCATGAATGTTTTACTTATAGGCGGGAACATCTTCCAGTTTCTTGTTCTTTGATAGATGTGCCATCATATCGCTCTGCTCGTTGTCATAGGGAGCCAATACGCAGTAAATCACAGCGCAGACCAGCTTATCTGTCAGCTCCTTTTTCTGCGCATCGGTCAGTTCAATCTCAGACTCTAGTGCAGTAGCGGTTTCCGACTTCTTATCATCCTCTTCTTTTGTTTTTTTATCCTCACTCTTTTTCTTCTCATCTCCTGTGGATGACTCTTCGGTTTCTGGGACCTTTTTTCGCGGCGGCTCTGCAATTGCTTGATAATGACGCGATGTATTCAGGAAGGATGTATCTCGATTCAGTTGTATCATTAGGTTGTAGAATTTTAACTTGAGATCATGTTGTGCCGGATCATCAAAGAATTTTATGCTAATTTTCTTGGAAATGATCTGAGTGGACACATAGTCCTCCTTCAACAGACACAGACGCATTTGCTCCAATATGAGCTCGACCTTCTCACGCTTGTCCATGGAGCCATAGGTCTCCACTTGCAGCTCTTCCATGACCGCTGCAGCACCCACCACATCGCCATCGGCTTCCTTAATGTCCGCCAAGATTTTAGTTAAGCGTGCACGTTCAATTTCTACATAGATTTTGCCTTCGGTAACGGAACGCAGCGTATCTATCAGCTTCAGCTTGCTCTCCTTATCGGGCGTTTTGTCCACATATGTGCAGCATTCCTGAATCATCTTGACAACGGCCTGCTTGAGTTGCGAGCGGCGACGCACTAGCAGTGAGACGTACTCGTTCAATGCATTCCAGTTGCCTGTCTGGAGGCATATCTGGCAGATGGCCACGAGCACACGGGAACAGGAAACCATATCAGCGCCTAGACGTGTTTGCTTCTCCAGCTGAAGCATAATTTCGATGGCTTCATGAAAGGCGTCAGGATTCTTTTTGGCCAGCTCCTTGGCTAGGGGAATTTTCTCATCACAGGCGGGCTCATAATCCACCTCCATTTTTGTAATGCGACCGCCATCGAACAAATAGTTATCCATGATTAGCTGCAAAATTGAAAAATATATTATAGTTATAGAATTTTTGTTGATGTTGTTGTTGTTGTTGTTGTAATTCGGTAGTATGACAAGGCAACTTTTGGTAGCGCCGCTACTTACCTTTTGTTACGTTAAACTATTTCGAAGCGTATTTCTTGATGTTAAATGAAGTAAATTTAACTATTTTCCGCCCTATTTGCGGTTGCTGTTATTGATATACTATTTTTTCGGGCACTAGCAAATAAATGCGGTGAATTTCGATTAAAACTCTGCAGAAATTTGCTTACAAATGATGTTAAGTTAGCTGCGCGTGAAATCAGTGTTGAGCAGTGTCTGACAAACAATGCATTTTCAAATTGAAACTAACATCAAAACTAGATTGATCAAAAAAATTTGCTAAACATCTAAAAAGTACAAAATTTGCAATTTGGGTTTATAGAATGACAACTGGTAAAAGAACACGGCTACGAAGAAAAAAGAGCAAAAAAAGCAAATCGCGCAAACGTACGGTAAGTTGTGCATCCCTGGTGCTGCATTTTAGCTACACTGCACAACACTCGCGATTTAGCCTTTGTTAAGCCGCGAAAAAATTCGCTAAATTACAATAAATTAGGCGATTGTTTTATGAAAAGCGTGTGTTAATTGTTTTTATGCCAAGAAACTACGTTGCGCTATTCGTAATTAACTCCTTGCACAGTGTCGCAAGCGTTTGCTGTTTCAACGCTACAACTACAATCACATTTTGCGCGCCAATTCGAGGGGCAGCCGAAAGACAAGCACCAAAATGGCACAAATACAGGAATATCAGGATCTGGTGCTAGACGCACTCGATACGGTCGAGTTCAAGCTGAGTAAGCGCTACTATTATGTCAGTCTTCAATTATAGTATTAACTTTCGTTTGCCTGCTTGCAGTACGCGACAAGGCGGACATCAACAATGATGCCATTATATTTCATCCTGCCATGGCGCACCAAATATTTGGTGAGTCGGAGACCATATTTGGGTATCAGGGCTTACACGTGCGCGTGCTGTACACGGCCGGTCCGCTGCACATCTATCTGGGCATTGAGTACGAAAAGCGTGTCAATGAAATCTCTGGTGGTGAAATTAAAGCCGACGATGTGGTGGCCACCATTGCGCAAAGCCTGCCAGATGGCTGCTATTTCATTAACCTAGATGAGTTTCTGAAAACGCTGGACAAGGCTGACAAGTTCCAGCCATTTGGCGAGAAGCTCGGCGAATACACTCGGACCGCTGATGATGGCAGTGAGCGGCTCTTCGAGATATATCAGTGCGACTACAAGATGTCTTCATTTCTCAAGTTCTTTACGCGTCTGCAAACATTTATATTGTGGTTTGTCGACGCTGCCTCCTATATAGACACCGACGATGCCCAGTGGTGTTACTTTATCTGGTAAGTAGACTGTTATATAATTTATGCCTTTTTTTAAGCCTAGTTTATTGTAGCTATGAAAAATACAAGAATAAGGATGGACAGTACCAGTATGCAACTGCTGGCTACACTACCGTTTATGAATATTACGCCTATCCGCAAAACAAGCGGCCGCGCATCAGCCAAATGCTAATTTTGCCACCATTCCAGAAACTGGGTCTAGCCACCCAACTAGTGGAAACAATCTACAAGTTCTACCAGAGCCAGAAAAATGTGGTGGACATAACCGTTGAGGATCCATCAGAGGAGTTTCAGAGATTGCGAAATTTCGTGGATGCACGTTTGTGCCTGGAGCTTAAATGCTTTGCACGCGACGAAATCAAAAAGGGTTTCAACAAAGAGATGGTACGGGAGGCACGTGAGGCGTTGAAGCTTAACCCGCGTCAGGTGCGAAAAGTTTATGAATTGTTGCGGCTCTACTACACCAACGTGCATGACGAAAAGGAGTATAAAGTGTATCGTCTAGAAGTTAAGAAACGCCTCAACGCCGTTTACTATAAACAGATAAAAGATCTTCAAAAGATGGAACGCTATAAAATGGACACAGAAATGCTGCGCGCACGTTTGCCCAATACGAAACAGCGCATGGAGCAGCTCCAGGAGGAGTATGTGCTCATTGAACAGGATTACAAGAATACTATTGATAAGCTACGGGCCTAGATCTATAATATATTATATATAAAAAGAAGACCGCTGGGTGTTGATTAATTTATTACATTTTCCGTTCTAAATATGTTGATTACAAAATACAATTTGTTGCTATAAGCCTACAGTAGGATTCTGTCGAATAAATGTGTATTAAAAAAATACCTTCGTGTGTTTATATCTGTGTGTGTAGAGCAAAATGGGAGGCGTGTGCGCTCTTGAGCAATTAAACACAGAAAACATTTTTTATAATTATATATCGATACATATATGTATTGTTTTTACAAGAATTAAAAAAAGGTTGCGTATTGGAAGTACATACGTATGGGTGTAAATATTCGGGGACTTTATAGATTTTGTGCTGCACTAGCACATAGTTCGTATAACTAGCAGGACCCGTACTCCTCCATCCATTTCTCGAAACGTGCCACATCGTCAGCCGAAACGGATTTTTTGGTGCGCTGCTGGGCGTCCTGAAAATCCTGTAGTGTGATGGGCTGGTCCACATCCTCGCGGCGTATTTGCTTGATTTGCTGCGGCGTGCGGCCAGAGATAAGGCGACGCATTGCCATCATGGAGGCATCGCGGCAAACATTGCTTATGTCCGAGCCGGAATACCCTTGCAACTCATCACCAATCATGCTCGTGTTGAGATCAGACGACAGCGATACATCCTTAAGGCAGAGCTTTAGCAGTGCTGCACGCGTTTCCTCTGTTCAATAAAAATATCATTAGAATAGGTCTGGATGAGTTAAGTTTAGGCCACGCACCATTGGGCAGCGGTATATAGATGCGTTTCTCGAAGCGCCGGCGAAAAGCCTCGTCAATGTCCCAGGGATGATTTGTGGCTGCCAGCACCATGATGACCTTGTCATCCTGCAAACTAGCATTTAAACCATCCATTTGAATAAGCAGCTCCGCCTTGAAACGCCGGCTAGCCTCGTGCTCGGAGTCGCTGCCGCGTGAGGCGCACAGAGCGTCGATTTCATCAATGAATATGGTGCTGGGCGCATAGAAGCGCGCCATCTCAAAGAGCAGACGCACCAGCTTCTCGCTCTCTCCGCGGTATTTGGACGTAAGCGTGGATGAGGAAACATTGAAGAATGTTGTGCCGCATTCAGTGGCCACGGCCTTTGCCAGCAAGGTTTTGCCCGTGCCTGGTGGACCCACCATAAGCACGCCGCGCCACGGTCGACGTATGCCCTTAAAGAATTCGGGCATTATATTGGGCAGCACCACAGCTTCCTGGAGTAAAACAATTCAAAATAAACTGCAAATGGTTTATGGTTTCAATAATATTACCTGCAATATGGTCTTAGCCTCATTGAGACCAGCTACCTCGGTCCATTTGATGCATGGATGTCGTTGCAGTATGTCCTTCTCCAGCGTGTCAACCAGGTGTCCCTCATAGCCCAACGGTGAGAAATGCTTGACTTTTGTCTTGGGCGAACATCTTGGTGTATTGTGCGTGGTAGATTGGGTATGCGAATTATCCTCCAGCGATGTGGTCGCATCCTGATCATCCGAATTCGAGTTCTCATCCAATGAATTCTTTTTTACCGCCCTTTGTTTGAGTGTCAGCTGTGTATTGGTACTCAGCTTGCGGGCCCGCAAACGTTCCACGGATCGACTCTTGCGCACTGCTGCTGTCAGCGCGGAGGCCCTGCCTGGGCGACTCAAACGCAAGCCGACCCCGGCATTGCTGGTCGTGCTGCTCGCTGCTATGCCCACATTGCCAGCGCTGCCATGATGGCTCTGGCTCAGACTGTTGCTATTGAAATTGCTGCTAATGGAGGGCAGCGTGGGCTGCAGCTCGGGATCGCGGCGCCGCAACGAGGACACCCAGCGACTGTCCTGCTGTTGCTGTGAGGGAAACGGCATTGCAGTCTGGCTGGTACGTGGCTGCGGGGCTACCTCTGTATCGTAGACTGCGTTTAATTGTTGGGTGAGCGATCAAATAAACATTTGAGGCACAAACCTTGTGTGGGCAAACGCTGCTTATTCCGCAATGGCAGCGCACCGCCAATGCCCAAGCCATTGGGCGCATTGGGTCCTAGATTGTTAATGGGCCGATGTGGATTTACGGGGGCGGCCTGTGGATGCTGATGTGGATGCACGATTTCTGCCGGCGGCTTCTTCACGGCATTGGTATTACGCGTGGGCCGGCTGGTGGTGGTGATTTTGGTGAAAGCAAACGGTGACAGCGAATCCAGGATTAATGAGTCCATCATGCGCGCCATATGCGATAAGCTTGCGGGTGGCGTTGATGAGCTGCAAAAAAGATAAGAAACATTGGCCCATGATTAATGCTGCTTGCCATTGGCCCTGCACATTCAACTTGGCCCAACGACCAGCAAAGGTCAATTTGCTAGGCTTATCAGCTGGCGACAAGTCCCTTGCGTGCACCGTTTCTAGTCTGGCTTATGTTTGTCTAGTTCCACAACATTTTAGTAGGCACACACACATGCACAGATAGTGCTCATGTATTTCTAGCAAGCCAAAGTTCGTGTGGCTAATGCGCGCACCTGTCATACCCATACATACATATGCAAAACAGTTGTGGGTTCAATAAACTTGGGCGCTCAAATGCCGCCCAGGTTATTGACGTGCCGGCGACTATTGTTATTGTTAACATTCATATGCGTCATCGTGATTAACGGTAATTCATTTACCTGAACATTTTGCTATAATAGTGCAATTGCCATTTTATTCGATTGCTGTCTTTATCAAAAAATGCCCGCACGCTCAAAAGTATGCTACAGCATTTTCTAATACGTTTTTCGTCTTAGCTAATTAAGTTGGCCGCAGTCGGCCATATTTCTTGGGCAGCCATAGACCGGATGTGGTCTCATTGCGCGCACATAAACAATTGGGTTAATGTTTCTGATATGGTAGCTAACAGGCACCCACGTTTCGGAGCCAGAGATTTGTGTGATTAGCGGCTAACTGGGCCAACTTTTGCGCTAGCAGAGTCATTAAAACGTCTGATCCGGCTATTTGGCCTATATATTTATTGACTCTGGCCTTATATCTGTGGTTTGTTTATTGGCGCGCTTAGAAACTGAGTATAAAGCCATATAAATAGCACGCTTGATTGATGGGCAAACTGGCACAAGGCTGCCGAGGAAAATAACTGACAAAAACAGGAATCTAGATGAATGGATAGCTCAGTCAGCTACCTCCCTCCCTCTCTCTCTCTCTCTCTCTCCCTCTCTACTGGTTTATTCTTTGTTTTAAAAAGCTTGTCGGTGCAAATGCATGTCACTGAAAAAGGTGTTTATGTTAATTTCTCGTTACAAAGAAAGCCAACCCAAAGAGCCGTCAATTTATGCAAATAACAACTAATAGCAATTATGACTAGCAAAAACGTCAAGTGGTCGGAAGTCGTCTGATAGTAGGCTAAGGACTGGGGAAAGTACGTCTTAAACCGAATCAATTTCTTATGAAAATTTTACGAATATTCAAATTACCCTAAATTTCAATAGATGGTAAACTTCGTGAACTATATCTTTTATGAAATACGAACAGTAAATAATAGAGTAAGGATAGCATACACTTCTCTAAAAATTTGTTTTTAAATTGTATTAAAATGTGTTTAAATAGCCGACTTCATTTTAAAAATAAACTCTAAATGGATCGATACGTTGTTAAAGGTCTCTTTGATTTGAAAGTTAAGGCCTGCGATATAATACACTTTTTGTGCAGATCTCATAATGAACGAGGGAACACTTTTTTTTACGCATAATTACCACTGATGCAGATCCCATAGCGAATGATATGGCGTGTGTCTATAGCCAGATACAAAGGGCACGGCCACTTCATATTCCACCTGAACATTGGGCGGAGATTGCGGACGCACTGCTAGCGCGGTGCGTTCCAGCGCTGGATTGGAGCTGGTCAGCGTACGTTGACGCATAAACGATTGTGTTCCATTGTTGTTGTTCAGCATTTGGGCAACGTTGCCGCCAGTTGGAGGAGGTCCAGCAACCGATTGGCCCATGCCAAACCAGTTTTGTGCATTTGTGTTAAACATTGTTGCCGGCTGCAGCAACAAAGACTTGGTAATATTCACTTACAATTTAAAAACACACTGAAATTTATTCAACATGTACTAAAGCTTGACGGAATATTCGGAAACAATACGATGTAGCGCAACGCGTCGCGAGTCGACATCTACCTAGCGACTCAAGGGTTGTCCGCCAACTGACCACATAACTGGACGACGGACGCGTCCACAACAGAAAGCAAGCTCATTATTTGCATGGCGGGTAGTTTCTGGGTATTTTTTCTGTGTGTGTTCTTTGTGTGTGTGAATGTGAAATGAGGTTAAAGGAAGTATTGCTTTGTGTTGTTGTTGCTCATTTATTGCCTACACCTGAGTCCAGTGGTCAATGCACGCTAGCCCAAGTTGACTCAAACTCAAGCAAAAGATGCCATCGATTTCTGCGACTGCGACACATATATACACACGTATTTTAATGTATAACAATATATTCTTAATAATTAGGCGTTTGTTTTTGCCGGCTTTAATGGCGCGCTTGCATGCGCCTTGAATTGCGAGCCAAACCTCAGCATATCATAAACAATTAATTTTTATATACGTAAATTATAAATAGTATATACGGCCTGGAGTGTCTTGTCAACTATTTAACATGAGCTCTGCCGCAGATCCATCAAACGAAGGACATTTTTATTTAGTATATACACTTATAGACAAATCAGCTGCCTGAGATAAAAATCGATACGCATTGAGGGAAAAAATATGCACTTGGCTTTTACCAGTCAAGGCACGTTGAAGTGGCCTGGCACGCCTACAGAAGGCGCTTCATGGAAAAATGTATGCCTACTGCTGCTGCTACCTTACTTACCCTGCGCCCATCATAGGCAAATAGGTGGATGTGGAGTCCACGGTGCGTATGGCTGTATTGCCACGCAGAACAATCTTTTCGCGTGTGGTGCGTCTGTAGGTCTCCTCGCCGCGCATCCTAGTGCTTCAATTTCACGTATTACCAAAACAAATATTCTAAATTTCACTATTTTTTTTTTCGTTTTTTTTTTTTTTTTTTTTTAGAAATTAACTTGTTTATTTTTGCCAAAATGTGAGTGTTGAACAAATTTTGCGTCTGCTCCTCCCACAGGCATTGTCAAAATGAGCTGTGAGCTAACTGAGACGGTAGATGCTGATGCTGTATGACAGCAGCCGTTGCTCTCACGCGCTAAACACTCTCTTTGCGGCTCTCTTCTCTCAGCTGGTCGAATTGCGCAACTTTAAAAGTGCAGCGTTCCGACGCTGTTGCCCTTTGGTGGTGGCCCTCTTCACGACACGCTGCATAAATGGTCACTGACTGGGCGCAATGTTGTTGGTCAGCCGCATTGTATGTTTGGCCCAAAGTCAGCTGGTGAAAATGGTGAAAATTGGGGGATGTTTCTATGTGCATTATGGTATGCATTCTATGCCTTTTACAGCTGGCATGCTTTAAGAGATAATACTAAGTTTGGCTTATATGCTCTTTGATACATGTATACATATAAGCAACAAGGTTGCATGTTCTCTTAGAGCTGCATTGAATTTACATTTTAAAATGTTTTGTTGCATACTTTAAGTGAATAACATTTTTCATTTATGGTGATGAGATTCCATACGCTTGATGTATTTTTAAAATATCTATGTATATACGATTGCCATTGGACTAATCCTTAACTTTTCTATCAATCTTGCTCTATCGCTCATTACGTTTGTAGATTATTTGCTGCCCCTCACCATTTAAATAAGGTTTATGTTTTTTTTTTTTAACCCACTCAGAAGAACAAATATATTTGATTTTTATTGATCAATTTTATAAAAACTACTTATAAATTCTGATAGTAAATGACCATTCAAAAACCAGTTTGTAATTGGTGAAACTTTTTATAAATATTTCACATTTTATCTTATATAAAATTTTTATGATCAAAACTTGAACTTTGCTTAAACACTCAAAATGGCAATTAAATAACTGTAATCGTAAAATATTTTGGGCAGTTTACAAACAAATTCTATACAAACACACAAATATATTTGAATGAATGTGCATTTCAAATTATGTAGTTAAAATCATGAAAAACAAAACGCAATAAAAACCATTTGAAAATTCTTTTAAAAATAATAGCTTCAAATTACTCATTCATCATATATGTATCAATACAGACATACATTAATAAGTATTTAATAAGTATATTAGCCGTTTCTAACAAACACGAGGCACGTCGAAATGTAAGTAGACCACAAAAGAGAATATTAAGTTTACATCTTGTTATTATCGTTTTGTTTCCTTTTTGACTTGGGAAATTTGGTGGCTTCAGTTGCTTTGTTGTCGACTCGACTTTATAAGGTTGCATGTGTATTGTATGTATATAGATAGTTGTTTATAGATTTACTTTTTTTTTATGTATGTAACGCTTGAACGTTTTAACTTTAACAATAACTATAACGTTGGTAATTTTTTCTTACTGAAAATATTATGTCTGATTACTAAAAATGTGTGATTTATTATTATTTCTGTTTTGCCTTTGTGCACTAGAGAGATAGTTTAAAGTTTTTTTTTTCAAATTATTTACAACTAGCCCTACAGCATCTTGCTTTGACGTTTCACTAATTTGGCGAGTATTTAGTAGTATTTCCACGATTCTTTTGATTTACTGAAATTTACGTGTGGATGATCGCGCCTTCCAGGCCTTGACTAGATTGTACGCAAAGTAAAGTGTGAACCCATGAATCTGAAAGCCCACAAAACAAAAGGCATACCAAAATACACCATAGGGAAATCCCTGAAAGAGAAGCAACCAAATTATTTATTTGATACGTTTTTTCTTTCATTTGATATTTGACTTACGCGCCATACGAAAATGTCCGTTTCGTCCAGCTCCAAGGCCTTGTCCATGGTCAAAAACTCCCAAACGTCAGCAAAGTAATAGGCAAAGCAGTAGAGCAGCGGGAGCACAGCCATTATCAAAATGGCAATCATATACTTTTGCATATCGCGGACCTTGTTGCCACGTGCCGCTGAGAGGCCCAGAAACGATGTGAGCAGCGAGGCAGCCCAAACGTATTCCCACCACAGTGGCTGCGGCACCTCCAACTCTTCGATTTCTAGCACAAATATATCCAAGCGATCCAATATGTCCGACGTCAGCTTGGCCAGCATGACAAAGAATAGCAGGGCATGAAAGAAAATGCAGTACTTCAGACGAGATTTGTTCAACAAGCTGCAAATAGAGGAAAATTTATGTTGCATTTGTAGCGGTTTGTCTCGTTAGTTGGGTTTCCTTTTGTTTGGTAGCCCTCGGCCTTTAGCTATCCAAAATATGTACACAAACAATGATGTTGTTGTTGTTGCTATTGTAAACAGGCACACACGCTGAGTGTCTAGCTGGCACTTTGCCCACCCACTCTGCTGGCACTGCCTGGCTGGCTGACTGACTGACTGACTGTTTGTCTGGCTCGTGCACCTTCTGTAGCAGGAGTTGCAACTTGATTGCAGTCGATTGCCATGGCATGACCTTTTGGCTATTGGCAGAGCAGGCGCAGCTACTTGCAAGTAATTAGATAATTTTGTGGAGATTTAGAAAGTGTTATTAACCTAATTTGATATGTGTTTGCCACTTTCTGCCTAAACTCGAAGTCATTGCCATCGGTGCCCGCGACCATTGGACCGCCGCGAGTTGCCATTTTGGTGCGTCAATTCGATGCCGTTTTTACCAAAGCTTTTCAACAATTTTAAATACAATTTAACTGTCTTCAAAGTACTTCTCACAACATTTGCTCGGACGATATATTGTGGTGGTCGGTCGATTACAGCGGTGCAGATGGCACAAAATGAGTGTTGGCTAACAATGAACTTAACTTTACAGCACCAAATACTCGTTATCAACAGTTTACACTAGATTGTGGAGGTCGGGCAATATGCGTCGCAAGTGCTGTAAATCACCATCAGTTTTCAAAAAAAAAAAATACGCCAACTTTTTACTTACCACATTACTTTTCCGCAATTTATCTGTAATATTTGCATAATTAAGTACACATTTATATGCAAATGTGTGATTTGCTGAACTTAAATTTGGTAAGTGGACGCGATAGTACCGCGAATTGAAGCTCATTGGTCGGGCAACTGCGTCACTGCTACCTGTTGCTTGTTTGCATTTCAATCCATAAATCAATTCACGAAAAGGCGAACAATAAAGAGTGCAAAAAGCGCATATTTAAAAATAAAATTTACGTAAAATACATACATATCTATTTTTACTTTTTTTTGCTGCAGCTCTTTGCAGACGGTTCAGTTCCATACGCTCTTTGCCATAGCTCTTTGAGCGCCTTATGCTCGCTGGGCTACAAAAGTGGAAACAGCCGCCAAGTGCCATCAGTTCTACGGCGGTTTTCTTTAGCAGAACGTCTTAGTGCGTAGCGCATGCGATCGGCCACGGAGTTTTTAATCAGAATTAGCATTTTACGCAAACACTTAATGCCAGTTATTGATAACTATCGACTACGTTTTTATGCAGAGATAGGCAGCTGACTTGACCTCACCCATATGTAGTTGTGTGTTCGTGTGTGCCTCGCTTAACGGTAATATTTGTACATTATTTGCATTATTTGTTTTACACCCTTTGCATATTTTGCATTTTGAAAATTAATGTGTGCGCATATTTTAATGTACTTTTTGTGTGTGCGTTCTTATTTGCCTTTCGCGACTGACCTTGTTGGCTGTCAGTTGTTTTTGCTAATATCGTGCCCAAATATGAAATTATTTTTGTAAATATTTTTCAAAATTTTCTGTATCTGCAGCTGTGTCGACATCCGCTTGCCAATATGTTGTGTTTCTACATTGTTTTGATTTTTGGCAACAATTATCAACGATTGTATACATATTTATATCATATTTTTAAGCATGTGACTTTTACAACCCAGAGATATTTGTTGTGCTTAAAAAAAGTCTTATAAATACCATCGATCATATGATTTAGATAACAATTAATAATATTTTTAAATGTGATAAATAAGTAAATGGCTGCTTTCTCCTTGTCTCTTTGCAGCTGATCTTCCGCCGGCTGTGTATTCAGTGAAATAATATAAGACCAACCGAGCCCGACGATACCCAAGTGCATCCGTATCCAAGAACAAATCATGTCCGCGATCGCCGCTGACAAACGCGCATCGTTTGCGCGCCGGGCCGAAAGTCTGGTGGAGCGGGTGAGAGTTTTGAAAACCATTTACGAGGTAATCGGTATCAAGTGACCAAAATGCGTGAGATATAACAATTTGTTTGCTTTTCGATCAAGTTGTTTTTTAGGCTTACCTGCATGATTGTTTGCCACTCAATTGGAATTAATGTGCAGTTAATTAAACTCGAGTTTTGAAATCATTGCTTGGACCAGTCCCAAAACTATTACCACAAAAGTCCGTTTCTGCATTCCAAATTTAGGCCTGCGGAAGCATGAACGGGAAGTGTAAAGTCATGCAATCCCCTATCGATAAAAATGCTATAAACATAAATACCCATACACACATACATACATGTATATTCGATATCAATATTTATTTGATTAGACGTAATGGGCGTGGGTGCTAGGCATTACGAATTTAGACACTCGCAGACGTGCCTATTTGACTTGGCTCGCTGCCCTGACTTTGGCATGCTCTGTCAATTATTCTTTGAAAATATTTAGTTCCCCAAACAAACTTATAAAGATGCATTTGCATTATGCTTGCATTTGCTTGCGATTTATTACAACAACAATTAGTGAGGCGTATTAAATGTATAAAGATCAAGGACACGACGTGGTTATTGACAGGAATACTGTTCACCGCTTTTTGTCGTTGTTGGTGTTGTTGATGATGATGTGAGTGCTATTAACAATTTAATGGAACGTTGTTGTCTATTTAATTGACCCTTTGTTTCTCAATTATTCCAGAGCGCTTTAATTTTGGCGAAACGTTCATAGCTCTGTGGACAGTGACCACTTTATCTATAGCTATTCGAAAGCCTGAGATCTTGATAATGCTCTCTGTTTGTGTCGATGTACGCCTTTAGCGTTCGAGCTATAAATAAATCTTTCAAATTAAGAAGCTCGCCAAATTGGCTTGGTAATTGTGCAAAGCGAATGCGTCTTTATCAGACTCAGACGCTTTTGCAGTGACATCAATTGAATGAGGACTGGGCAATAAATAGTTACATCGATGTACATACATATGTGTATAACTATTTACATACGTACAAAGCCGCAGAATTAATTAAGCGGGTGAAGCGACACAGCACACAAAACTTACACACAGAAAAACACATACATATGTAGTTGGCCAATGACCGAGCAGTTCATTTGTTTTGTTGCATTCGAATATTTAATTGAACGCCAAATGGTGTGTGTAATATTCAGATAGACGAGGGCAGCTCATAAACTCTGTATGAAAAGAAATTGATGTTTTGTCAAGAACAGGCAAGTGTATAAAATGCATAAAATGTTTTGCCAAAAGCTTTTAGATAGAAAATTAAATATGGCGAAAGTAAAATTTTATTATAATAAGTACATACAAACAAAACTCATTTCTATACATATGAACATACATGAACAATTTTATGTGCAGTACCAATTTCCAATATATAAGTAAAATACAATAAATGTATGGGAATTCAAGTTTGATACGTCTATCTATATATTAGATACTTTTATCAGTTAGAATTGCAGATCATAATAGAAAACAAAAACAATTTAGAAAGTGATTTAATTGGATGTTTCCATCGGTAAAGACTATAGAATTTAATAAAAAAAAAAGACCAGCAATCGCCGAGAGAGAAGCTGTATAATGACAAAGTATAAAGTATCAATCAGTTCGCATTAGCACGGCTCAGATTTATACGAGCGGGGTCTCCCCTCTTAGCATGGAACGACGTGAATGTCTTTATCGGACTGGCATATTTGTCTTATCGAAAATAGCAACGCAAATAAGGGCAATTGCGTAGAGTATGACAGTGCGGCACGCAACCAAAACAAAGAAAAGAGAAAGAAAAAACAAAAAACAGAAAGCAAAATAAATGAACGATAAAAAGCTAATAAAGTGCAACATAAATAAATGCGTGCGTAAACATCGCGTGAATTCATCGTGCCAATGAATTTGGCAGCGGACCAAAAAGACTCGAAGAGAGAGAGAGAGAGAGATAGGGAGAGAGAGAGGGAGAGAAAGATAGAGGGAAACAGGGGGAGAGAGAGAGGGGTGGGGCGATACACAAGGCTCGTAACTTGATGGCCTGCCGAAAATATTTTCAGCAAAGTGCCAGAGTTTGTACTTGAATTTTCCTGCTCTTTTTGCTGATATCCTTCGTTGTCCTGGCACGTGTGTTTGTATTGCCATTGGGGCTTAAAGTGTCCTCTTTTCTTATGCTGTGTGCTTTGTCTGTGTGTTTCAGTGTGTGTATGAGAATTTGTGTGTTTGTTTATAAGTAATACCGCTTTGAAAGCCAAGCACTTGAATTTGTCCCGGGGTCACATTTAAAACGCATTACATTTTCGCCCAATATATGGAGCGTCTCAATTTTAAAGTGTCTGCAGTTATTTGATAGATAGATTATTGAGGTTGTGTATCTAGACTGGCACTTTGATTAAATTAATATTACGGCGTAACCTTAAGGAACTTAAGAAGAGCCACGAGCAATTTTTGCTTTGATTGAAAATAAGCTGAGATAAATATTTCAATAAGATGTGCAAATTTATAAAACAAAGTATATAACGACCAAACGTTATGTGTATACGTGCCTTTACCGTTATTCGATTACACAATATTTGCTTAGCCTTGGTTAGAATTTAATTTATCTCGACATTTATAATTTTAGTTTTTAATAATGTCATAACAAAGGTTTTTTTCTGGATAAGTTGGCGTTCAGCTTATGCTGCTGACAAAATTTAAATCATATAAAAATGTGTGAATGAGAAAGTGGATTAAAGAGCTCATTGCGTATACGCCGTGTTTTTCTCGAATTACGAAAATAAAAGCATATAACAGTAAAAGTAATAAGAGAAATAATCGAGATACAATCATTCTAGCTTCTTCTCTACATATATTCACAGTTGCTTTTTCCTATGGGAAATGCGTTCGTGATAAATTTCGGTAAAGTCTGATCTTTATACAATTTTTAATATAATATGCAAATTTGTATGTACGCCAAAAATCTTAAATTTTTCTGTTCCTTTTAGCTTTTGAGTTCGAGCCATTCATTAAACTAGACAGGCGGACAGATCAAGAATATATTACATATATTTCAAACGTTTTACAACTGCACAACTTTGTTATACCCCATTTTAACCCGTTTTTAATGGGCACAGGGTATATAAAAAGTGAAAGCTCAACCACAACAACAGTCGCTGCACAAACGACAACAATACATTATCAGCAACAATGTCAACTACAATTACCTAGGCAGGTGCGCAAAGCAAATAAACAACCAGAACTACAACAAAAACACGAAAAACAACGAGGAGAAGGCGACTTATATGCACAGGCTGGAAAACAAAATACATAGAAAAGACGCGTTACTTAAGCTTTGGGTGTAGGGCGTGTCGGGGGCGTGACAATAAGTCAAAGCAACAATGGCAAAAAGTTTCCAAGTGCTGTGTTGAGCATACTTAAAGGCGCAAAAGCCGAAAGACAATTGAAAGCCCGTAAGCCACTTGCCAAAGGCAGCCAGCTGAGTCCACGGGGGCGTGGCATTATCTGTACTTTTTGAATAGCTATAAAAATAAGTGCAAGATAATACAGAAGTGCTAAGCCAAACAATCAACAGAACAAAAATAAACAGGTTAAGTTAAATGAGATTGTGATTGCGTCTCGGTTGATTGACTCAAGAGTGCGATAGTAAAATCTGATGGAGTGAAATTTCTAACAGTTGGGTATCAAATTGACAAGCTATATCAGGGGCCTTCTAGTATTAAAGATACTAGTCAATTACTAAAACTTCCAATTATAATTGGTATAACTTTACAAAATAAAATTCGAACAAAAGCATTACATTATAAATTTGATCATATCCATTTAAAGCTCCCGAATGTCCTTATTCAGCTCAAATTTAAGTTCTTCAAGATGTTCCTACTATTGATTTAAAAAGCAGGATGCCGAGTTTGGTTAAGCAATGCGACTTCTTGCGGATAAGGGTAGGACAATAATCCCCAATTGGTTATTGTAAACAAGAAGGCTATTTCCGAAATTTGCTAAATTCGAGCATAGTAAACAACCATTTATAACATAAACTGATTATATTATATCATTGTCTTAAGCTACAGAAAGGTAACATTTAGTTAACGTAGCGGGATCTGACTACCACAGAACTTGAATATGCCACAGATTTGATAGCGGGCCTTAAAGATACTGCATGCGCGGTGTCATTTGGGTGCCAAACTGAATGCATGTTTGTCGGGCAACAAGAAAAAAGTAGAACGTGTTTTCACTCACGTCAAATTCCAGCAAACTTGAGTTTATTCAAGAATCATATGAATTTACCATTTGCCTTAAGATAATTCCAATGCTCTGTAATATCCTATAGGCCATGTTAATCTGATATGTTCTAAATTCCATGCAGGCAAAGTTTTTCTTGCTTAAGCCTTATTAAATTTTTCTGTCTTAATTTGAATTTTTGTATTACACAACCCCTGGATATACGAGTGTGTCGCATTTTTTATTCAGCCTTGAATTTTCCAGCGTTGACAACGAATTTTTATGCTGTCATTGGAAAAAAAACCTAAAAAAAAAATAAACTCATCAGACTTATGGCCATGCTCATTGACAACCGTGATATTCGTAGTTGAACGTGAGCAGCATTCACATTCATGCTCACATTCGTATTCAGTTCATCATTATCAACATCATCATTATTGCCAAGCATTGTTTCTTTATCTTTTTCTGTTTTTCCTTTCTATATATTTAAAATGCATATGATAATAGCTGTTGAGTTTTATTTTTTATCCTATGCATTTTTAGCGAAATGCACTCTTGAATTCGACGGGCATTGTTGTCCGATGTGACAGTCAGCGATTTGGGTTAGGAGCTGCCATTTGCCGGCTTGACCTACGCCACGTAAATTCTAAATGCGCATATTTTATACGATTTTTGGGGGAAGTGGCATAAGGGTGGTTTTAGCTGCTTGCTGGATAAACGAATGGCAATGGCAGTCGCGCATTTTATTTTCTGCGAGCTGGCAAATTAGCGCATCAAAACAAAAAGACGCTTAGAACGCACAAGAACAACAACAATAGCGGCACTCGCCAGGAAGAGTCGGCAAAAACAATGCATCTAAGCGCAAAAACTAAAACAAAAGGAATATTTTGTAAAAAACCGCCACAAGTTCACACACACACACACACATACGCACATGCATACAGTAAAAGACAATGCGTGGGTGCAAAAAGCTGGGCGCTCACAAGTAGGCAACGAAATTTGCACTGTGCTGAGGCATTTCGCGTGGGTGGCGCAGCGTTGCCAGACAGCTAAACTAAAATAAGCAATTGAAAATGAAAATTGATGATACTGAAGCGCAAATTGAATTGTAATGGATTAAATGAATACAAATTTTGGTAGCAGCGATTTTGAAATAAATTTCAATGAATTTTCTTTTTGCTTAGCTTTTCTATATTCATTAGAGAAGTTGCTTTAGTTAATATATTCCAATTCTTTAACTGTGATTGTTTACCACAGCTAAATATAAATGAAAGTATGAGAACAAATTGATTTTGTTTTTTTGTTTGGCTTTCGCTATGGTTACAATAAAAATCGATTTTCAAGGCGTTTTTTTCACGCAACTTGCTCACACAAATGATACTTATAACCATTAAGAACTTGTGCGTTGTCGTTTTCTAGTGTCTTTCCTTTTATATTTTTAAACTAAGAAATTCCATTAACAATCTGGCAACTTGGCATAGCCCAACACCTGCCCAACTGAGTGCCCTACGGCAACATTCTGACGCCCCCGCACACAAAAATTTAATGCTTTTTTTTGCGTCGCAACATCTTGCTCAGGCACAAGGGACGCAGCGCCATTACCACTACACTTACACTCACACACATACACACACACAGTCCCAAACCCACCACTATAACGATAACTACCATTACAATAACACTTTTCGGCATTTTGTTTTGCTAGTCGCTTCGTTGCCATCGTTTTGATGCTTCGTGTCTGCGTCGTCATCGCTTCGTGCCATTTCCGGCGGCAACATCGCATCTACGCAGCTCTGATAAGACCAGGCGGCAACAGCAGCAGCAGTCGTCGTCGAACGCTCGAAACGTTGAAATCGAAATACGAAATAAGCTGCCAGCAAGAGAAGCTACAACCAGAGAACCAACTGCAAAAGTGTGCCCATTTGCAAATACTGTGCCAAGTGCGTCTGTGCGCCTGATACTAGCAAAATCGAAAACGTTTGTGTGTTAACCGTCTGGTTCGTGTTCGAAAATTGCGTTGTGAATATATCTTGGCCATGTCTAAGCCGGTTACACCGCAGCATCGTGGCGCCGCATCTGGTTCGGCGGAGAAGATTAGCGTAAGTTTAGCCAGCTATGCTGCTATGCTCCGCCCGAGCTCGAATTGCATGGTTGATGACGCACAACCACTTGCCACACTTGCTTAAATGCGCAATTCTTCAGCGGCTTGAGCTGCTTGAGTGTGTGTGTGGGGTGGGTGTGTGTAAAATTATGTGTTAGCGATTCCATCTCCACTGCCATAAGCAATTTCTCAGCCGCCATGCACCTGACACGTCCTGACGCGTATTTGTGTTGCCCAACTCTAAGCAAAGGCCTTAGGCAGGCGTATCAAATGCAGCGTCACACAAAAGCAGGCATAAGTCCGCTCAAGTCATGTGACCTTGGACACTGTTTGTGCATGTGTGTATGTGTGTGTGTGTGTTGGCGCTTTGGAATTTGTTGTTTGGTTGCTGTCAGGTTAGCCTCAAAGGGCACAGCATACTTTTTGCCGAGTGACTTATAAAAGTTGCATATTTGTCGCTGTGTAGGTGTGTGGGCTTATAACTGTAACTGTTATGTATATGTGTTGTGTAAGTGTGTGTGATTGTGTATGTTGTGCGACCATTACCGTTAACGCAGTCATTTTACGTGCCATTTGCGTTGGCATCTGGCAGGCCAAATAAATTGAGGTCCTTAAATTGCCAACGACCGTTGCTAGTCGTTTATTAAGTTTCTTATTAACGTTCTGCCATAATTGTTGCAAGTCAGCTACACTGTACTGGGTAATTAAGCAAAACACAAATTTATGTTGTTTCATTTGTTTCATTGTCATATTTTTCTAATGCCATTCTAATTTATCTCGTAAGGCTGTTTAAATTTTCGGACAGGGAATTCCCTAGAGTTTCTGAAGACGGTTTATTAGTCGAACAAACATTCGAAAGATTTAATTAGTTTGATTTGTTGGTTTTGGAGCGTTTTGGACAACTTTCTTATTACATTTCTTCGTTTAATTCATTACATTTTCTTTGGAGGTGTTTTTGGACAAATCTCCAAATATATTCCTGTGTCATCAAGAATTGGATTTTGGTTGGAAAAGATTTCTGTGTCACTTCCGATTGTATTTGTTTCAATTTGATCACAATCTTTGAAAACTTTTTAGAAGCCTATCGGATGGTAAATCAAAAAATTGTATACAGCCGTTTTCCGGCTATTTCCAACAGTTTCTGATGGAGTTTGCATCATTCTTGTGTAGGCATTTCAAAAAAGGTTTGAATCAAATCGGAAAAAACTTAAAAATCTAAAATATGGTTTGAATCAAATCGGAGAAAACTTAAATATCCTAAAAGTTCTTTGTACCGCATTTGCCACAAATGGAAGCTTGGATTCTGTAAAAAGTGTGAAATAAAAAGATTCCAAGAAGGAATGCATTTTCCGAAAAGTGTTAAACATCACTGAAATAAATTTTAACAAGATCTTTGAAAATAGTTTTGAGCAAATCAAAAAGTTTCATACAAGCGTGTAGGAAAAATTTCTGCTTTCTCGCTCTAACTCTCTATTTTCAGTCAGTCTGTCAGTCAAGACAAGCAGTTTTATGCTTTTATACTAATTCAATTAAATTAAGTTTATTTTATCTTTGCAGCTTTAGTGTTATTTTTAGCTTAAATCTGCTGACGCAAACCGTATTCAAACAAAGTATGTTCACTTAAATGGAAATCTTACTCTTCCATGTCGCATTGTATTGTGTGGCTTGGCTTGTGTTTAACTGAATCAGCAGAGAGAAAGTATGCAAGGTTTTTCTCCGTTGGTTTAACCAAGCGCAAATGTTGCATGCCCCGTGGCTTCTGCGCTCGCATTCAATTTCAATTCCGAATATGCTGACAACCCAACTTATATCCTTCTGCGTCAGACAATAACATTCTACGAATTTTCCTCTGCAAGCTCCAATTTCGTGAGATTTCGTTTATTTATTTTTTGGTTTTTTTTTTATTTTGTCTTCTCATTTCACCGAGCTGTTGTTTTATTTAAATGCTGACTTTGACTCTTTTGTTCTTAGCCAACAACGAAGAATGCAAAAATTTAATTAAGAAAAAATCCGCTTTGACCCTAAAGTATTTTTCATTTGCTTTTTGGGTTAAGCTTACTTGTGTTGAAGTTTATTTAACTGAAAATATGATAATCCTTTGGAATTAAATGCCCAATTTAATTGAGTTTCAAAATAAATTTAGGTAGAGTTATGAGATTTGTTTGGCATAAAACACCAAAAACTATAGCCAAAGATTACAGCAATCCCAGATATATATATGTATCTATCCCTCCTACTTATAAAAGGTTGAAGCAGGTTTGAAAATAGCTTGTAATTGCAAAACATGTTGGTTTTGATAAACAATAAGTTCATTCTAACTAGCCTTTGTTTTTCACACATTTTTTTTTGGTAATATTACAGGGCATCTATAGGGTCATTTATTTGCAGTTAAAGCAATTTTTATTTATTTTTTATGCAACTCGTAGAACATGTGCACAGCGCCGCGGGTTACTAAATGGGTCGACGCATATACATACATACATTTGCACACATTAATATATACACTCACACACACACACACACATACATAATGAAATATCTTCCATTTATATGCGTATCGTTATTGCAGCAAAAAGAGAGAACAAAATTTTCTGCCAATTTTGCGTGTAATATGTTGACTTACACGGAAACCAAAATGTTAGAGAGATCAGAGAGCAAAACCCCCTCCCCCCCTTATGAGTTCACATTCAACGTTCAGCCCTTTCACTTTTTCGACTGGCTTTTATATTGTTTGTGGGGCATCGGTTGGGCAAGTTTATGGCCCTGTGCATTGAATAAACTTTCATTACATCAAATTGGCAAACAGAGTAAAAAATGCCACGCCTTTCTAGCGGGTATCTGTGTGTGTGTGTGTGTGCTTGTGAGTTATATAAGACCTAAGCTTAATAGCATTTTCTTTATATATACATGTACAAATAGTTTTGTTTGCCAAGAATGCGCAAAGCTGAACATAAAATAATTTCTTAGCCCTTATTTGTTTGCCTCCAGACCTAAAGTTGTTTGCTTTCTTGTTGTTTTTTGTGTAGTGTGTATTGTTTGTTATTTCATCAAGAATTGCTGCTTTAATTGCATTTTTAATACATTTTTCACTGACTGCCTCATATTTCAGTGCGGCATTTGCAACAACATCGTGAATATTTTCTTTTTAAGCTCGCATAACTTTGCCATTGGCAAAGTGTCAAAGTTTGCAGGGCAACGTTGCGCATACGCCGCATAAAGCAAACAGCTTTTCATCAATTCCCTACTGCCTACAGCCCGACTGCCTGTGCCTGCTTACAAAACTTAAATGACCTTTAATTGGCGGGTTTTACGGCAGACCTACGCTTGTTAAAAAAAAAAAAAAACTTACTTAATGCAGCCTCTAAACTTTGCCTCAATTTGTTGGGCCATGGCTTTCGGAGTCCGCATTTTATTTTGCCAGTATATCTCACGAACTTTTCCTTAAGACTTTTATTACGCAGTGCACGAATTCATTGAAAAGATTCGTACTCTCAACTGCCCAATGCGCGTGTCGAAGCATATAAATAAATAAGGCATTGATGTGAAATTCAACTTTGTGAGCCGTCTTAAGTAGAATTCGCCATAATTTCTAATAGGATTTAACATCTCCACTGGATAGCAGGAGAAGAATAATTTCTAATTAGCAGCTCATTTTCGCGCATTCTATGCGTTATTCTCATAATGGGCAGCTATGCAGCGCCAGATAATGGAAATTATGGCGCGGACTTTTAAGTTAAGGGAAATGGCTTTCAGAAACACAGTGATGATTATTCGTTGTACCAAATGGCGGTTAAGTGATCTGGAAGTGATTTACAGGCTGAGAATGTTTATGTTTGATTATTCAAGTTATGCTTAACTAAGTAGAAACGCAATTTGTCCAGGCAAATAGGCAATACAGATGGTTGTTAGAGAATTTTCAAATGTTTTCGGTCTTTAACTGTTTTTAAATATTAAATATTAAAATATATCAGGATATGTTGTTAGCTATTAAGGTTATAAGAAAACCAATAGTTGGTGGGCCAAGAAATATCGACAAACGAAAGAAGTTGTGAAAAAAGCTTTAAAAATAATTGACAGAAACACTAACGGATATAACCGTATCGACTCCTGATACCACTCAAGAAGATATATTCTCTTTGCGATCAGATTTAATAGGTTATAAATTAAACAAACAACTAAATTAAATATCCTCTTCAGATATGTAATAGAAAGATGGCTGAAACGAACTCCTAGTTATCGAAACCTACTTAACCTTTGACAGACGTAGGCATATTCCCATACTTAATTGATTGAAATGCGCCACACTAAAAGAAATATTGCAAAGTTAAAAATCAAATGCTCTCCAGAGCATAAGAGGACATCGCTGTTTATTACGGGCTCTCTTGTAAGTCACGTAGTTGGCTAAATTTGTTCAGGCCCAAATTGATTGCTGTCTTGTAGTACTTTTATCCCTTGACAGTTCTGCTTATTTATGAAGTTTCTTGTGCATGGCAATAAATAGTATCTCATTTCAGTATATGTTAACTATTATTCACCAGTTGATAAAGTGTTTTCTTTTGTGTATACCAGAAGCTGATGCTCACATTGCACACACCTGGGGGTAATTATGTAACATTGAATTTAATGTAGATTAATTTTCAACCATTTAATATTGTATATTGTTTATTTAAACCTATGAATTTGCAGGTCAATTAGCAATGTCTGCATTTTAAATATGCTACGCAATGTCAGCTACTTAAATATTAATTAAAATTAATGTATGCGCAATGGTTGTCAAATAAGTTTGTTGCCAGCTAACAAATTGAAATGGGCAAAAATACAGAAATATTCCGATGGAAAAAAAAATAAACGCGAACCGGCTCTACATTTTGCATATATATAATCAATAAAGCATCGTGCATATTTTACAAATTGAAACCCCCACAACAACAAAAAAAAAAAGAAGAAAAACGAATATAACACCAGATATGCCAATTATTCAATTTGGATTTGATATGCCTTAGAGGCGTGCAGGTATTTACGCAATGCTCTCAGCCATATCAAAATTGTAACATCAATTTGATGAGCAAACATATACATCCGGTTGAATATGGGTGAATTGGCAGGCGACACATGACAGCACTTAACCACACGTACCATAAAAGAATGTTTTATTTCTGATGTGAAAGGTCGAACTGCTCTTTATGATACCCTACACTGAGATAGATAAGGATAAAGCTGGGCTTCAGCGGAAGATTAGAATGCGATGCTTCCATTTGGTAACACGTTTGTATCGCATTTTTATCGCTTTCCTGACCTACATCGCCAATCAATAGGTTTACTGTACTTTTTCACACAATAATTTGTTTGCTATTGCTTTTTACATGTTTCAGAAGCTTTCGAGAAGTATTATCAACTATCTGCTCATTATCAACTAACTACTCCCTCTCCGCCATTTTAGCGCCGTTGGGCCTGCCTGATAATGGGCTACAGGGTATTTTCTATTCGGCTATAAGGTCTGGAGTATTATAACTTGTTTTATTAAGCCGGATGTGGCAAGCGCTTTGGGATATCAACGAACGCTGAAGTGTATCTCCGTGTACATGCGTATAGTTGTGTGCATGTGTGTGTGTTTGTGTGCATATATGTGTTCGAGTGTCTGTGAATGTGGTTATGAACCGAAAATCCATTTACGCCTGAATACATTTTGGTCATGATGAAGTGGACAAAAGCGAACAAACTTTGGTGTTAGCCATAAACAAACAGCATTTGTTTGCTTAGCGAGGAGTAAGTTGGAGAAAGAGAAAGAGCATGTAGGAAAGAGAGAGAAAGAGCGAATCGATGTGTAAATTATGAATGCAACAAATGTTAGTCATTGTAAGTCCAGCCATTGAGTTAGGCAAAGAAAACGCTGATTGGCCTGGATTTGTAAAGAGATCCTGAAGAAGCGGTTGAAATTGAGTAACAAGCACTTTGTTAAATAAACTTTTGGGTTTAAGTATTCCGCCCGCTGTCAGCGACCATGCTCTGTAGAGCACTTCAGAGTAACTTAGCTTAGCTTTCAGTTGAGTTGCAGCAGTTGCAAGAAGTGCTCTTGGCAGAAACAAGAACTGCAACGAAAGACACTAGAGCAGCTACTAACTAACCACTGTTGCTTTTTCGATTTCCGCACCTCATTTTTTTTGTTTTGTTATAAAAAAGCACTCATGCTATTTGCCTGACAACATCTATTTGCTATCAAGTCTATCAGGAAATCAACAACTTTTACTGTCACTTTTCATAGCCAGCATAAAGTTTCAGAGCTTATAAATTTGCTTATATAATTTGTCAAGAACGTAAAAGTAAAATTTTGTTGCATACTTTTTGGTCAAGGTAAGCAAGTTGATTATGCAGTATGCAAAATAACAAAACACAGAGGTTTTAAATTTCTATTTAAACATACATATCTCTCTCTGTATATGTCTTTATATATAATACCAATTGCATTTTCATGTTCAAAAAGTTTTGAGTTTGGTTTTCGGTTCGCTTGTTTTCATGGGGATTCCTTTTTTTGGCCAGCTGACAACACACAACTACAGTTGCTGCTGCAGTTGCACCAGCTCTAGCTGCATATTCATACATATTTCAAAGCCTCACACACACATAGGTATATGTTATGTTGAACCACTAAACGTCGCCTTTTGTTGCTGTTACGATGCTTGAATGCCTGGCAAACATGCATAAAACTGTATCACTTGCTTATGCGATATGGCTGTGAGCATTGTGGGACGGGCTTCGCACATAGTTGAGCCATTGCCCTACAGCACCAGCTGAGAATTCGTTCCAGTTGTATTTGTGTATGTATGTGTGTACGTGTCAACTCATTGACCTCGTTCCTGTTGCTGTTGATGTTGCTGCTGCCTCGCCTTTTGGTAGAGACTGCCAATGCTGCTCGGTCCCCGACTGGCATATTTAGGTTTTTTTTTTTTCGGTTTTCTGAAATCGTTGACGTTGCCAGTTTTTCTTTTACTTTCCCAATGCCTGTTTCCTGCCTGACTGCGCTTTTAGTCATATTGCAGGACCAAAGGCCAACAACTCATGTAGCCCTTTGGCCCATATGCCGTAATTCTGCATCATTACAAGCGCCCATGTCCAAGTTGCGCCCATTCGTATGTCATAATCGAATAGCTCAAGCTTAGTGCTCATGACATGGGAGCCGATAACGTGGTCAGGTTTTTGATTGAACTGGCATCCTTGATTAGACAGCAGCCAATTTATGGGCTGAGATTTGCGGCACGCGTTGCATTAGGAGCGATTCGATAACTGTAAGAATTGATTTTCCCATGACGAAATCGGCCAGATCAGAGCACACATCATATGTTAATCAGAGACAATCAAGATTCGAGCAAAATTACAGCAAAGTTTCAAAACGTTTGGTTTAAAAATACGAACTTTTTATTCAAATACAATTTGTGTGCAGTTTGCAAGGGTATTGCGAACTATTCTTTTATTTTGTTAATTGGTTTTCAATTTCTGTATCACAGTGCTCAGCAATTAATAATCCTAACCTCTTAAATTTCAATTTCCCTTGAACGCAACTGTAATTGTGAAAACTTATATCTGATTACAAATTACATTTCGCCAGTGCTTCGGGCTCAAGGCTTTCCCACACCTACGCCTAATGCGCGGCATGCCCCAATTAGCAATTCCTTCAGTATTTAATCAAGCGTATGCCAATTAAGCGAGTTCACGTCAAAGCAAATTGTAAAAAACTTGTGTATCTCAATTGAAAGGTGCACAAATGCAACGGAAACAATTCCTTGAAAATTGAACCATTGAGAAGTCAATTAAAATGCGCACCCTACAGCAATAAAAATAAACGTTAACAAGCATTTTCATTTTTTTTAAGGACAGCAAACAAACTAATACTTATCAAGCTAAAAGAAATATAAATCAAACGATTCAGAAAAGTGCTTTTTTTATACCCTGAACCCATTGAAAATGGGTAAAAAGGGTATATTGTATTTGTGCAAAATGTAAATGTATGTAACAGGCAGAAGGAATCATCTCCGACCCCATAAAGTGTATATATTCTTGATCAGCATCAATAGCCGAGTCGATCTAGCCATGTCTGCTTGTCCGTCTGTCCGTCCGTCCGTATGTATGAACGCAAGGATCTCAGAACCTATAAGAGCTAGAGACTTGAAATGTTAGCTGTAGATCCTCCTGGTGCCCGCGCAGATCGAGTTTGTTTCCGATAAACGATAACTTGCCCCGTTTCCAAGAAATCGATAAAAATTTATATCGAAATCCCGGTTTTTGAGCAATTTTGGTAAATAATAAGAGCTAGAGTCACCAAACTTGACATGTAGCTTCTAGAATAGTATATATATATCAAGTATTTTTCATTTTATACCTATCGCCTCCTCCCCGCTACTCTCTACATATAAGCGCGCGCTGCATTTGGTGTTGGAATAAGAGGGTTCAGGGTATCCCCTAGTCGGGAGCTCCCGACTAGAACCTCTTACATGTTTTGTAATGGATTGATGAAAATATTCAAGTGGCAGAAGCAATAAGAACCAAACGCTCAAGACAAAATTCAAATGTACAAGTGAACAATTGCAATTTACAATCGCAGCTTAACAGAGAAAGCCACACGTAAACAAAAAGTAAACAAAAAGTCAAGTGTTCCATGGTTGCAACAGTTTTTCGCATTACGTATACGACATGTGCGGTCGAAGAAGCGTAGCTCTCCGTTATTTCTGTGTGCGACAGTCTTTCGGCAACCGCAACATCCATCATCCAATGCGTCAACCTCAACGATAACACTTGACGTCATCTTGACTGCGTCACGTGGAGGTGGTTAGGGGTGGTAAGAGAATGAAGCGGTTGAGCATTGGCAGGTCGTGAAGTGCAGTCAGTCAGGCGGCAGGTGCTCGTCCATCAGCTCTGCGGCGCAATTTATTGCCAATTTCATTATTGATAAACACTTTTTATGGCATTACCTGGTGGATAGTTTTGTTTTGTCTGCTGTCTGCTATGTGAACTTAATGTTCTATAGCAAGCTGCGTTTCTTAGATGTTCTTGATCGGTTGACTGAACATTACTTAGTAAAAACCAATTGGCAATTGTCTTGGACAAAAAAGTTCTTGCTTTAAAACAGCAGCATAGTTTAATCATTTTGCCACCAGATGCAGCGATGTATGTTGTAACAAACAGCTAGGTATTTTTTAGTTTAAATAAATAATAAAAGCATCAAAATTTGTATTGTATATATGTTTATTATATATATGTGTGGTGATTATACGATTGAAGATTACACTGTTTATTGCTAAGAGCTTTTATGATTAGACCAAATGCTTGTCCTAGTCAATTAACTTGCACATTTTCTACAAATGCAACTCTGTGTGCGCAGTTTTATAGCAAATGCGTTAATAAGCTGTCATAGCAATCAGCTCTATTATTTACTAATGTACTACTCAAAGCGCTTTGAGCAATTGTTTCTCATATTTCAGACGCTTAATTTACTGCAATTGATTTGTGACGACAATGCGCGCAGTTCCATGTTGTTTATTCAGCAATAATTCCCGGTTAGCATTGCTGGCCTCAACAACGTCACTCCCAGGTCTAATTCCATTTCCATCTCCACCGCCATAGCCAGCGCCATTGTCAACGTCATTATTTGCGTTGTTTTGTTTGTTTGCATATCTCTCTGCAAGGCTGTACGCCTTAAGGGCGTGGCAGTGGAATGTACAGGGCATAGTGCTTGTCAACGCCAGTTCAGTGTTTATACCCAGAACCCATTAAAAATGGGTAAAAGGGGTATAATGTTTTTGTGCTAAATGTAAATGTATGTAACGGGCAGAAGAAAGCAGCATCTCCGACCCCATAAAGTATATATATTCTTGATCAGCATCAATAGCCGAGTCGATCTAGCCATGTCCGTCCGTTCGTCCGTCCGTCTGTCCGTATGTATGAACGCAAGGATCTGAGAACCTATAAGAGCAAGAGACTTGAAGACTTTTAGCTGTAGGTCCTCCTAGTGCCTACGCAGATCGAGTTTGTTTCCGATAATCGATAACTTACTCCGTTTCCAAGCAATCGATCAAAATCGATATCGACATCCTATTTTTTAAGCAGTTTTGGTAAATAATAGGATCTAGAGTCACCGAATGTGACATGTAGCTTCTAGAATAGTATATATATCTGCATTAGGTGTTGGAAGAAGAGGGTTCAGGGTATCCCCTAGTCGGGAGCCACCGACTAGAACCTCTTACCTGTTTTTTTTTACGGCGCTAGCACCAAGCGACAGCATCAACAAGTTTTATTTATGATTTTAATTTGCAGAACGCAACTTTTTATTAGCAAGTTGCAGGATGAACTGCAGCTGTTTGCATACCTTTACCCTTTATTTTTATGGTTTTTCCATACATATATTTTTGTCCGATGACCCTCGATAGTTCGGCATAGAAATGCTATTAAAACTCGCTGCCACATTTGCATGCTACTCGTTTGTTTACCTAGCTATCTAGATATATTTACTGTCTTTTCAAAAAAACACTTTAGAACACATTAGGGAGCTTAGGCAAATTGTGCGCCGAGAGCCCCTAGAAAGGGGTGATAGGTACACTGCTCTTTGGTCTCGTCTTTTGACACTTTTATAGTTTCGCTCAATTTAAATAAGTGCTTTGTGTGTGTGTGTGTGTATGTGTGTGTGTGTGTGTGTGTGTGTTTGTTCGTGTGTAAAGGATTCTCGGTCTGGTATTCTGTGGAGGCATGTGGATTTATTTGACCTAAGCTGAAGTTTTTCTTTAAAAGAATTTAAAAGCCATTAGTGCTAGATTAAATTGCGAATTTATGGCGCCAACATATTTGCATTGCGATTACATTTAATTTCAAACTTTTTAATTAGCATAAAACGAATTTGAACGCAGTTAAAGTTAGTTAGTTAGTTTCCTAAACTAACTCACATTTTGCTCGTTCATTTTCATTTTGCCTAGCTGCACAGCTTTCATAGCCTACTTCAATGCGCAGTATATTTGCGTTCAACTTTTGCAATTGTTTCAAAAGTCAGTCTAAAACGCATTGCTCTAAATTAAATTGAAATTTTACGCATACATTTAGCACTTAGCATCATCGTTAAGCAGGAAACTCCCTTTTACCAGCGCCATTTTGCCTGCACAAAGTAATGTACATAAATACCCTACCTGAAAGCTATAACATTTTCAGTAGAGAATCTCGTCACCATAATCATCATAATTTGGCTTACGAGCCAAGTTGTGTCTTTAAATAAATGCCTTTTATTATAGATCCTATTAAATGAAAAAAGTGACAAAAAAATGTTTAAAAGATTTGGGTTCAGATCAGAAGAGCGATTCCTATAAGTACAATTTAATTCGTAGTTAGGGTATTTAATCTTCTTCCTATAAGTACAATTTAATTCGTAGTTAGGGTATTTAATCTTCAGCAGCTCGCAGACACCTAATCTGTCTAGTTTTTGGTCATTTCATGCCCGTCATTTTTCACGCTTGAGTTTGTTTAAATGGCAACGTGAAAATGATTTTGCCTTTTAGTTTCCCGCTTATTAATTTTAATTTCTGCTCTGAAAATGGCCTTAAATGGCCATATTTAAATAATTGTTTAATAATGTTTTTTTTTTTTGGCTTTTCAGAAATACAATATAAGCACGGAAAAATGCGGCGACTTGACTGTTATAGTACAGGTATAAAAACTCAAATATATAGAATAATATATTTATTGAATTCAATTTAAATCAATTATATAAAAAACTTAATTTTTTAGGGCGACTTGTCGCAGCAGGAGAAACGCGCTGTGTTTATTACCGTGCATGATTTGGGATGCAATCGTATGTAGAGCAAAGTTTCATCCTAATTAGAAGCATTTCGACATAACTCCAACGGCTTTTTTTTTGGCAGATAATTCGTTTCAGGAATTTGTTAGCAGCCCATGCATGACGGAAATTAAGGAGCGCTCATGTTTCATACACGTTGATGTGCCCGGCCATGCGGACAATGCCGAAGCACTATCCGATGGCTTTCCCTTTCCTTCGCTGCAGGCACTGGGCGAAGATTTGGTTACGGTTCTGGATTATCTGCACGTGAAGTACGTAATTGGTTTGGGCGAGGGGGCTGGGGCCAATGTGCTGGCCCGCTTCGGGCTCGCCCATCCCAGTCGTGCGCTGGGTCTTATCCTGATCAATGCCACGGGCAGTGCTGCAAGTGTTTTGCAGTCCTTTAGGAACAAGGTGTGTGTGGGTGTGCGCTTTGGTATGCAATTAATACATGTAACGCCCTTTCGCATTTGCAGTTCATTAGCTGGAAAAGCGATGAGGTTGCCCACTCGGCTGAGAGCTTTCTGATGTATCACAAATTTGGACATGTAAGTAGTCGCAGTTCAAGTTGCCACCCTGTTCTAATAGGTGTGACCCTGTGAGTGTGAATGCGTGTGTGTGTGTATGTGTGCGTCTGACTGTGTCTGTGTGGTTGTTTAATCTCTGTGTTATGTTGTATTCACTTTATCTTATTTTTTGTCTATTTTATGTTGTGAACTGTTTTACTTGGCACTACAGGTCATGGAGGTAAACAGTTTTACAGTCTAATAAACAAGTCTCTTCAGCTCTATTTAGCTCTCCATTTGAAGCATCGCTCTTTTTATTAGTCTCCAAATAATTCAATTCACAAATTTGAACAAACTTGAACAGCTTTAGGTCCTTCGAAAAGCATGTATATTAATATTTATTTTATTATTATTTTTTTTCATAATTTTTCTTTTAGCCCTTGGTACGTAGAACCTCCAGCAAGAAATCGGCCAAAACGAAAATACAAAATTGACTTAAATTTAGTCCATTATTATATTTGTTTGCATGCTTTGTAGTTTGCATGGCTTTAGTTTTGTATCTGTCAGCTTATTGTTGTAGCGTTGCCACCAAGTTAAATATTTTCTAATGCAAACGTTCTGCTTACTTACACTGCACAACAAACAACACAACCATAACAAATTATACACATAGCAAATTGTTGGCGAGAACCCAGATAAGGACAAAATAGTGGCCGAATATCAAAAGCGTTTGCACCGCTCCCTAAATAGCAAGAACGTTGGCCTCTATGTCAAGGCGTTTATGAAGTATGTAAACAAAATAATGGAAAATGATTGCACAATCCAGAATAATTTGTTCATTTTTAGTCGCAAGGATCTTACGCTCAAAGGCTGCAAAGTGGATGTTATATTAATTACAGGCATGCTCAGCCCGTATGCCTCCATGGTGGAGAAATTGCATCGCGATGTGGAAAAGGAACGCGTGACCATCTTAAAAATTGAACGTGCTGGCGATGTATTGGCTGACGCTGTAAGTTTATTTTGGAAAAACACTTCTTATGGACTAAAAATTCGAACACTTTACGTTTCATTCATAGCCCTCGAAGGTAGCTCAATCCATACTACTATTTTGCAAGGGGCAAGGTTTGCTTACTTCGATCGTAATGCCCGGGGTAGATCGCGGACGCTCCTTTTCTACTGCCAGCTCGGGTTCCTTTGAGCGCCGCTTGTCGCGAGGCATTTCTATGGAGGACTACGACAAGCCCAATATACGTCGCCTCAGCATTATGAACAGTGAGTCCCCCAAAAAGGAGTAATCTACAAACTACACACCGTTACACGCGAGGGCAGGCGCAAAATGTTCAGCTTTGGGTAGTGTAACTAAGTTAAACACAACGCATATTTAAATTAATTACTTAACTTAGTAACAAGTCGTGAGAAAGGCGACGAAAATGTTAAAAATTTGTAAAACTAGAGGCCAAACAATCATTCATGATGCAATCGTATTATTTTTTAGCCAAGTGAACAACATGAATTTTAATGGAAATTTTTAATTAGTTATTGTTTTGAATGTCGAGTAACAAAAACTTATATGTAATTTCCAACGACCCACCTGTGACACCAAAAGAAATACGATCATATCTCAACCTTCAATTGTTCGAACTTAACGACAAACTTGTCATTAACTAATTCTTATACACATGACATGTACAAGCGCAATCATCTATGTAATACCTCCGATTAGTACTGTACCTAAGCAATTGAAAACTCAAGTGAAAAAAATACCGTATCACTCCCATTTTAAGCTTATTTTCAGAATATTTGCTACACATGTATTTTCAAACAGTCGAGAAATGCTGTTTTTAATAACTAAAATTATATACAATTGTTATATAGCGTAAGTTGAAAGCACCACAGCATTAAGCTGACTATTTAAAGTATTTATGAAATCAATCAGGCACACAAAATATAAATATAATGTGTTTAATCAAATTATTAAAGCAATAAAGAAAAGCACCAAATAAACATGTAGTAGCTAAGCGCTTAAGAGTTTTTCGTAGTACAACGATTGCGATAGTGTGAAGCAAATGCTTAAAACATCAATTTCAAAAATAATCCAAGCACTCAGCAATAGATGTAGCCACCATTCAACAATAAAGTTTAAATTTGAAATCAAATATCTGAACGGAATCTTTTGAAATGACTTGCGGTCTCGATTTGTATTTAAATACAATCGCTTGTTATCGTTTTTGAACAAAAGCTGCACACTGCGCTAACAGACTCTGTTTGCGTAACATGTTTACGATTTTGATATTTCGATCAGTGCGCAAAGAAGTTATCGTTGCGTTGATGTTTTTTTTTTATCTGATTAGTTTCGCGTGTAAGCGAATTTGCTCACTCAGCTGCATGTTGCTGTTACCGTGTTACTCGTTAAGCAACATGTGCCTTAAGGTCAAGCAACATTTCATTATTTTAAGCTTTTAAGGTCACACTGGCAGCCAGGGCTGCCAGATCAGTGTTTTTGCAACTCATTTAATAAAGAATAAAACACTTGCAACACAAAATGTTATAAAAATAAATTAAATTAAAATAAATTCGTTTATAGTAAAGAAGACGTTCTCGGATAACTTTAACTTCAAACGCATTTGCATGGACGCGCCGCCGCCAACAAAGCCACCCAGAGGCGTTAAATATGGAAAAGATGAGGTATATTTGTACAAGACTAAACTACAAATACTTTATAAACCCTAAATTTTTCATAAATTGTAATATAATAAAGTGTACAATAACCGAAAGTCGTACAAAATACGCAGTGTAACTTTCTTTGCCGAAAAAGCCGCTTATAACGAGCTGATGACGCCACCAATGCTGATGCGGTCTCATGTAGTTGTTGTTTTTGTTGTTGCACGCCCTCTTTGATATTTGATAATAAAAAGTCGCGGATATTAATTATATTGGGCGTGTGCTCTTGTGCTTTGTTATTGGTTTTGTTTTTGCAGTCCGCCAGCTGTGGCTTTCTCGTCAACGTCATCAAGTCTCTGGGCTTCAGCGAGACCACCGAGGAGCGGCAAAAGGAGAAGCAGAAAATCGAACAGGAATTCAAACGTTCGGATCTGCGTCTAAACGAGCTTGTCTCACGACATGACCAGCAGCTGACCCAAGTACTGCCACTATTTAGCCAGGTGTCCACGGAGGTGACGGCCAGTCGCGAGCGTATACACGCAGTCAAAGAGAATCTGGGCGCCTGCAAGCGCCTCCTGCAGTGCCGTCGCGATGAGCTTAAGAAGATGTGGACGGACGCTGTACAGCACAAGTATGTGCTGGAAATGCTGGAGCAAATGTAAGTAAAAAATGCTCGGAACGAAATCTAAAACAAATTCACAACGCTTCGATCTGCAGCCAAGAGCTCCGGAAAGTGCCTCAACGTGTGGTCAGCTACACGGCAAAACGTCAGTACTTGCATGCCAGCAAAGCATTGACGGATGCTCTGGCCACGCTGAACGGATCATTGGCAGGCGTCGAGGGCTTGGCCGATTTGCGCACCGATCTGCAAACGCGCCGGCAACAGCTATATCATCGATTACACGAGGAGCTTGTCACGCAGGTGTACAAGAACTCTGCCAATGAAGCCTTTCAGCGCAGCAATTCGAGCCGCCTCAATTCTAGTTTCACGCGTGGCATTGGCGCACGACGCTCCACGGATCGCATCGAGGCCAATGCTCGCGTCCGTAAGGCATTGAGTGACATGGCGCAGGGCTTTGAGCTGGACAAGGCGGAGATAATTGAGGACGCTGATCTTATTGATCCAGAGCTTAGCATGAATTACTTTATTGCCATCATTGTGGAATGTTTTGGCATGCTGCAGAAGGTGCCAGATTCATTAGAAACGCTGCGCGTCCAAATTCAAACAGAGCTTCTAAATGTTGTGCGACAGACCACGCACCAGTTGGCGTCGGGTGGTACGCTGCAAGCTGGTGCAGGTGCCAGCAATCCGCTGCTAACCCTCCTGGAGATCATATTCAAGCAATTCAAAGCTATTGCCAAAACGCATACGCTGCTGCTAAAGAACTATTTGGCTGTGGGTCAAAAGTATGCCGTTGTGGGACCACAATCCTACGATCTGACCGACTTTTGGGCTCAGGCGCAGTCTGTAGTAAGTGTAACTATATAAACACGCAACTGCTGTATTTTAAAATGCTCTTCTATTTTATCACAGTTGCAACTGCTGCTTACGGATTATTTGGACATACAAAATGCATCGGCGGATGAGAGCTCGCAAACGGGCTTTGTGGAACCTATAAACAATATTAATTCTTATTTTCTAAGGCGCAAAGTTCCAAGGTTAGTTATCTGCTCTTACAAAATAGCTTATCAACCTTTAACCTTTTTCAATTCTCAATGGCTAGCACGAAAAAGGCCATGTTCAAGTTTGACAAGTCCTCGCACGGTAATGTGAACAGCAGCAGCAACAGCAACAGCACTCATGAGCCTTTCAAGGAGCATCGACGCAATGCTTCAGATGCCTCAGTTGATGACAATTTGGGCGCCAATCTGCTTGGCAGCGGCAAGGGCTCTTTAACTGGCCTATTGCCTCATGAGAAGAAACAGCGAGAGAAATTGTTAATATGCACGCCCGATCAGAATGTGATCACCAAGGTGTATCTCCCAATAATGGGGTACATACAGGAAATTGAGAACTTTATGAAGTGCAAGCCAGGGTTAGCTTACAATCCCCATATTATCAACATCATTATCTCACATATCTCTCTATCTATACATTCATTAGTCAACCCTGCAGCCTGCACGACTTTGTGGATAATTATATTAAGGATACATTCCTATCCAAGGGACACAATCGCAATTTGCAGTTGACCATTGAGTCGCTATCCAAGAATCAGGATGCCTGGCGTGCCATTATAACGCCCGAGGAAATGAAAAGTTTAAATTTGTCTCGGCCATTGCTGCAGTCCACTGTCATGGTAGAGCGTCGGCTGGTGGAGACCAAAAATCTAATTGAAGATTTGCCTTGCTACTCGGAAGAGCTGCTCAAGATGGTGTGTGCGCTTCTCAAGACATATCGCGAAATATGCCAGGCGGCCTACAGAGGTATTGTGCAGCCGGATTCGGAAGATAAACGCATCTACAGCGTGGCCTGGTTGAAGGACGAGGATATAAGTCGATTTTTAAAGTAGCCATCTTGCAATTAAGTTCGCCTTGACAATTAACTAACTTGAAATTTCGTTGCCTGTTGCAGAACGCTGCCCAATTGGACGGATCTTAAGACCTCCAGTCAGCGTGCACGCCACACGCGCAAGCTGCAACGTGGAAACTTTGAGCCGTCCGAGGAGGAGAGTCCGCTGCAGGTGCAGCAACGTAATATACGCGAAGCCGAAATGTTAACCAGCAATTTGGGTGAGGGTGGCATAACACAGCAGGAGATACTAGCTGACATAAGCGTGCTCAAGGAGTTGGCTATACTGCAGGAGAGCATGGAATGGTTCTCGTGTCGCGTCTCAGAGTTTGCCAACGAGCTAAGACGTCCATTGGTCAACGGTTTGAATTCAGCAGCGGCAGACTGTGCGGCAAACGTGGCGATCAAGGATGGCACCATCAAAGTAATGACTAATCTGGCATTGGAATTCGATGAGTTGGCCAACACTTGCCTGCTAGTGCTGCATCTGGAGGTGCGCGTACAATGCTTCCATTATTTGCGATCCAAGTCGAGCGTTAAAACCAACAGCTATGTTGGCTCCAAAGATGATATATTGGAGCCAGATCGTCAGGTACTGGTGCTAACGAAACGGCTATCAGAAATGGATGAAGCATTCAGTGCCACCCTGCATCCGCGGAAGACAAGGGTTAATATTACCTCTCTGCAGATCGCTCCAAACTGTTCTCTTACTTTTCCAAGTTTTATTTTTAGTATATATTCGAGGGCTTGGCACATCTGGCAGCACGCATACTTATACAGGCCTCCAATTACTTGGAGCACATTGATCAGATCACCGTGCAACGCATGTGTCGCAATTCTATTGCCCTGCAGCAAACGCTGAGCAACATTACAGCGTCTAGGGAGATTGCACTAGATCAGGCGAAACATTTCTATGAGCTGCTCTGCATGGAACCAGATGTAAGTGATTGAACGAATCTGAAAGTCAAACTTTTAACGTCCACTCTTGCAGGAAATACTAAATGCCTTGCTGGAACGCGGCACACAATTCTCAGAGATGCAATTGCTAAATGCATTGCAGTTGTCTTGCAAGGCCTGCGGCATAACCGATGTCAATTTATTGGCTTCCTATCAGCAAAAACTTTCCGATATACTGGGCGCCAAGCCCTCCAAGGGTGTTGTTGTATAAAATATACAAGCAAGGGGAATAGCAAGATATATTTTTTAAATAATTGCGCCTTGTATGCCCACTCAAACAGACATCAATAATAGTTTTTAATGTGTAAGTGCAAAGAGTTTGCTAGTGTTAAGCCCAAATTGATTATAAATGTTTTGAACATGTTGGCATGCACTTGGTGTTGCGATATAGTCCTTTATATACGTGTATTCTAAAGTTCGTGAACATTATTGTAATATGGCTTATACACAATAAAATTAAAATGTAACAACGAAAAAGGTATGAATTTCAATAAAATGTAAGCCGGTTAAGTGAGGAGCAGTTGCCTTCTGTTAAGTGTGGAGTGGTTCTGTTAATTCACCATAAACTCGTGGGGCCGATGTCTTTACTTTCGGCTGGCTGTCGTTTGCCAACACTAAAAAATAATTGCCGCTTGAAGAAAAAAAAACAAACTCATAAATAAACATAAAATAATGCCTGAACAAGTTGAATCGAGCTCAAAACTAAATGTAAGCAGCGAGATTAAGTCTCCATCTTATGATTTAACCAAGTTCCGCCTCAAACGCATACTCAACAACAATAGTAAATGCAAGAGTATAACATTACTCGGCACTTTCCCGGATTTATCGGAAACTGATGCCGCTATTGTTGTTTTCGAGAAAAATGGTAAGTAATTCGGGTGTGTCATATTGAAAATTAATTTTTTTTATTCATGCAGCTTACCGGGAGAGCGACGTGGCAACTGAGGTGTCGGCGAATAAAGAGTCGGAGTCGGAGCCTAAGCCGAGTTACTTTAGCACCGACTTACAAGTTCGCACCGATTTTATAAACAATATATACGCGAGTTTTCAGTGTGTGCCCACCCAACAGCTGTGTGGTATGTACAGTTATAGTGACCTTGCAATTGTGTATGACCAGATGTAAAAAATATTTTTCCTCCGCTAACAGCCGTGAAGGGCACAGTGATTTATCCGGCCACCGACAAACACATTGAGAAATATTCCATATGCCAGAAGTACATAATAAATGAAACACCAGATCTCTATAAATCCGTCACTCTGCCTTATATTAGCTCGAGCCAATTCTCACTCGACTGGGTGTACAATATACTTGATCATAAGCAGGAAACTGAACGAATTGTTTTCGAAGATTCGCATCCTGAAAATGGCTTTATACTACTACCGGATCTCAAGTGGGACGGACGCAATGTGGAGAACCTTTATTTGCTGGGTATAGTGCGCAAGCGTGATATTAAATCATTGCGTGATCTCAATGCGAGCCACTTGCCGTTGCTTCGAAATTTGCGGCAGTCCGCCAAGCAGGCTATACTTCAGCGCTACGGCTTAAATCCCACCCAGCTGCGCATGTACTTCCATTATCAGCCTTCGTTTTATCATCTGCATGTACACATTAATCCGATCAGAAATGATGCGCCTGGCATTTGGTGCGAAAAATCGCATATGCTCGACACGGTCATTAACAATTTGGAGCTGGTGCCGGATTACTATCAGCGCGCCAGTCTGCCATTTGTTTTATATGAGGGCAACAAGTTGTTGGATTTATACGATGAACAGTTGGGGGTACGGACAATATCAACTCAACAGGCAAACGAAGCAGACGATGTTGGACCAGAGGAAGCACCGGAGGCATTCACCGACGAGGAACCTGAAGAGGCGCGTCAGTGCAAGCGCATTAAGCTAAGCACCCCAGAGAAGGATTCCAATGAAGCCGAGCTTGTTGCAAGGCCGTGTGCTTAAGTATGGCAAAAAGTTTAAACTATATTATCAATGGGATTTGATATAATAGCAAGAATAAAAGTAGAAATGCATTAAATTTGACCCGTTTTTTTTTTTTTGTTTTTGTCAGTTTTTGCTTTATTTATTTATTTATTTAATAATAGTGTCGCTATGTTTGTTGTGTATTTCTGTTGTAGTTTGTGGCTGCTTTATGCTACGATCTGTCAGTATTTTGCTTTTGTGGCCTTTTTTGCATATTCTAATATTTGTAATACGTTGAAATACATTCACTGCCTTTGGGGATTTTTTTTTTGTTCTTATGTCTTTCACGTTAGTTATTATAAAATGAGTTATGCATCAATGAAAATAATTGTGGGCGCCTAAATGCTATTTTTGAAATAGGTCGAGTGTTTTTTATTACATTTTTTGTTGTTTGTTTGTTGATTTATGTGGCAGCCGCCTTTGAAATGTTTTTAGAGTTTTATAATTTTCTCGGTTGTTTAGATTCGATTATTTTCTAACGTTATATTCGAGAATGCCGAATTCGATTCGGGATTTTCGAACGTCGTGCTTAGCGAATGCTTCGATTTTATAAGCTCGTCTCTGGCTTACGAGTTACAGCAGCTGCGTGTGTACGTGTATGTGTATGTGTATGTGTATATGTATGTATCTGTGTGTTCGAGTGAGAGTGGGATACACGTCTGAAATCTCTTGCATGGAAGCCTTGTACAACATCTTTTAAATATACATATACATAAATATTATTTCAAGTACATACACACATATACGTATATATACATATATATGTATACATATGCAATACATATATAGGTATATAAAAATAACAAAAATAATAGTAGCAATAAAATCGTAGTATGTAATTTTTTCATTCCATTAATAAAAACAATGCGCACCCCGCCGGCTTTGCCCGAATACTTTCATCGTCTTCAATTGCTGTGACTGTTGCTACTGTTGTGGACCGTCGCGCCCTCCGCGTCCGCCTGCTCCTCTGGCACATACATGACAGCAGTGCTGGGCGAAGTGTTGACCGACATGCTGGTTGTCATCGTTTTGTCCGCATCAGAGATAGACCAGTTACGCTCCAATTGCTCCAGCGCGGCCATCGTTGCCGTTGTGGTCACACCAGCGCCGGAACTTTCCGCGCCAGCGCCATCACTGAGGACGCCCGCTCGCAGCGTCTCCTCGAGCAAGGCTTGAATCTTGTCCTGATCATCCAGATGCACAAAGCCCAATCGCACCAACTCACAAGTCAAGTCCGCCGCTGTATCGTCCTCGTTAACCTGACACGTTAGCTGTCGATTCATTTTGTCATCCATTCGCAACAGTATGGTCATCAGTATATCGTTGCTGTCCTCCTTCAGTTTCTTCACGCTGCACATCATGTTCACAATGCGACGCGACTCAGTGTCCACCGGCTCCGGCGTTGCCGACTTGACCGAGTCGGCACGTTCGGGTGAGGCAGCGCGCGAACGAAAATGTGGTGGCTTCTTGCCACTGTACGTGATCAGCGGATAGACACCATATTTTACATCCTCCACGAATTTTTCCAGCTTATCGGCGCCGGGTACATCCGATAGTCGAAATTGACGTTCATGACCGCCAGACAATTTAAGCTGCGCCATTATCACATCCGGGTGATTATAGCGCTGCATTAGCCCATCGAAGGCTGTCTCCGAGAACATAGTTCGATTGGCGGGCGAGAAGACCAGACAGTGGGCGGCCAGTAGTTTTAGTGCATGCACCTGTAAGGATTATTCAAATTTTATCACTATATACTTAACATTTTATACTAGCTATTGATAAAATAAGGTTATAAAAAACAAATGAGCTCTCTAAACGAAAGTGCCCGACTGTGAGATACCCTTCACCTATCTAAAAACTCAGAAAGTAGGGATAATTGATTATCCGACAACTTATTTGATGCTCAAATTCGATTTTTGTACACTAAAAATCCACTTTGTTTGCCGTTTAAAAGGGCTTTAAGAGCTTTAATTGTTACACCTTTTACGTACATGTGCACAAATTATTTTTTATCCTATTCGTCCATTCTCTTTTTTGTTACAGGGCATATGAAATAGGATTATCAATTGATACACGGATTCAAAGCTTAAGAATTTTTCTGATGTATGCATCCGTTTTCAAATCCACTTTTGATTTATTTTTAAAACTTAATACACTTCAATTTATATCAGCAGTACTAAGGAACAGCTGTAGCTAAAGGTGAATCGATAAACAGATTTTAAACATATATAGCTTAGGTGACTAATCACAGGATACTTACATATGATTACTCGAAATTTATTTCATATATTATTGAGTTTTATTTTTTTAATATTTGTGTTTGGGTAAACTCACCTCAAAGAGCAGTGGATGAAAAAGCAAGTCGCTAGCACTTGGTCGATCTTGGGGTTGTGGATTAAGACATTTCAGTATCAGATCACGTTGCAGATCATTGTCTAGGCTATTAATTGTGCGCAGTATGGTCTCCTCGTTGATGGCAGTCGATTCGCTGTTGCTAGACTGCGGCTGTATCTCCAGCGCGGCCATTTCCAGGGCACACATGCCAAAAGCGTAGATGTCGACGGCGGCGGTAAGTTGCTCCGCGGCACCATATTCAGGTGCATGGAAATAGTGCGCACCACGCTCCCGTTCACGTTCCGGCAACTGCTCTAGTTGGTCAAGATGCTGACGGCGCACGCTATAATGCACCGCATCCGGGACCACAGAGCCTATTTTGACCAGACCATTGTGCTGTATGAAAATGCTATCACAGGTTAGATTGCCATGAATGATGGGCGGCGAGCAGGAATGCAAATAACTGAGCGCGGACAGGATCTGAGTGCACCAGCGGCGCCACGATTCAAGCGGCAACCGCTTGGCATTGCGCTTGGTGCGCTTGAGGAACTGTTTTAATGAACCGGACGACATGTACTCTGTGATGAAGATGACGCGCGGTCGCTCGGCCTGCAACGTGTCCGTCCAGTAGCGATGAAACTTGACAATATTCTGATGGTCCAGCTGTAGCAGATTGTCAAACACCTGACGCATCTTGTCCTCCTGAGTTTTGAGCTCCTGCAGCTGCGCATATTGCACCTCATTCCAGACGACCTCAACACCCTCCTCGGTGTCCATGGCCAGATGCACACAATCAATGCCAGGCACATCTCGCTGATCGACCTCCTCGCGTCGCTTTAGCCATCGACCACATGGCGACTCCTCCAATATTTCACTCTCATCCTCTGAATCATCGCCAGACTCGCGCGGCGATGAGTCTACAGCCAAATTGCTAACGCCTCCATCTCCAGCAGTTGTTGATGCTGCTGCTGTTGTTGTTGTTGTAGTTATGCTGGAGGCGCCTACAAGGTGCGATGCGGCACTAGTTGCAGCTGTAGACGTCGGTTGTACCGTGGAGCTTTGAGCTGTTGTGGATGCGGTCGTCAGATTGTTGGCGGTGGCAATTGTGGTGCCCGATGCCAGGTTAATTGCATTTGGATTCGGATTGGGATTCGTTTCATCCACGACGCTACCGCTGCTGCCGGCATTTGCTTGGCTATTTGACATTAGGGCGCGGTCGTCGTTTGTTGCTCACAAAAGCAGTTGAACCGCTGTTGCTGTAACTACTAATGCTTCTTGCTGTTGTTGTTGTGTTTGCTCAATTGTTTATTTCAACGATTCTTCACTATTTGCTTGAAATCGTGGCTCCGTGTTTGCTCTGCTCCAACTAAACCTGCCGCTGTCGTCGTTGCCGTCGCCGCCGCCGCTGCTCCACAGCCGCAACTTCTGCCCACACACTCACACACACACATATACACACTAGCACGTACTCTCCGCTACCACCCTTCTCGTTCAATGCCTATGACTCTTCAACCGTTGTTCAATAACACACTGTGTACTGCTGAACCTGCTGTTGTTGCCGTTCGCGTCCTCGACTCTTAATGCCTTCTAGTGCAGTAGCTGAGTGAGTTAACTAACTGCGCTTATTGGTCCTGATGTGCGGCCGTTTTGGCTTGTTTAGGCGTTTTTTTCACGCTTTTAAAACACCCAAAAAATGTGAGTAAATCGATGCATCGATGCTATCGATAATTACCAGACGATGTATCGTTATCCGATGTTTTGTGTGCAATTTTGAGCACGAGCATCAAACACATAGAAGATAGCATTGGCTGGATGTATGTGTGACGTCACACATACAGCAAGTCATCATTGCAAATGTTTTTTATTATTAGTTGAAAATAAATGTTAGATGGAAGTAATAATATTTTTGGGTCATTAAAATGCTGACACTCAAAATTTAATTATCTTCAATGACGTGTGGAAACAAATCTAATGATAATTGACTGGTTGAAACCATTATCGCTCACTCCGTCTCCCACCACTAGGTATATCGAAAACTGGGCTCACTGTCAGCTTGCACTCGCGGCTTTCATAGATTCTATTTTAGTATAAATTTTACTTAATATAATTTATACAAACATGGACAGCATAATTGGGCGCAACCAGTTCGTCTCAGAAACAGCGAATCTCTTTACAGATGAGAAGACGGCCACAGCCCGTGCAAAGGTTAGTTATCATTATCGTGATCAATCTGATGCGGCTGCTATTTGAAACTGCCCGTTTTGCCCTTAGGTTGTGGAATGGTGCAATGAGCTTGGCACAGCAAATGCTACGTTGAAATGCGAGTTGCTAGTTAAAGTGCAGGAAATTGTTCTCAGCTCATGTGTTGAGCTTGCCGAGGAATTCTTGGAGCCGGTGCTGTCGCTGGCGCACGATCAGAATCAGGAGGTGCGCAAGCAAGTGGTCTCATTCATAGAGCAAATATGGTAACTATTAACGAAGAGCTATAGATCTGGAAATCTGGCGTAAGAGCACTTGTATGCATAGACTGTTAACACATGCCATTGTTATCTATTTCATTTACAGCAAGGTCAAAGTCGAATTGCTGCCCTATGTAATTAATGTGATATCGATGATGTTGCGGGATTCCTCGGCACAGGTCATTAAACGTGTTATACAGGCTTGTGGCAGTATCTATAAAAACGGGCTGCAATATTTGTGTAGCCTGACTGATGCCAGCGATAGTGCCGAGCAAGCCTGGAGCGTCCTGAGTTTGATAAAAGCACAAATCCTGGACATGATTGACAATGAGAACGATGGAATACGCACAAATGCCATAAAATTTTTGGAAGGCATCATAATATTGCAAAGCTATGCGGATGAGGACAGCATGAAACGCGAGGGCGACTTTTCGCTATCTGATGTGCCGGAGCAGTGCAAACTGATCAGGCGCCAGAAGCTGCAGGACGAGGGCACCAACATATTTGACATTATGCTGCAGTTCCATGGCACTACACACATCTCATCAGTGAATCTGATAGCCTGCACAAGTAGTCTTTGCACGGTTGCCAAAATGCGTCCCATATTTATGGGCTCCGTCGTGGAGGCCTTTCGTCAGCTCAACAATAACTTGCCGCCCACACTGACCGACTCACAGGTGAGCTCAGTGCGCAAGAGCTTGCGCTTGCAGCTGCAAATGCTGCTCAAATTGCGCGGCTCCTTTGAGTTTGCTGGCACCATACGCAATATACTAATGGATCTCGGTGCCAGCGCCAATGAAATACAAAAACTGCTTCCCAAAATGGACAAGCAAGAGATGGCCCGCCGACAAAAGCGCATTCTGGAGAATGCGGCACAGAGTTTAGCTAAAAAGGCGCGTCTAGTCGAGCAACAGCGGGAGAAACAGCAGCAACCGCGAGAGATGGAACTGGATGAGGAGGAGCTGGAACGACAGCGGCAGAAAAGTACGCGTGTCAATGAAAAGTTTCTGGCGGAGCATTTACGTGCCACTGAAACTGTAGTCAATCTTGTTGTCGAGTTTTTGCCTGCCTTGCCGGAGGCCGCACCAGCTAAATTCTTGGCGGAGTATACTCCAATTAAACAGCTGTCCTTGCCGCAACAAGTGAGCAATATTTCCCATCAATTTGGACAGCAACTGACGGAGCTGCGACTTGGACCCGGCTCGGCTGCGTTTAGTAAAGAGCCGCCAATGAGACCAAAGAGTCAGGCTACTCCTGCTATATCAGATGCAGCAGCTGTGGCTATGGATGTAGACGAGGCGCCAGATAAGCTTAGTGAACAGGAGCTGCAACGAAAAGAAGAAGCCACTAAAAAGTTGCGTGAGACCATGGAGCGCTCTAAGGGCGAACAGACGGTCATTGAGCGCATGAAGGAGCGCGCCAAGACGCTCAAGTTGCAGGAGATTACCAAACCTCTGGCACGCAACATTAAAGAGAAGTTTCTGTTGGATGCCATCATGCGCATCCTTAACTCTGAGCGGCAGTGCATCATGGGCGGCGTGGCAGCCAAGCGACGCAAATTGGTTACTGTTATTGCCGCCACATTTCCAGATAATGTGCGTTATGGCATCATGGAGTTCATACTGAGCGATATCAAACAGCGCATAGATCTTGCTTTCTCCTGGCTCTTTGAGGAGTACTCTCTGCTGCAGGGTTTTACACGCCACACCTATGTTAAGACGGAGAACCGACCAGATCACGCCTACAACGAATTATTGAATCAGCTTATTTCTGGCATCAATGAGCGCTGTGAGTATAAGGACAGAATCATTTTGCTGCGTCGTCTTTATCTAGAAGCGCCTATTCTAACCGAGGAGGCCGTAGTGCAGCTTGTGAAGCTGTGCCTTGTCGAAGAGTTCATGCCGCATGGCTTGGAGATTGTCAAGGATCTGGCGGTGCTACGACCGCCGCGTAAAAATCGTTTTGTGCGCGTGCTCCTCAACTATGCCGTGCACGAACGTGCCGATCTGCGGGAGCGTGCGCTGGCGCATGTGATTACTATCTATCATGTGCATAAGATTGTCCCAGCGCGCATTGATGAATTCGCCATAGAGTGGTTAGAATTTGTGGTGGCGGAAACGCCACCAAACGCAATATTCTCGGCAGATTACGGCAGGCCCACCCCAGAGACGGCATGGAAGGAAGACACCGCTAAGGTGTGTCTGCTTCTGGCCCTCACTTTGTTGCCCTACAATCCGGAAGGTAAGTTACCGGCTGCACAATCTTAGCTAAAACTAATCTTAACCGCTTTCAGTTTATCTGGAGAAAATCTGTCAGGTGTTTACCGAGACCTCGGCAGAACTGAAACGTACCATATTACGGAGTTTGGACGCACCCATAAAAAAACTGGGCGTGGAGTCTCCAGCGTTGCTTAAGCTGTTGGAAGACTGTCCCAAGGGCTTGGAAACTTTGGTTATACGCATCATTTACATATTGACTGAACGCGTGCCCACACCACATCCGGATCTGGTGCATCGGGTGCGTGATCTTTACCAAAACAAAGTCAAAGATGTGCGCGTGCTCATACCCATTCTGAGTGGCCTTTCCCGCTCTGAGCTAATCGCCGTGCTGCCAAAATTGATAAAACTGAATCAGGCCGTGGTGAAGGAGGTATTTAATCGGTTGCTTGGCATTGGCGCCGAGTTTGCGCATCAGCAGATGGCGCTATCGCCCACCGATTTGCTTGTTGCTCTGCACACCATCGATACGAATGTTTGCGATCTGAAGGCCATTGTGAAAGCCACGTCGCTGTGTCTGGCCGAGCGTGAAGTGTACACGCAGGAAGTGCTTATGGTAGTGCTGCAGCAACTGGTGGAGATAATGCCGGTACCAACGCTAATGATGCGCACTACCATACAAAGTTTAACGCTGTGTCCACGTCTGGCAAACTTTGTGCTGAACCTTCTGCAGCGCCTGATACTGAAGCAGGTGTGGCGTCAAAAGGTAATCTGGGAGGGCTTCCTCAAGACGGTACAACGACTCAAGCCGCAATCGCTGTCCGTGCTGCTGCAGCTACCACCCCCACAATTGGCAGATGCACTGCAACAGTGCCCAGATCTTAGACCGCAACTACTTGAGTACGCGGAGAGCATACAGGACGAGCCCATGAGCGGCATCACCCAGCAAATACTGGACATCATTACCGGCAAATCGGTGGATGTGTTTGTTACGGTAAATCTAATCGAGCAGCATGTGCAATCATAAATTTGACTATTTCCGTATGTTTTGCAGGATGAAAGCGGTGGCTACATCAATCCTGACAACATCAAGAAGGAGCTAGTGGATCCGTCAGATATCGGCGTGATTTCCACAGTGCCCGTTTTGACTACACTACCTGTGGCCGCACCAATGCCCGTACCCGCACCACTGCCTCTGCCAGTGCCCGCGCCCGTGCTTAGCGACTTAAATCAACCGCTGCCACCTGGCGAGGATTAGCCTTAGTTTAGTTTAGTTTGTTTTGTTTAACTTATACATTCGGTGTTTTAGTAAACCCGCTAAAATTACAATTTATATAATTTAAGTCAAGGCTGCAAATTGGCTTTTAATCGAACCTGTTTGAACACGTAATTCCTATTTTTATTTTTAAATATAAACCAAGCCTTAAAAACAGCTGAACCGGACCATTTTTAAAGATTCGGTTTATAATAACTACGTGGAATTCGAGTAGAGATCAAATAAAGCCTGCAACTTCTATATGAAAATATCTATGGCTTGTAATAATTTCAGTAGAACGGGCATATGTTGAATAAAAGTATGACAAGCCAAGGCTTGATCCAGAATCTAGTTTTAAGGGTGTGTAAAGCAGGGTTCACGAATCGATCTCATAGGCAGTTTAAAACTTAAACCAAGACACCGGAGTTTTATTTGACGCTGCAGCTATGATTTAGCGTTAAGGCTTGGCTTGATTTTGGTTAACGGTTTTGGCGATTTCCCATTTCTGCAAGAAAATACTTATTATTTTCAAACAAGCAATATCACAAGGCTCTCAGTATTTTCCCTGAATTTTTGAATGTGGTAATTTTGATATTTTGCAGATAAGCGGTCCTATTGTAAACTAGATTGCATAGTAAATTATCCGCCAATATTTAAGGGTCTTTTAAAAATAGCTTAAAATATTTGAAACATAATAAAAAAAATGATCAAACTGTTTGCGTTTAATCATTCATAAATCGTACGTATAAATATATGCCATTTTGGATTTAAGGTTAATAAATTAGGACACTTTCTGTGCGAAATCAACAGCGCAAGCTTAGCAATCCATGATTAATGGACTGTCGTCATGTGGGCAAGTATAAGTGAAATGCATGAAGCAAATTGGGGTGTTATAAGTTGATATAACGCATCCGACAATTTATTAATAGAACAATCGATAGTTGTTGAAGAGCTCATTTAATATTATATTCTGTCTTATTTTTTATACCGTGTTTGCCACCTATAATGATATATCTCATTAATAGACATTTGGGGTAGACCATGATCACTTGATGATAAACCTTACAGAGGCAATTGAAACACTTGAAGTCAAATGTTCGGCTAATCGTAGTTGTAGTTTAGGCTTTACACAATGCATGACTACTTTCTTTCGGCTATCGTTTTGTTGGTAGTCAATGCGGTTGGTGTAAAGTCGGCTTCTATATTTATTACACCATTCAACATACCGTTTTATAAGCTCTACAATTCAGCAGAGTCCAAATTGGGGATTAAGCAGCCCACAACGGTAAGTCTCTGGGTTTTGTGGTTTATTTGATCAAAGTTCTGACCAACATATTTAATAAGCGGGATCGCATTGCTGATCATGGATATCCCGTGGAGCATCACCATATCGTTACCGAGGATGGCTACATTTTGGGCGTCTTTCGTATACCCTACTCGCACAAATTGCAGAATCAAAACGAATACCGCCCAATTGTGCTAATTCAGCATGGCCTAATGGGTGGCTCGGATGCTTGGGTCTCCATTGGTCCAAACGATGCTTTGCCCTACATGCTTGTCGATTCGGGCTTCGATGTATGGCTGGGAAATGGACGTGGCAATACGTACTCAAGGAATCATACTTCGCGCTCCACAGAAAAGACTGACTTCTGGTGCTTTAGCTGGCACGAGATTGGGTACTATGACATAGCTGCTACGATAGATTTTACTTTGAAGATAAATGGTCAGGGACAAAAATCCATCCACTATGTGGGTCACTCCCAGGGCACTACTGCATTTTTCACACTGATGTCCTTGCGTCCCGAATACAATGAGAAGATCAAAACTGGCCACATGTTTGCTCCCGTAGCGATTATGACGCATATGAAAAACCAATTAGTTCGTTTTTTATCATTCTTTCTGGGACATACGAATATATTCTCACCTTTATTTTCTAACATGGAGTTTTTACCATACAATCGCCATATTTTAACGATGCTCTCTAATATTTGTGGGCAAGATCGGCAGTTTCGACCAGTTTGTGTCTATATTGTTCAAAAATTTTACAATGGTCGCCGTTGGAATAGGGTAAGCTAAATCAGGTGATATAATTCAGAAAGCTTATCAAATTCCATTAAGTAGACTGCCTTGACAGAAGGTATTGGTGTGCTGCCGGCTGGCTGTTCCTCAAATCAAATACTGCATTATTTGCAGGAACTGCAATCGGGTCATTTTCGACAGTATGATCACGGGCCCAAAAAGAATCAGGAAGTGTATAGATTGAAGCACCCACCAGACTATCCAGTCGAGAAAATAACCTGTAAGGTACACTTGTGGTATGCAGACAACGATGTTATGTCCGCGGTGGAGGATGTCTTGGCCTTGGCCAAGCGCCTGCCGAATAAGGAGCTACACCACATAGAGGATCCCAAGTGGGACCACGATGACTTTGCGTTGAATATGAAGCTTCGTAAATATCTTAATGAGCCAGTCATTAGGATTATAAGTAATTTTGAAAAGTGTTTAAATTGAATGTGATTGAATGTCATTAAATATTTTTGGTAGACTCTGTGAATTGAGACTAAGTGTACATTTATTTTCAAATCTAGGTGAAAAATTGAGGACTTTCGCTATCGGCATTAAATTTATTTTTTAACTTTATATTAAAAGTAATAAGTAGTCCACTACAATTAACGAAAAACGGTTGTTTTCTAAAGATCTAAAGTTGTTAGGAGATATTTAAACTTTTCCACGGGTGGGAAAGCTCGTACGGTTTTCTCCTCTCTTAAGATATTTTTTTCTTAGGCAAAATTTGCTGTTTTATGAGCAACTGCGATGTGTGGTCTTTAATCAGCTCTATATTTAGTTAAGTTGATATAACCATCACGGAAAATCGTTCGCGGGATTAATGATAAGTTAACCCATTTAATTAGATAAGCATGTGTCGCATTCTACGATTAATACTTATTCTTTTTGGAGAGAACAATTAGTTATAATTACACTTTATTTGCCAGTAATTTATGGCGTTGCAAAGTACTTATAAGTAAATTATCAAAAATGGAACATTTTCCAGTTTAATCAATGCATTTTTTAATTGTAATATGGGCCTGAACGTCTGGGAATTGTTAAAGCAAATTAATTGCTTTATGTTATGTTAGCGTTGCCCGTGGCACGTATGTTATAAAATCAATGTTCTCAAAAAGCTTTGAAAATGATTTTGAAACTGAGCGGACGGTAAACCACCAACTACTTTCATATAAAAGTTTTCCGCCCTTTACCACTGTTGCAAGTGGAATTTCCCAAATCGCTGAAACATGTATTCATCATATTATTATGTAGAGCTTTGAAAATAAGTTTGATGCAAATCGGCCAAAACTTAAAATTCACCAAAAAAGTCTTTAAAATGCACTTTCCACCGAAGGAGTTAAGATTTTACGAAATATGTGAAACACGTCTGAAATGATTTCTTATGTTGATTCTTCAAAATGAATTTGAGCGCGAAACGTCATCCCCCAAATCGTTGACCCCCATTTCCACCAAGGAGGAATACATTTTTGGAAAAGTGTGAAACACCCCTCAAATGAATTTGAACAAAGAACTTTGAAATTGAGTTTGAGGCCAATCGGATGATAAACAAAAAAGTTTCATACAAACGTTTTCCGCGATTTTTCCATACTTGCGGGTGGAATTTCCCGAAACCCCGTCTTAACGTGCACCTTCGTCAATTAAGGTAACTACAGTGAAAATTTCAGCTTCCTAGCGCTTACGGTTTGGGCTGTGCGTTGATCACCAATCAGTCAGTCAGTTAGGACAGTTAGGACAGTTTTATATATAGAGATTAAACATTTTATTTTCTTAAAAAGCTCTGATAGTTATTTCTTGCTAAGAAGTGTATGATTTTATTTATACTTACTTTTCCTATCTTAAGTTCCTTTACTTATTGGCATATTTGATAATCTAAAACCACTTGATGATATACCGCAAAAAGGCTGCTTAAAACATGCAGTCAAATTTTTGACTAGCCGCAGTTGACGTTCAGACATTAAACAATGCAGAGTCAATTTGTTTTGTTAATTACCTTTTTAGCCACCTCAGTGGTTGGTATACTGTCAGCCGCTGTAATTGCACCACCAGCCAACATTGACTTCTATAAGCTATACGACAATCCAGAAGCGCATATTAGTTTAAGAGACCGGCGCACAACAGTAAGTCTGATAAATCTATAGCTTCTGGTGTTTTTTATTTATAAGCTAAACCTTCAATTAGCGTGAACGTATTGCTGCGCATGGATATCCGGCGGAGCACCACCATATTGAAACTGAGGATGGCTACATTGTGGGCGTCTTTCGCATACCTTACTCCCACAAGCTGCAGAATCAAAACGAGTATCGGCCAATTGTGCTTATCCAGCATGGTCTGACCAGCTGCTCGGATGCTTGGATACTCAATGGTCCAAACGATGGGCTTCCCTATCTGCTTGCTGACGCGGGCTTCGATGTCTGGCTGGGAAATGGTCGTGGCAATACCTACTCAAGGAATCATACTTTACGCTCTACAGAGCATCCATATTTCTGGCGCTTCAGCTGGCACGAGATCGGATACTATGATATTGCAGCCATGATTGATTACGCTCTGGAGATCAATGGGCAGGGACAGAAGTCCATTCACTACGTGGGCCACTCCCAGGGCACTACTGTATTTTTCACACTGATGTCCTTACGTCCCGAATATAATGAGAAGATCAAAACGGCCCACATGTTTGCTCCCATTGCGATCATGACTAATTTGGAAAACAAATTAGTGCGAAAAGTGGGACCCTATCTGGGACATCATAATAGCTACTCGCATTTATTTTCTGACCAAGAAATAGTACCATACAACAATATTCTTTTAAGTATGTTCTCCAATTTATGCGAGCCGGATCAGATGCTAAGACCAGTTTGCGACAACGCTTTGGGAAGGCTTTACTCTGGCGGTCGTGTGAATATGGTGAGAGGAAACAATCTGCCTAATATTATGTAAGCAAATCTTAACCATATTTATTATGTAGAGTGCCATGCCGGAGGGCTTGGCTACGCATCCGTCCGGCTGTTCCGCCAACCAAATGCTGCACTATCTGCAGGAGCAGCAGTCAGGACATTTTCGGCAGTACGATCACGGACCTAAAAAGAATCTGGAAATATATAAATCGGAGCAGCCACCAGATTATCCGGTAGAGAATATAAGCTCTAGGCTACACTTATGGTATTCTGACAATGATAATATGGCTGCGGTGGAGGATGTCTGGGCTCTGGCCGACCGCCTGCCCAATAGGGAGCTGCACCGCATGGGGGATCCTATGTGGGATCACGGGGATTATGCCCTCAACATGGAGGTCCGTAAATATTTGAACGAGCCAGTTATTGAGATAATGAATAAATTTGAAGAGGCCAATAAAGATATGTGATTATATAGATTAAGGTTTATGCTTTAGAAAGTTGCTTAATCTTTGTTTAAGACTATTTTTAACTAAAGAAAATAACTATTTTTACTGATAAAATTGTTTTGTTGTTTGTTTTGATGGCCATAATCTTAGCTGTTCAAAAAGATCGGAACGATTGGCACAGTTCAGGGGGGTCTAAGATAAGTTAAAGCTATTAAAATAACTTAATCAATATTATTGTCGGCGTCGATAAAGAAAATAAAAGCTGTTTGTATACCCTTGTAGCGGGTATTCTTATTGTGGTATGGGATTTGTAAATCATAGGAGCCATTTGGCTTTGGATTTAAGAGCTTTGTCGCTATTTTTATTTGCCTATAATTCTCAAGTGGTTATAGCTTCGATTTGGGGACAAGAGCTTGAAAATCTGGAGATTTCACAGTCTTCCCAAGATAGAACCGGAAGTTTCTTGAAATAGCTAGGGGCAGGCTGTCCTGCTCACGTTTGGTATTTTTATAAACATTGACCTCGAGACGTCCTGCTTGCGATTCCGATTGTTCTTGAGCAATGTCAACTGCATAGCCAAACAACTTTTTGTTTCTGTCTTGACCAAATTTATAATTTACGATCTTTATTTGAGTGAATTCTCAGCAACACCGTACTAAAGTATCATATATTTTGAGTTTGGACTTACGGAAATATATCAATGAATCCGTCGTAAAGATAATGCAGTTAAATGTAGCTGCTAATAATTAATTGCTTTACTTAAAGAAGTCATGCCTACATATAAGATATTAGAAAATACTTTTTAAAAAAGAGAAGTTTTAAGCCTTTAGCACATAGAAATTGTGCTAAAGTTTGCAAATTTGTATCTAATTTATTGTACGTCTGGTTGCCAAAATATTTTCTAATTGAACAACATTCCAAATGAATATGAGGACCCAGGGAACAAGTTCTGACCACATATCATCAAAAAATCTAATAAAGTTTTGCCGTATACGTATTTAATTATTTGGGGCTCGATGGGCTATTCTGGTCTTCAATTCTCAAAGGAGAAAGTCAACTTTACGCTTATACACTTAAATGCATGTGTGTTAATAGCAGCAGCCAAATGCAAATCAGGTCCTGGCGGACATATCTAAAAAATTTGAATATACTGAAATTCGTTTGTCCTTGGCCTCAGTCGGTAAGTTCAAGGACGCCAAATGGGCCAGAAAATGCGCTAAATCTGATTTTGATGTAATTAATTAACTTAAATGTAAAAGTTAATAATCATTAATTGAGCTGCAACTGAAGTACACATGATTGAAATTAATTTATTTGCTAATAGCTCTTTCTTAATTAATATTAATTTGTTTTAATTTTTTTTACAATTATTTTTAACTTGAATCGTTATTAGTTTTTTATACCCTTTACATGACATATCAAGAGCTAATGCTTGACTGATACCAAATCGGTTGTCGAAAACAAGTGTCAGTTACTTAATTGATATTTGGATTTTAGAATCAAAGTAGTTCAAGTTTCCATTTCATTTTGCAGCTGCGATTACAGCTGTAAGGTTTCACAAATTGCACTTGGAGATGCGAGTTCCCTGTAACAATGTCGCCTTTAACAAGTTTTAAGAGTTTTTTACACAATTTTCCTTTACTTGTAGTTGTTAGCTAAAAGTAAATCAAAGTGTACCAGAGCATATTGCAGCATTTTGCAACAGTAAGAGAAGCGTGCAGCCAGCAAGGCGTAGCGAGCAAAAAACACACGGAAGCGTTAAATTGGCTCAAGTGTGCGCAATACAAAAAGAACCCGTTCAAGTGTTTTAATAGAGTATAGAGGACTAACGAACACCCTGTGCAAAGTAGTTGAGTCAGTAGAGTGAATTGAGATTATCGGACAGATATGAAAGTATTGTATAGTCCCATTTATAAATTCAGTAAAAAGAAACTAGCACGTATTACCTAGCTATGCTTGGGTAATACGTTAATATCTTAAATCGTGTAGCGGCTAGTCTTAATTGTGTTACGTAGAAGCTTGCATTTAAAAATGGAGTTGAATCTCGGTCGACTGGAATGGTAAATAAGTTTAATGCAAGCAATTTTCACCGATTACTTTGGACTGACTACTCAATTGACAAATTCAGAAACTTTCAAGGATATCCCTTTTCGTAAATGTTAAGGTACATGGTATAAAAACAAGGAAAAAGAAACTGTTTCCAACGGCAGATAGGTATCAGTGACAAAAACAAGACAAGCGAATCAGATGTTCCCATATAATAAAAAATACTCTTACTTTATATCTTATTTCAATACAAGAATAAATTCCCGTTGACGGGTAAAGAGAATTTTGCACGCGCATTTGCTAATGTTCTGGAGGCGTTGATTGTTTTCGGCGCGGGCCATAAAGTTAAACTAGGTGCGACTCACAGACAAATTAAAAAGCTTAAAGCCAGACAAAAAAAGGATATATATATATATATATTCTGTATGCACAACACTCTAAAAAGAGGGGAACATTTGTTGCTTTCGTTCCTGTTCATTACTTTGCAAGCTGTTTTTATTTTCCTTTTAATCTCTGCTGCTTGCCGCTTTTAATATTATACTTTTTTTAGTACAAAATAATAATTTCCACTTTTTGTAGCAGTTGGCGTCCTCTTGGTTCCTTTCCAAGTACATTTTTGTTTTATTTCATTATGGCTTGGCACCTCCGGTTCGCGTTGGGCTCATTCCAAAAAACCGCAAATAATAACACCATGCAGATTGAAATTTATTTAATTACATTTAATTATAACTTATTGTATGTCTGTGTCTGTTTTCGTACAGGCAGATGACAATCGTAAACTAGCATTTATTCGCTAAAATATTTAAATTAAAATTCCTAACATAGTCGAAAAAAAATTCTGCAATTTTTATTGTATAACCCTTACGCACTTTTGCCAATTCAGTTACATATATTACGCACGGTGCGCACTTGAGGGTTCGCAAATTGAATTTGCACACGAATTTACATAAGCCTCACACATTCGCGAGTGACTTAGCTTAGTTACAGTTTTGAGGTTAAAAGTGTTTATAAAACTCTCTGCTTTCCGTTTGACACAAGCAATCAAAAAACAAGTAAAAGGTGCTAGTCGGGAGCTCCCGACTAGGGAATACCCTGAACATTCTTCTTCCAACACCAAATGCAAATATATATACAAATCTAGAAGCTACATGTCAAGTTTGGTGTCTTAAATCTTATTATTTACCAAAATTGCTCAAAAAACAGGATATCGTTATCGATTTTTATCGATTGCTTAGAAACGGAGTAAGTTATCGATTATCGGAAACAAACTCGATCTGCGTAGGCACTAGGAGGACTGCTTAAATTTCAAGTGTCCAGCTCTTTAAGGTTCTTAGATCCTTGCGTTAATACATACGGACAGACGGACGGAAGGACAGACAGACAGACGGACATGACTAGATCTACTCGGCTATTGATGCTGATCAAGAATATATGTACTTTATGGGGTCGGAGATGCTTCCTTCTGCCTGTTACATGCATTTACATTTATACCCCTTTTTTCCCATTTTTAATGGGTTCAAGGTATAACAATTAGTTCTCATAGACGCGTTATATTTGAACATTTTCAATTTATTAATTGCTTAAAGGTCTCGTTGCATATTAAATTATATATTTATACACTTTACATCTAGCATAAATTGACGCACAATCCATGTGCACTGTGCCTTTGTATGGCCATTAAAGTGCATTAGTTCATTAGTTGAACTCAATAAAAACCACCCATTGAGAGCGGTAACAAGGCAACAATTGTACAACAAAGTCTTGTTCATAGTCAAAATGGTTTACCTATTGAAGATTGCAGTTGAGTTTTTTCTTTTAGGGCTCTTTGCCTGTATTTGTATATATATATATATAAATTGTTATACCCCTGCAGAGGGTATTATAATTTTGTCGTCAAATGTGTTACGCATAGAATGAGTCATCTCCGACCCAGTTAAGTATAAATATTTTTAATCTGTATCAACAGCAGAGTCGATATAGCCATGTCGGTCTGTCTGTCTGACCATTTGTTCGTCTATCTGTTTCTATGCTAACTAGTGTCTCAGTTTTAAAGTATTCGCCATGAAACTTTGCAGATGTCCCTCTTTCTGTTGCACGCAGTACATATGTTGGAACCAGATGGAACGGAGCAGTATATCATATAGCTGCAATAAGAACGATCGGTCGAAAAGTAGGTTCTTATATGAACAACTTTTTTGTTTATCAAGATATCTTGACCAAACTCGGCATATATTCGCGATATATCCTAACAACTATCATGTAGCTTCCATAGAAAAGTTTGGTCTAACATTAAGTTATATGAAAAACTTTTTGCTTTTAAAGATATCTTGAGCATGTGCTTCTTTGATACGGGCAAAGAACTATGAGCATTATGAAAAGGATGCAGACTCTGCAAGGGTATTAAATCTTCGGCTGGCCAAAGATAGCCGTTCTTTCTCGTTTTTCTTTGTTTTGGTTACAGCTTCGGGCTGTGCCTCAGAGCAGAGGTGTAAGCAAATTGTTATCTATTATTATACATTGTGTATATTTAAAATGCTCAGTAAGCGCTTCACTCTAAGTATTTGCTCACAAATTTGGTCACAAATATCACGCATACGCCATGCATGCATAGAATGTCGTTCATCGCCTTTACGAGCGCATAAAACAAATAAACGGCGCCTAACTTTAATCTGATGAATTTGACAAACAAACACCAAATCTAAAGAAAATTGCAATGTGCGCATATACACTTACGAACAAATAGAAATTGTTATATCAAAGAATGTGTCAAGTTTATGAAATAAAATAGCTTAAACTACTACAAACTACTTATATAAAAATGTTTAAGCTCTGCAATGGTTTCATGGTGAGATTATTTCATAGCTGTCAGCCATACCCATGTTATTTAGTGGAAACATAACCAGTAGCACCTTGCTAACAGCCAGTTTACACCAAACACTCATCTAATTATGTACAAATAAAGCACCTAAATCGGAGTTATCAACGTGTTATCTGAAATGTCAACATAACACCTGGCTGACGTGTAAGACGTACGATGATAGGAAAATAACTGGGATATATTAGATATGCGGACTTACACTTTTATCTTTGATGGCGCCCGTATAATTTAGAAGCTAATAGCAGACAAAGACTTCCATATAACACGTCAGACTACAAGAAAGTGGGGGTGTGTATTTATTTATTCAATATAGGCGTCCGCCTAATCTGTTATTAAAGTCCACTCACATACAGACAGGCGCACTTATAAGATTTACATGAATTATGAGATCGTCTGTGATAAGCGTTGCTGATCTCAAAACCGTAGAAGATGCTCGGCTCGTGTAGGCATTCAGTTCAGTTTATCGCTGCGACTTGTGTGTGTTACTTGTGTGATCGCTTAATTAACTGTGATTGTTATCCTGATTCGAAAGGATTGGCAGTGCTTTTAATAGAGAATATAGTTGTATATGCTTCTGTCTGGCAAATAACTGAAGTTCTAGCAAATATTTTCTCTGTATTTCCTAAGCCACAGAAAAATGATTCGATCTTTGTGTTGACCGCGATTTATTTTGTAGTATTTCCTTTTATGTATGTTTTTGTTACATGAGATTTGAAGCTTTAATTTGTATTTAAAAAATATTTGTACTTGAAACTTAAGCAGTTTAATAAGAATTTACAAGAATCTACTACAATTCAAAAAAAAACTATTTATAACAAAATTATTTTCGTCACAACTCACTCAGAATACTTTATAACAAAAGAGTTTTATCTGGTGGCAAAGTTGCAAGTGCTGGTCATTAGGATACACAAGCAAGTGGCAAAAACTTAATGAAAAATCGAAGAGGGCTACAGCCATTGTAGCACTATCTGTGCGTGTGTATGTGTGCGCCACTAAACTAATACAAAAGTAATCAAAGCTAAGCGCATTTAGCCAAAAAAAAAAAAAAAAAAAAAGAAAAAGCAACACGGCAGGAAGTCAATAAAAATAAACACATAAAAGCAACTTGCGGTCTACAGAATTATGTCAACGACTATTGAGGAGGAGGGCACGACAATGGCGGCGGCGGAGACTCTTAATACGCCGTCGACAGTGGCCAATGCGTTTATTCAGACAGTCCAATCCATAATTAGCAGCACAACATCAAAAGCAACAACAACAAGTGCCGCAGCTTTAGCCAGCACCACCACCACCACCACGACCACCAGCACAGCCGCTCCAGCATCAGGAACAACCACATTATCAACGCCATCATCGTCCAGCATGACGGAGAAGCTCAGCGTGAGCGATTTGAGCAGCGCACTGCAACATTTTGGAATTGTTGATTATTTGGTTTTCATAGCCATGCTGGTGGTCTGTGCCGTAATTGGCTTCTATTTCGGCTTCATCGAGAAGAAGAAGAAGAAGAAAACGGCAAAGGGCCAAATGCCCGCCGATGAAAAAGATGGCCCCGGCGCTGCTGGCATCGAAGAGCGGCGCGGCTCGGAAGCATTGGATTACTTGGTGGGTGGACGCAAAATGAAAGTGTTTCCGGTCTCGCTGTCACTGGTGGCTAGGTGAGTTACAGCAACGTTAACTGTATGTAAATGCGGGTGGGGTCGGCTCCTCTGGGGCAACAGGATAGACGAGGCCTATTTAATTGCTTTGACTGGAGCGTGCAGTGCCTAATGGGATTGCCCACTGCATTGGGTGGGTCAAGCAGTTTTGTAATTCTGTCTTAAATTGAATAGTACACGAATACAGACCATTATTTTTGTGTTAGCCTGTGCCAGAGATTGCTTTGATATCGTTCCCACAAGCAAGGTACTTTAATTTGTTTAAAGAACAAGTTAAAAGAGTGGAAAAAGTCATATTTACAAGTTTTGTGAAATTCTTTTGGTGCAAATATAAAAAAAAAATTAAAAATTAAAAATAAAAAATATATAACAGTAAATAAAAATTTTATCTTTCTACACTTTCAAATATATTGCCAATGTCAGCTTTATAATTATTAATGATAATTAATAATTACTATTGTATATCCAAGAAGCCACCTTTCAACTAATGATTCATATGAAAACTACTTGAAAAAGAAATGTACTTTTCCTATCATTGTGTTAATGTACTATATTGTTTATAACTAAATATATACACTATACTATCTCTGTCCATTAATAACACATTCTATAAGAGAAGAATAATGCCCTTTGCAATACACTTGCCGAAATTGAAAATCGTTTGCTAATCATTATACAGATTGGACTCTGCCCATTAAAATGCTTAGCCAATCGAAATTCACAATTTTCTCAGAAATCAATCAAAAATATGCGCCTAATTTCACTTGATTTGCCATAAGGTGGCCACGACTAACCGTGCGTATGCGTAATCTAAGAAAAATCACATAAAACTGCCAGCCCGAGCGGCGTCTGGCGCAATGTTTGTCTGCGCAAACAAAAGAATTTCATTTAAACTTTAAGTAAATTGTCCTAAAGAGAATGGGAACTGAGCGAGAATGAATCTATATACATAATACATAATACAATATAGAGTGTCAGGGTCAAGTTTATTATAGCTGATGATTATGCAGATAATGCTTTTTGATATCACTCTGGGAACTTACGGAACTTTGTTGATAAATATCTGGCGCATGAATAAAATTTAGCAGCTCATTTCGCTCTTAGGCAGGGCACCCAAGAACTAAGCCTGATTGAAGTTGTTTAAACTTACGGCAGCCGCAAACTCAAAAAATTTGTAAAATTACTTTTTTGTTTTGTGGCGACCTTGGTGGTGTCACGCTTTTGGAGCATTCTATTTGACACGTTTGGTCAAGCACCTTTCGGCGGCACATAGCCTTTGTCCTGGGCGTATTGTCAGCGCATTAATGACTTGAAAAAAAAATAAAAGGAATGAAGGACTGCTTTGGTTTCTCCTGTTCCTTCTGTCCAGATTTGATCATTTGCCTCGCCAACAATTGGTTTGTACGCCTTTTATTGTTATCGTTCATTTTGTTCTGTAGTCGTTTGCCTTCTGCAACAAATTTTGGCGACGTGCTTTGAATTACAATTACACGCCAGCTTTTTCTATCCGATTCGTTTGAGCTGTTCCATTATGGTTTTTTTTTATTCTTATTTCATCTCTCTTTCAATTCATTATATAGTAGATTTTGTGCCTGCATCTGCATACTTCAACGCCACTTGTTATCAACTTTTAATGGTATTTTGGCTGCAAAAAACTTTTCTGTTGGCACGGCTACGGCTTGGGGCAGTGCATATGTTTTGGGGCTGAATTGAAATGATGATTGTTGTTGTGGACATTAATCATCAGATTGAAATTATGATTATAAAATATATGACAAAAGATTTGAAAAGTTGCTCGCATGTCGCTGCTCAGACAGGCAGTATTGTTGGCAACTTGAACAATTTCAATTTTCTCACCAACAAGATTAAAGGAAAATAAAATTTTATAATAATTGAGAATTTAATAGCTCAATTTAATACAATACTTTATTAATAATTGGTCGATTATTTTAATTATTTATGTTAAAAATGTTGTTTATATATTTTAAAATAATATTTATTAATAACCTTGATATAGTTTTGTTTCGGGCATTTCATTGCTGGGCACGTCAACGGAGATCTATGTTTATGGTACCCAATATGCCTTCATACTCATTACACTGGCCATATCGGGACTTATATCGTGGTATATCTTTTTGCCTGTTTTCTGCAATCTACAATTGACTTCCACTTATGAGGTGAGTTGAACGTTGTCTGATTTGTGTTTAATTGCAGTCTATTTATTTCTGGACACCCTTGCAGAAAGAGTTTTGGAATTATAAAGTAATTTCCAAACCCGAATTCCATTAAAAATATATTTTCGTTTTGTCTGATTCATTTAAAACTTGTACCTTGGATTTTAAATTCATGTTAAAAAATTGAATTGTGACAAATTGTAACAAATTATTAACACAATAAGTTTTGCATGCAAGTTTAAGGTTACGCAAGTTTAAGGCCCCATGGCCTTATGTATTAACAAAACCAAGTTTAAATTGCTATCAGCAATCTGCAAGGGTATAACAACTTCGGAATACTGAAGTAATTTTTTATACTTTTTTTTTGAATACTCTATTAGCATTTTACATAATATTTGTTTCATACTAAGCCGATTTAAGTATTATCTTTTGTCAGGGAATTTTAATTGTGATTTATGTCGCATGCTAATATGTAAGTAAATATCCTGTTCCAACTTGCACTGCTGTATTTATAGAATAGGTATTTAATTAAGAGGCTCGGCAAGTCAGAAATTAAAGCTGATTCAGTATATGTGGCAACTGCTTAAATCAAACCAGGGACAACCAATTTAATTTTTCAAAACAAAGCACAGACCATTGCCAGACAAATATGTGTACAAGTTATTTGCCTGTCATGTAGCAGAATTTCCAGGAAAAGTCCGAGCATTGTTTTACACATTGTTGTTGTTGTGTCAAGCGAAATATATGCGTGCGTTGTGCCAGCAAATTCCAAATAAGAGTACAATGAGCTGTTTTCATGTACAAAATCCAATTGTTGTATTGGTCAGTAGACGCGAACGTAGTGGTGGCTCATAAGCTATCTGCCATATCGACCACATGGCGTATGCGTAATATTCGATTATGTATGTGAACCGTTACCTTTTATGTGCTTGTATTTTTGTGCGTTTGCGTTGTCGAAATAAAAAGCGGCAACAAAAAAAAAGAAACCAAAGTCAAAAAATATTTACAGTACTTTGAGCTGCGCTTCAGTAAAACCACTCGACTTGTTGCCTCGGTTCTCTTCACCGTGACCACAGTAAGTTCAAAAAAATTGACTCACCATAAAAAATGATAACCAATTACCATTTAATCTAGTTTATTTGGCTGCCAATAGTCATCTATGTTCCGGCGTTGGCCTTTAATCAGGGTAGGTATCAGATCAGATCGTCCAAAACTTGTGCCATTTCTTGATTTGACCCCCTTGCAGTGACTGGCATAAATGTTCATATCATTACGCCAGCAGTGTGCATTGTTTGCATATTTTACACCACTGTGGGCGGCTTGAAGGCTGTTGTCTGGACGGATGTTATTCAAACGATAATTATGGTTGGCGCCGTAATCTTTGTCGTAATTAAGGGCACCAGCGATGTGGGCGGTCTGGGTGTGGTCATACAGCGTAATTTGGACAGTGGACGCCTCGAGTGGCCCGAGTAGGTGATAGTCAATTAAGTTTAAATTTCAGATAGAACTTTCTTTATAGTGCAAAGCTATTGATAAGAGCTATACGTTGTTATTAAAAAAGTTTGATATTAACAAGCGTGATGCGAATAATCTATTATCTATACTAGCCCTGTAAAACTGTTGATAAAGTGCTTCATCGTCCTAAGCTAGTGTTGAAATATCTTCATGGTTGTGCCGGAAATAGTTCGAAATGAGTATAATCGATAGTAAGACACAACACAATCTTTTCGATATATCGATAGTATCATCGATAGTTAAACAGGTCCACTGTCGACAGTTTTATGTAGGGCTCAATATAGATACTATCATTTGATTTCATATTATTATTGCTACACGGATTAAAACCAATCGTTAAGGAACACCATAGTTTACATTTAATTTCAGAAGTATAGTGCTATAATCTATAACAACGATAGTACAACCAATAGTTTTGCTGCACTTATATTTAAAACTGATTTAATCTAACGAATATTTATATATATTTAAATAGATTAACATTCGATCCCAAGGTTCGCATGTCTACATTCGCCTTGTTTGTGGGCTATACAGCACATTCCACATACAATTTAGGTTGCAATCAGATCACAACACAGCGCTATCTGTCGCTGCCAAATGTGAAGGCTATGGGAAGAGCGTCGATACTATTTATTAGTGGTATAGTCCTGTTGACCTCACTTACCCTTTACAATGGCGTGCTGCTCTATGCCACCTACTACGACTGCGATCCATTGACTACCAAGGTTTGTGATTTCAACATATAATCTATATATATATAATCTGTATGAGTCGCACCGCACAAGTTAACGGACTAATTTGCAGCTGGCCAAAGCCAAGGATCAGCTGGTGCCATTGCTTGTCATGGATACGCTGAGCTCATTTCCAGGTGTGTGCGGTATGTTTATAGCTGGTGTGTTTAGCGCAGCGCTTAGCTCGTTGTCCACGGCGCTCAATTCTCTGGCCGCCGTCTCTCTCGAGGATTATATCAAGCCGCTTTGCAGGAAGCCCTTAACCGAACGTCAAACGGGCATCACTATGCGCCTCTGCACAGTTATCATTGGCATCGTGAGCGTTGCCTTGGTTTTCGTGGTGGAGCGGATGGGCACACATATGGTTCAGTTGTTCATGATGCTGAGTTCGGTGACACAGGGTCCTTCGTTGGCGCTCTTTGTGATGGGCATGCTATGCCCTCGTCTAAATGCAAAAGTTTGTATTAGATACAAACTGGTTATTGAAAAGGTTTTTGTATATAAATATATTTTTGTTATGGCTTGCTTTACAGAGCGCTCTTTCCGGTGCCCTTTGCTCCTTTGTCTTCATGACCTGGCTGTGCATAAATGCCCAGCTGGCTAGCAATTCTGGTGAGCTGCACCATGGAAGCAAGCCCGTCAGCATCGAGGGATGCGATTACCAGTACGAATCGCCGATAATGACGCCCACAAATGCCACTGTGACTGCCACTGAGCCGGCGTAAGTAGCAGGCATGAGTTTAACTGAATTAGTTATTACTGACAGATATCTTGTTTACAAAGTTCGCTTAGCTTTTTCCAGCAAATCTATCATATATCCTTTATGAACTACACACTCTTTGCGGCTGTCGTCGGCATTACTTTTGGCCATCTTTCGAGCTTTATATTTGGACGTGTTGCGCTTGAGGATGTGGATGTTGAGCTGCTGGCGCCTTGCATGCGACGTTTCTATAGACGCAAATATGCGAGTGTGGAGACTAATGAGTCCGTAGTAAAGTCTGGCAAATAGAATTCCTACATAACATAGCATGTGCTGACGACTTAAGAGTTGTAATAAAAGTTTTGATTAAGTATACGCCGTGTTTGACTACAGCTTTGCCTAAACGCCAGACCAATCTGTTAATATAATTTTTATTTGTTTTTGTACTATTTTTTCTTATTTAGAACTGTCACTAACATGCGCCACTTGCACATTGTTACTAAATGTGTTCCTTGTAAATAATTGGTTCACATGGCATTAATTATTAATAAGTATTTATAATTCCTCTAACTTAACTATAATATTATTTTACCTAGTACTTTGAGCTGCGCTATGGTGCTAGCATTCGAAACTTCGGCTCTGTGTTGTTTATTGTGGGCATGGCAAGTATTTAAATATATCAAATATAACAATAAGTGCTACAACATAATTAAAATGTTATATACAGATGCTTTGGCTACCTGTGGCCCTCTATGTGCCTGCTATCACCTATAATCAAGGTGAGTTTCGTCTTAGTTTCTGGCTATGAAGCTATAGTTCAACGATTTCAGTGACTGGCACGAGCATCCATGTTATTACGCCCATTGTCTGCATAATCTGCACCTTCTACACGTGTGTGGTAAGCTTTAATTAAATTATGGCCTGCTTAGGCAATAGCTCACATGCAAATTTTCGGTATTTCAGGGCGGCTTAAAGGCGGTCATTTGGACAGATGTCATTCAGAGCTTCGTCATGTTTGGTTCCATTTTGGCAGTGTGCATAAAGGGCACCTACGATGTGGGCGGCCTGAACGTGGTGTTACAGCGGAATGGGGAGAGCGGACGTCTGAATGCACCGGAGTAGGTATTTTGTTTAAATTTATTTGGCAAACCCTATATGACCCCAACAATTTACAGATGGACCTGGGATCCCACCGTTCGCCTCTCAATGATGTCTGTTATTGTGGGCGGCACTTTGCACAAAATACAATCCTCCGATGTCAACCAAGTGTCCATACAACGCTTTTTATCGCTTCCCAGCTATAAACATGCCAAGCAATCCATGCTTCTATTTACCATACTCCTCATATTCCTATTGAGCTGCTGCAGCTACATGGGCCTGGTGACTTATGCTGTTTACCACGACTGTGATCCCATCAGCACCAAGGTGATCTTAAATCCATCTGTTATGTGCTTTCTCTTATACGCTTCATTCAGCTTGCTAAGGCCAGCGATCAGTTGCCTTCGCTGCTTATGATGCGCATCTTGGGCTCGTGGCCTGGTCTACCAGGACTCTTCGTATCTGGCGTGTTTAGCGCTGCTTTGAGCTCGCTTTCCACAGGACTTAACTCAATGGCCTGCGTGATCTCACAGGATATGGTACGTCCGTTGCTTAAGAAACCCCTAACGGAACGCCAAACATCATTTCTACTGCGTGCCATTGTCGTCTTCTTTGGCACGTGCTGCATGGGCCTGGTCAATGTTGTGGAGAAGCTGGGCATGGTTGTGCAGTTGGCTACCACCACTTCGGCTGTATCTATGGGACCGCTGCTAGGAATTTATTCGATGGGCGTGTGCCTGCCTTGGGTGAATGCTAAAGTTAGCTTCTCTCAATCTGCGATCTTCAAGACTCGCCTAATGGATTGCATTTTTTAGAGTGTTTTAACGGGCAGCTTGGTTTCCTTTGTTGCCTTGGCTTGGATCTGCGTGAAGGCACAGCTAGCGCTAATGAACGGCGAGATTCGGTACCCAAAGATGCCCGTCTCCGTGTCGGGCTGTGAATATTCTTATGATAACGATACTGTCTGGCGCACCCTGCATGAGTACAGGTGGTGATATGCTAAAAAAAAGGAAAAAAATCCTTTTAATTTTTCTATTTTTTCTACTTGCAGTCCTTCAATAGATCGCAATATATATCATTTATCATTTTTCTGGTACACAGCCGCAGGCGGCTTAATTTGTACAGTGGTTGCCCTTCTGGCCAGCTTAGTTTTTGGCTGGCAGGATGTTTCTCAAATGGATCCAGCTTTAATTACGCCCTGCATGCGTCGCTTTTTGCCTAAAAAACAATATCAGGTTATAGACTTGGAGGAGCTGTTTAGGCGTAAGGCTCAAGCTGATGTCGGGGCAGAGAAATCATGTCTTGATAAAGAAATCAATTAAAAAAAATAACACTTAAATATTCAAAAATAAATACCTGTTTTGTTTTTCCATCGAAGTTTTTTATTTTGTAACTGTCCGGCGTTAAATACTTTTGACATTACATTAGATTCTACATAACATGACGTTACTTTTTTAATTATATATATTTTTTCTTTGCCGTGCTTACAATGCAGTACTTTGAGAGACGCTTTGATAGACGCATTCGCATCTTTGGATCATGTCTATTTGTGCTTATGAACGTGAGTATTTTTATAAAAGCTTTTTACTTAAATATTAAGTGTCAATATATTGGCTCTTGTATAGATACTTTGGCAACCCATTTGCATTTATGTGCCCGCACTTACATTGAATCAAGGTAAGTTTTAAAAACTAATAGTAAATAATGTAAATAAATAAATATGGTTAAAAACAATACCATCGATATAAAATGACTTGCATCTTTGCCTTACAGATTTACCTAGTCAAAATCTAGCTCTATCTTATAATTGTCTTACTTTCTTGTGGTTATTTATAGTTTCCGGCATCAGTGTTCACACGATCGTTCCACTCACCAGTCTCATATGCATCATCTATACCAGCATTGTAAGAAGAACGATTGCTCGCAGTTATCTCAGTGACTTAATTTAATCTGATGCTGTATTACTTTTATATAGGGTGGCATTAAGGGCGTTGTTTGGACAGATGTCATACAAGGAGCTGTCATGGTTGGAGCCATGGGTTTTGTCATTATAAAAGGCACTTACGATTTGGGTGGTTTGGCTGTTGTTCTAGAACGTAATCGTCAATTTGATCGCTTGGTGGGCCCCGAGTAAGTCATTTTTGTACTCTGAATCGTTTAAAACCAACCCCATAAAGTAGAAATATTCTTGGTTCTGCCTGTCCGTCGTTTTATCTTTTAGTCCGTCCGTCCGTATGCACGGATGCTTCTATCCCATAACCTATAAGAGCTACAGATCTTGCTAACTGGCATAATCGAATTAAGGATTCTGTTTTTTTTTTAGCCTATTTCGGAGCTTCTATGAACTAGAGACCTATAATTTGGTATGAAGAATCTCGTTTTGTATACAAGGAATCAAAATACTTAATCTTTGAATACTAGCCTTTTCGGTAATATAGTTTCCGTCTTTAGTATTTAAATATATTTAAATGGTCTAAAAATTGTATAAAGATAATAATAACCATTGAAGCTGTGCTGCTGCGTAAGCTGCTCACCAGGCGGCGGCCGGGCTTGATTGTATGGGTGCGTATGTACACGGTTTTTGTGCATAAAAAAGAAAACCTGGTTTTAGTGTATCTCCTAGCAGAGCACTTCAGACTATATAAGTCTTACTTGTAAAATATCGCGGTATCTCCATTATTGCTTGTCTTTAAATTTACAGCATGACATTTGATCCAACGGCTCGGATGGGCGTTTTTGCTTTGTTTGTTGGTGGCGCCTTCTTTAAGCTGCAGGCCAATTGCATAAATCAGACCGCAGTCCAGCGTTTTCTGACCTTGCCCAACTTCAAGGCGGTCAAGCAGGCACTTCTGCTATCCCTCACAGGCTTTATACTCGTCATGGCCATGTGTATTTATATTGGAATGCTCGCCTTTGCCGCATATTATCATTGTGATCCCATAACTACGGGCGTGAGTAGGACAATTGTTGTCGCAAGACAAAATGTATATTACTTTTATTTCCTTCGCAGCTGGCACGCGCCAAGGATCAGGTAATACCGTTGTATGTTATGCAAAGTGCTGGCGTCGTGCCTGGAATAGTGGGTCTATTTGTCGCAGGGGTGTTTAGCGCTGCACTTAGCTCTCTTTCCACCGCACTCAACTCCCTCTCAGCGGTGGTGCTCAAGGACTTTGTCGAGCCGTATCGCAGTCGCCCATTGACCGAGCGGCAGACTGCCTATGTCCTTAGAGGCGTGGTTGTTGTCTTTGGGCTCATCTCAATGGCAAGTGTCCCAATAGTGCAGAAATTGGGCATGCTTATGCAGCTCTCCTCCACCGTGGGTGCAATCACCTGTGGTCCTTTGCTTGGCGCATTTTCAGTTGGCATGCTGTTGCCTTTTGTTCGAACAGAGGTTTGATTGGGGTCTTCCTATTGAATTACCTAAGGAATTACGGTTTTTTTTTTCCTTTTTCAGAGTTTGTTAACTGGCATTTCGGTGGCCACCACTTTTATATCCTACATTGTTGTTCGCGCTCAAATTGCAATGGCTACCGGCCAAATGACTTTTCCTACGAAGCCCGTTTCCGTGGAGGATTGTGACTACAGCTTCGAGGTGCATGCTAACTGGAATACCCCCAGCAGCGCGTATGTTATTGCTCCTAGCTCTGGCGCAGAAGAAGACCTAATTAATCCAATAATTTAATACATTTAATATTTAATATGTATTTTCTTTATATAGGAATACTTACGAGGACAAAACTCACAGCTTACATGAGATCTCGTTTTTGTGGTACACTTTGATTGGTTCTTTAGGAACGGTTCTCTGTTCGCTGTTGGCTACGCTTTACTTTGGCAAGCAGGATGTACGCCTTGTGGATAAGGAGCTGGTTTCGCCAGTTCTGCACAAGTATTGGTATGGGGAGTATGAGAGCGTTCTCAGTGATGATGAAGAGAAGAAACAACTGAAGCTACATGAATCGTTAACGCAACCTAAATTGGATGAGACGGAGCAAATTCCTAACTATCCTCAAACTTCCTAAGGAATTTCTAACCTTGTTGATCAATAAATATCATAATTACAAACGCAGCCCTTGAAGTTTGATATTAGCCTTAAGACTTGTACTGTTCCATATTTTAATCCTGACTACGTTAACCTAACGAATTACAGCTGGTTCCGTTTAATGCCTAGATAATTTCCATTATCAGGAGTAGCTGATAAGGAGTAAGGCTTAAGCTGATGTTAAGACATAGATGGCATGTCTTGATATAGAAGAACTCCAAAAAAAAAAAATCAACTATTCACAAATAAATTCTTGTTTTGTTTTTCCAGGGGAGGTTTTCATTCTGTAACTGTCCGGCATTTAACATGATATTCCATTACATAGTCATGACATTACGTTACTTTTTAAATTTTAAAAATTTTTTCTTTGCCGTGCTTAACATGTAGTACTTTGAGAGACGCTTTGATAGACGCATTCGCATCTTTGGATCATGTCTATTTGTGCTTATGAACGTGAGTATTTAAATAATCTCTTTAATTAAATATTAATTGTCAATATATTGGTTCTTGTATAGATACTTTGGCAACCCATTTGCATTTATGTGCCTGCACTTACATTGAATCAAGGTGAGTTTTGAAAACCTAATAATAAATAATGTAAATAAATAAATATGGTTAATAACAATACCATCGATATAATGACTTGCATCTTTGCCTTACAGATTTACCTAGTATAGTCAAAATCTAGCTCTATCTTTTAATTGTCTTACTTTCTTGTGGTTATTTATAGTTTCCGGCATCAGTGTTCACACGATCGTTCCACTCACCAGTCTTATATGCATCATCTATACCAGCATTGTAAGTAGAACGATTGCTCGCAGTTATCTCAGTGACTTCATTTAATCCGATGCTGTATTACTTTTATATAGGGTGGCATTAAGGGCGTTGTTTGGACAGATGTCATACAAGGAGCTGTCATGGTCGGCGCCTTAGGTTTTGTCATTATAAAAGGCACTTACGATTTGGGTGGTTTGGCTGTTGTTCTAGAACGTAATCGTCAATTTGATCGCTTGGTGGCCCCCGAGTAAGTCATTTTTAAATACCTTAGAATCTCTCTTTTAAGCTTGTCTATAAATTCCAGCATGACATTGGATCCAACGGTTCGCATGAGCGTTTTTGCCTTATTTGTTGGTGGCACCTTCTTTAAGCTGCAGGCCAATAGCATAAATCAGGCCGCAGTCCAGCGTTTTCTGACCTTGCCCAATTTGAAGGCAGTCAAGCAGGCACTTTTGATATCCCTCATCGGCTTTTTACTCGTCATGGCCATGTGTATTTATATTGGAATGCTTGCCTTTGCCGCATATTATCATTGTGATCCCATAACAACGGGCGTGAGTAGGACAATTGTTGTCGCAAGACAAAATGTATATTACTTTTATTTCCTTCGCAGCTGGCACGCGCCAAGGATCAGGTAATACCGTTGTATGTTATGCAAAGTGCTGGCGTTGTTCCCGGAATAGTTGGTCTATTTGTCGCAGGTGTCTTTAGTGCTGCACTTAGCTCACTATCCACGGAACTCAATTGTCTCTCAGCGGTGGTGCTCAAGGACTTTGTCGAGCCGTATCGCAGTCGCCCACTGACCGAGCGGCAGACTGCCTATGTCCTTAGAGGCGTCGTTGTTGTCTTTGGGCTCATCTCAATGGCAAGTGTCTCAGTAGTGCAGAAATTGGGTATGCTTATGCAGCTCTCCTCCACCGTGGGTGCAATCACCTGTGGTCCATTGCTTGGCGCATTCTCAGTTGGCATGCTGTTGCCTTTTGTTCGAACAGAGGTTTGATTTGGGTGAATGACCTAAGCAACTACGCGTAAGCATCTATCCAATTGCAGAGCCTGCTAACCGGCATATCGGTAGCCACCACCTTTACATGCTATATTGTTGCGCGTGCTCAGATTGCCATAGCCACCGGCCAGATGAATTTTCCAATGAAACCTGTTTCCGTGGAGGATTGTGACTACAGCTTCGAGGTGCATGCCACCTGGAGCACCCCCAGCAGCGAGTATGTTATTGCCCAGCGTTATAGTGCTTAAGAAGACCTTCATTTATTATGTCATATCTTTATATAGGAATATTTACGAGGACAAAAGTCACAGCTTACATGAGATCTCGTTTTTGTGGTACACTTTGATTGGTTCTTTAGGAACGGTTCTCTGTTCGCTGTTGGCTACGCTTTACTTTGGCAAGCAGGATGTACGCCTTGTGGATAAGGAGCTGGTTTCGCCAGTTCTGCACAAGTATTGGTATGGGGAGTATGAGAGCGTTCTCAGTGATGATGAAGAGAAGAAACAACTGAAGCTACATGAATCGTTAACGCAACCTTAATTGGATGAGACGGAGCAAATTCCTAACTATCCTCAAACTTCCTAAGGAATTTCTAACCTTGTTGATCAATAAATATCATAATTACAAACGCAGCCCTTGTAGTTTTATATTAGCCTTAAGACTTGCACTGTTCCATATATTAATCCTGACACCGTTAACTGAATAACTTACAGCTGGCTCCGTTACACAAATTTTCCACTTGGTTGTCAATACAAAAATACTTACACACACTCACTCTTTCAGTACTTTGAGAGACGTTTTAGCCGACGCATGCGTATATTTGGGGCGTCACTCTTTGTGCTCAAGGCGGTAAGTGAAAACCTCTTTAAAAATTTGTAACTAAGGATTACTATAGGACTTTTCACTTTTAAGATCATTTGGCTGCCCATTGCGGTGTACGTACCCGCGCTTACCTTTAATCAAGTCAGTGGCATTGGAGTGCATACCATAACACCAATTGTGATCGTCATTTGCACTTTCTATACCACTGTCGGAGGCATTAAAGGCGTCGTCTGGACGGATGTAGTACAAAGTGTTATTATGTATGGCTCACTGGTGATCATTATGATTAAGGGCACCCTGGATCTCGGTGGGTTTGGTGTAGTCTGGCAGCGTAATTTGGAGGGCGGTCGGCTCAATGTGCCTGAGTAAGTAGTCTTAAACTGAGTTTAAGTCTAAAGACAATTGCAAACTACGCCGTATTTATTCCGAAGCTGGAGTCTGGACCCCACAGTGCGCATGAGCGTCTTTTCGGTGTTTGTAGGCGGTACTTTCTTCAAGTTGCAGAACACCTCGATCAATCAGGCCACCATACAGCGTTTTATGAGCTTACCCTCCTTAAAGCATATCAAGCAAACACTTTTCACCTTTAGCATTGGGTTGATTCTACTCTATATGAGCTGTGTCTATGTGGGTCTGGTGTGCTATGCCACGTATTATGACTGCGATCCCATGACCACGGGAGTGAGTATGATACCTTCTCGAATGCCAAAAGGATTTTGCTATTAATTCATCTTTCTGTACAGCTGGCTGGACGTCGGGATCAGCTGGTGCCGCTGATGGTTATGCGTGTGCTGGGCGTTGTGCCTGGACTGCCGGGTATGTTCGTCTCCGCCGTATTTAGCGCTGCTCTTAGCTCGCTCTCAACGCTGCTTAACTCGTTGGCTGCGGTCATATTGGAAGACTTTGTAAAGCCACGTATGCGCAATAAGCCTATGACGGAGCGCACAGTAGCGTTGGTAATGCGTCTGGTGGTGATTGTATTTGGCATTAGTTCTATATTTATGGTATATGTGGTTGAGCATCTGGGCATGGTGCTGCAGCTGTCGGCCACACTACAGTCCAGCTTATACGGTCCCATGCTAGGCATCTTTACAGTGGGCATGGTCATGCCCTGGGTGGGCGAGAAGGTGGTTCATCCTTCATTAACCAGCCTTGAATTTATATACATTAACGTTTTTTATATTTTTTAGAGCATGTTTTTAAGCAGCGTTCTATCATTTGCTATTATGGCTTGGATTACGGTCAATGCACAAATTGCGAATGTGAGCGGCTCATTTCGTCATACCAAGCTGCCAGTTTCTGTGGAGCATTGTGACTACGAGTTCGATATGAGTCGCTATCTAAACTCAACAGCGGAATAGTAAGCAGCAAACAAAAATATTTATTCTTAGTAGTTAAAATTTTTCTTTATAGTGAACCACACAGCGGCTCATCTGTATACCATATGTCTTTCCTTTTGTACACCTTGACTGGCGCCTCCTTAAATATTGTTCTTTCAAATTTGGCTACCTTTATCTTTGGGCGTCAGGATATGAATTCTGTGGACACGCAGCTCTTAGCTCCGTTTGTTCAACGGCTTATACTGAAAAAAAGTTGTTATGAGACCGTAGAGCTGAAGAAAAGATCAGTGATCGGTGAGCGCTTGGATTAGAGCTCATACAATCATACATCCAATTTGGGTCAACTGAATTCGGTAGTTTCACAGTCTTAATACTTTATTGCCTTATTCAGATGCTTAATATTTTTAAAACGTTTACTTTCCAAGACGTTTTGTCTCAGCTTCCGGGACTTTGAAATTTCTGAACCAAGAACGTATATAATATTCAATACATTAAAGTAAAAATGCCACCCTTTGTTTGTCATTTTATTCCATATAATATTTCTTTTACTTTTAGCAAAATTTCATTGAAATTCTTCAGAATTAATAATAATGTAAAAAAGAGAATTTAATAATGTTAAAACTTGTGCGACAATAAATTTGTGTAATATGTATAATTTTTCGGGAATTAAAAACAATTTAGGCATAAGGTCAACCAACTGTAGATGTCAATTGTGTGCAAGGAAACATCATGTAACATGTAATCTTCTCCATTTCTATGGAACACAATTGGCAGCCAGAGTAGGTTGGCGCCCATGCATAAATCAGAGTTTAACATTGGCTCATCTGTGGGATCTTATATCATCCAAGCTTTGCAAAGTCTTGCTTAAGCTACGTATCTTTCGTCTTGGACTAGCCGGTTGTCCCTGTGTCGTCATGGGTGAGGGGAAAAGACAGCGGCATTTCCTATTAGATCCGACTGCTCCTGACTGTGTCGCTTGGCAGCCAAGTCGCCCAGTGCCCAACTGAGTCCACGGAGTGGGCGTAGGTGAGCGCTGGTTGTGGTTGCCACTGCACTTGATGTTGGGACTTCTTGAAGTTGGGAACATGGAGGAGCGATGTAAATCAGGCATGCTTACAGTAGAGATTCCCTTGGCGGTACGACGTACGATTGTTGGCTTGGCAGATGCCGAATTTGCAGATCTCGACGATTTGTGGTGATTGCAACTCTTGCAGGCTGACTGCTGGGGAAAAGTGCGGGAATCTTGCTGCTGCCAGAGCTGATGCTGCGGTCTTTGTTGCGACATACCCTCCGATACTTTTTGCGGCTGAGAGTCTTGTCTCCTATTATAGGTTTCTTTTGAGCGCTGTGCACCATCCGAACTGGCACTATTTTCCTCCAACCGATCTTCCCGTTCATCTCGCTCCTCTTTGCAATGCTGTTTTGAGCGCCGCTGGTGGCTCAGTGCCCGATAGAAAATCGTCTGATTGTCGATAAGCATCTGGGCAACGAACTTGAACTGATTGAGACTTGTCTCATTTTGTTCGCCAATTTCTGAAGTTCGGTTGTCGAATAGAAATCTTTACATATTGAAAAATGTATTTCACTTACTGCCCATCAGATCGGCATTGAGTTGCTTTAAGGCCACCTCCTGATGTGCGATGTCCGCGGATAGCTGATCCATCCTGGTAAGGATCTCGTCAAAGTGCTTATTTACCATGTGCTCGACGGCGCCATGCACTGCCTCCAAGACATTCTCGTAAATAATGTTGAAAAAGTCTGTGCAGGACTCTTGCATTCCACGATTGGAATCAGAGGCACTGGATGGCATGTCACTGGATGGAGAGGGTTCCTGTTGCTGTTGTAGGTTTTGCTGCTTCTGATGGTATTCCCGTTCAGCTGACTCCATGCCTGCACTTTCCCTTAGTGGCACAGTCCCCTCCCTGTATCGGTGCTTCTCAATCGGAGGCAGACGAAACTCCACAGTGCGTGCGGGCGTTCGTGACCGAGATTTCAGGCCGTGCGAAAGACGCAGTCTCTCATTGTGCTCCTGGAGAGCCTGCAGCGAAATAAGATCGTTGCAGCACAGTTTTGTGCTTTGCCGCGACGGCCGCGACCGGGCACGTGAATGGGACTGGGGCTCAGGACGGTTAGATTGTTGGGAGCTGCTGTTATAGCTACTTTTTGGCATGTACAATAAATCATAGCCGAAATCATTAGGAGGCTTTCGAAAGCAATAGTTGGGAAACATTGTTTTGGAGATGAAAGTATGAGCTGCACAAAAATTTAAGAGACAGGTTCTAAAAATAAGGTGCTGTACTTTGAGTGTGACACAAGCGTCTTATGTGGGTGAATAAGGGATCAATTGCACTACTTTTACAATTTCGAAATTATTTTTGAGCCTGTTTATGAGAATTCGATGATTTTGAAGGAAAAGCCAAAATGTCTCATAGAAAGGGTAATTATTAAAGGTTTCCAATTGATAAGCAATTGCCCTGAGCAAAATGAGCTTTTTGACAGCACGCAGCTTGCAAATGTACTAGATAGTAGCCTCTGGTCAATTTAAGAGAAAAATAGGAAGGTACCGCATAACTTTATGCTGAAGAATGCACATATTCACAGAATTTGGCAAACTTGCGCGTTCTGGGTAATGTGTTCCTTTGCTTTTATCGTGTGGCCAATGAGCTTATCCGACCCTAAAACAATTGAAAACATTTTTGGCATTCTGGCTGGATGTGTTTAAGTTGTCCGACCAATTCTGTTAAATATCTGGGTTTAATTTAGATCCCCATCTTTATAAGCTATATATAAATATATATATACCGCATCCCGCAAGGATAAACCTTCTCAAAATCACAAAAATTTTCTTATGAAGAATTTTTAAGCGACTGCCTTATGGTTTTGAAACGCTCAATATAATGCAAAAATGTGAATGCTCTAACTGAAACTAACGTTAACCCTTCAAGGCAAAGGATTCGGTTGGTAGGTATATATTTTTATACCCTGAACCCATTAAAAATGGGTAAAAGGGGTATTATGTTTTTGTGCAAAATCCAAATGTATGTAACAGGCAGAAGGAAGCATCTCCGACCCCATAAAGTATATATATTCTTGATCAGCATTAATAGCCGAGTCGATCTAGCCATGTCCGTCTGTCTCCGTCCGTCCGTCCGTCCGTCCGTCCGTCCGTCCGTCCGTCCGTCCGTCCGTCCGTCCGTCCGTCCGTCCGTATGTATGAACGCAAGGATCTCAGAACCTATAAGAGCTAGAGACTTGAAATTTTAGATGTAGATGCTCCTAGTTCCTACGCAGATCGAGTTTGTTTCCGATAATCGATAACTTGCCCCGTTTCCAAGTAATCGATAAAAATGTATATCGATATCCTGTTTTTTAAGCAATTTTGGTAAATAATAAGAGCTAGAGCTACCAAACTTGACATGTTGCTTCTAGAAAAGTATATATATATCGATTATCTTTCATTTTATACCTATCGCTACCTCCCCGCTACTCTCTATCTATAAGCGCGCGCTGCATTTGGTGTTGGAATATGAGGGTTCAGGGTATCCCCTAGTCGGGAGCTCCCGACTAGAACCTCTTACTTGTTTGTTTTTCGTTTTTGAAGATTTTTTATACCCTGAACCCATTGAAAATGGGTAAAAAGGGTTATTGTATTTGTGAAAAGTGCAAATGTATGTAACAGGCAGAAGGAAGCATCTCCGACCCCTAGAGTATACATATTATTGATCGGCATCAATAGCCGAGTCGATCTAGCCATGTCTGTCCGTCCGTCCGTCCGTCCGTCCGTCCGTATGTATGAACGCAAGGATCTCAGAACCTATAAGAGCTAGAAACTTGAAATTTTAGATGTAGGTGCTCCTAGTGCCTGCGCAGATCGAGTTTGTTTCCGATAAACGATAACTTGCCCTGTTTCTAAGTAATCGATAAAAATGTATATCGAAATCCCGTTTTTTAAGCAATTTTGGTAAATATTTGCTTTTTTTTTTATACCCTGAACCCATTAAAAATGGGTAAAAGGGGTATTATGTTTTTGTGCAAAATCCAAATGTATGTAACAGGCAGAAGGAAGCATCTCCGACCCCATAAAGTATATATATTCTTGATCAGCATTAATAGCCGAGTCGATCTAGCCATGTCCGTCTGTCTGTCCGTCCGTCCGTCCGTCCGTCCGTCCGTCCGTCCGTCCTGTCCGTATGTATGAACGCAAGGATCTCAGAACCTATAAGAGCTAGGGACTTGAAATTTTAGATGTAGGTGCTCCTAGTTCCTACGCAGATCGAGTTTGTTTCCGATAATCGATAACTTGCCCCGTTTCCAAGTAATCGATAAAAATGAATATCGATATCCTGTTTTTAAGCAATTTTGGTAAATAATAAAGCTAGAGTTACCAAACTTGAATGTAGCTTCTAGAAAAGTATATATATATCGATTATCTTTCATTTATACCTATCGCCACCTCCCCGCTACTCTCTATCTATAAGCGCGCGCTGCATTTGGTGTTGGAATATGAGGGTTCAGGGTATCCCCTAGTCGGGAGCTCCCGACTAGAACCTCTTACTTGTTTTTTTTTTATACCCTGAACCCATTGAAAATGGGTAAAAAGGGGTATTATGTTTTGTGAAAATCCAAATGTATGTAACAGGCAGAAGGAAGCATCTCCGACCCCATAAAGTATATATATTCTTGATCAGCATCAATAGCCGAGTCGATCTAGCCATGTCCGTCTGTCCGTATGTATGAACGCAAGGATCTCAGAACCTATAGGAGCTAGACACTTGAAATTTTAGATATAGGTGCTCCTAGTGCCCGCGCAGATCGAGTTTGTTTCCGATAAACGATAACTTGCCCCGTTTCCAAGTAATCGATAAAAATGTATATCGAAATCCCGTTTTTAAGCAATTTTGGTAAATATTTGCTTTTTTTTATTTTTTATACCCTGAACCCATTAAAAATGGGTAAAAGGGGTATTATGTTTTTGTGCAAAATCCAAATGTATGTAACAGGCAGAAGGAAGCATCTCCGACCCCATAAAGTATATATATTCTTGATCAGCATCAATAGCCGAGTCGATCTAGCCATGTCCGTCTGTCCGTCCGTCCGTCCGTCCTTCCGTCCGTCCGTCTGTCCGTATGTATGAACGCAAGGATCTCAGAACCTATAAGAGCTAGACACTTGAAATTTTAGATGTAGGTGCTCCTAGTGCCCGCGCAGATCGAGTTTGTTTCCGATAAACGATAACTTGCCCCGTTTCCAAGTAATCGATAAAAATGTATATCGAAATCCCGTTTTTTAAGCAATTTTGGTAAATAATAAGAGCTAGAGTTACCAAACTTGACATGTAGCTTCTAGAATAGTATATATATATCGATTATCTTTCATTTTATACCTATCGCCAACTCCCCGCTACTCTCTATCTATAAGCGCGCGCTGCATTTGGTGATGGAATAAGAGGATTCAGGGTATCCCCTAGTCGGGAGCTCCCGACTAGAACCTCTTACTTGTTTAATTTACAGCCAAGCTGAGTCAACTTTAATGTTTTTAATATGCTCTGTTACAAAGAAATGCATTATCTGGCAGCGAGCACCTGTGAGCGAATGTGTTAAAAAATAATAGTTTCGAGTGGTACTTAACAAAGTACCTAGTATATGTGCACAATAAGCTTCCATTTTGCCATTGTAGAAACGAGATTAAATTGTTATCTCTAACAAAAACGTATTCTTCCTTTTTGTGAAAGACATTAATTTATTTAGTTTTCCAACACTAAAAGTTTATTTTTGTGACTCAAACCGTGTATATACATATAAGACATGAAGCTTGCGGCTCTTTTTTTGTTATCGTGCCAGTTGACTGTCCCTCTAATGGAATTTCAATTAAAAGTTGACAAGTAAATTATGAAAGTCTAATTGCAAATATTTACGACCAGTCGCACTCGCTGATTTCTAATGAAGCGTATTTAAGTAAAAATGAATAAAAAAAATGCAAGCGACTTTGTGGCTGATTATGTTATCAGCATTTATTAATAATCTCCATGAGCTTAGCTATTCAGTCAGGCAGGAAGTAAGAGTTAAATCAGTCGTATTCAGCGATTACATAATATTATGTGGCTATAATATACCGAAAGTAAAATCAACTTTTTGCTGTTTACAAAACCAAAGAACAATATTGAAATATGATTTCATATTGTATTCAGGCATTTGGCCATTTTGTTGTGTTGACTTATTGGCCATTGATGTTAAAAGCCGCAAACATTACAACAATTATAAATGAAGTAAGATTAAAATTGAGCTGTCCCGGCTTGTCCCCTGCTGCTCAGACCGACTCGCCGTTGTTCCTTGCTGTTTCGTCCTTCGGCCCATTGTGCGCTGTAGCATAGGGACCTAAGAATGAAATTTGTGGCGCATGCCAAAGTAAATTAAAATATGAGCCACAGACTTATTCTTTTTTTGATTTTGGCCTTTATTCTTTGCGCTCTTTCACTTGATACATATAATTATGAAATAAATATTAGCTTAGACCAAATTGACTAACACATTACGCTCTATTAATTCTTATGTTTTCGTTAATTGTATATAGATTTTGGTTTAAGATGCTTGTACAAGTTCTGCACACTTAGATTCTACTAAATATGTAAGTATTTACAGCAGGAGATTGGTATATATGTAATTGGCAGAATAGAGATACGATTATATAGGGAGTATATATATGTACGTATATTGTAAATACCTAATGCTAACAACTAGTTGGGCATAAAAGAAATGCAATTATTTAAATTTCGTGTAAATAAATAACATCAGTCTGGTAAATAGAATACGAGTAGGAGTGTTTTTAAAATAACATCACTTGGTATGAGGCTAAAATGCAAAAGTATTTAAGACAAATTAGGAAACAAATCGATGCCCAATGCATTGTTAAGTTCTCATTCAGTTGAATAAGTTTTGTTTTATAGTAGTTACGAGCTAAGTGCATAAATACTTAGAATAAATTGCAATGGGAAATACATGCATTGAAATTCGTAGCACACCTAAACACACGCACAATTTGCATATATGTATGTATATATATATATGTATATATATTCGATTTGGGCATTCGCTATGCACACACAACTATCGCACTTATTGTCTAAGCCTCGTATAGCCTGCAGTGGGCCTCGTATAGCCTGTAGAGGGCGCAGGCAATTTACTTATAGAAACTCCGCATCGCTGAAGGACGTCGGTCCATAGACCGCAAACGTTGAACGCTTGCGGGTTGAATGCGCCAGCTATCATACCTCTGACATAGCCGGCACGGTGATTACCTTGTTGGGCCGCTCGCAGATGACGACTCGGGCGTTTGTCTTATTGGTGGAGCGTCTTGAAACCGTCAGAGAGGTGGTCAAAGTGCGCATGGAATCACAGCTGTTGTGCAGACGACGACCTACTGTGTGGCAGCGATTCTGCTGCGAGTTGTTGCGATAGGATTTGCAGCAGCAGGTCAACCATTTGAAGGGCGGGAAACGACTAAGGTAGGGGCGTGGTTAGAGAATTGGTTGATGGTCTCGTATCCGCTGCTTACCTGAGCGTCCGAAACACTTGTGAGGAGAAGAGGCAGTATATTAGAGGATTCGCTGCCGAGTTGAGTGGTGCCAAGCTCTGTATAAATGTGGCTATGGCAATGTTCGTCTGTGAGTGCGGTATCTGGCCAAAGACTTGTAGCAGATCAAATATAATGTATGGCGACCAGCATAAAATAAACACAAATACAATCGTTAGCGTCATCTTCACAGTCTTGACCTTAGCGCGTGGTATGATGCCCCTCGAGCTCGCGCGTCTTGTTGCTGCACCACCAAATCCTACACGTTCTAGGCAAAATCACACATGAGCAAGAGCTATTGGGTAGATTATATAGGTATAGTCCACCTACCTGTGGGCACAAATATGGAGCCCTTAGCCCATATGGTCTTTACAATAATCGCATAGCAGGCGGATATTATCAATGCGGGGACCACAAACAATGCGGCCGAGACGAGACACATATAAATCTGCCAGGCCATTGGCGACCCCAGCTCAATCCAGCACTGCGGATGGCCCTGTATGAGTTTCTCCTCATACAGCACCAGTATGGGCAGCGAAAAGAGAGCGGAGAGCAGCCAAGCGCCAGCCACCAAATGACGAGCGCGTTTCCCTGCATGGGGACAAACACACACGAACATTTAGCTTGTTACGTAAAGTGCCAAACATTTTCCAATTAAAAAAGTTTACGAGCGTGGACTTACATGACTTTGAGAAGTTCATTGGGTGCGTTATTGCATCGTATCTGTCAATACTCATGGCCACCAGCACATAGGTGGAGGAGTATGTGACGCACACCTGGGAGAAGCGTATGACCTTACAGGCCACATTTCCGGCCCGCCACGAGATTGTGATGCGCCAAATGATATCCGTCAGCACATTGAGCAGTCCCACACACAGATCTATCAAAAGTAAACACATATAAATATACGCACTTTTGGCCACCTATGCCGGCAAACCCCTCACTCACCTGCCAGCGCAAGCTGCCTAATGAAATAGTTCATGCGCGACTTGCGATTCTTGTTGATGAACATCACAAATAAAACCGCCGAATTGCCCAGCACAATGATGGTAAAAAGTATCCACAGTACAGCAAATTGTTCCGTCTGTCGATGCGAGATAGAAGAAGAAGTGAGAGGATAAATGTTAGAAAGATATAATTTTTAGTTTTAAAACATTTCACTAACCGACCATAAAGTACATTGTCAACAAAGTGTTAAATGGGGAAATCACGCATAAAACTCAATTTAATATCATAGCAATTTCACACACTCAGCCACACGGACATACAGACTAACATAAAACCATACACGCGCCTTTGTTTATGGCTCTTTAAATAGCCATAAAAATGATAGACACTAACTGAGGCGTGGCGCAGCAGTGCGATGCGAGCCGAGGCCGAGTCAGGGCCAACGTAGGCGTCTGGGTCTCGGTGGCAGGATGTGCCAGCGGAAGTTTACTCTCTGAGCCAACAAGACACGTCAACAACAACAACAACAACCAAGAGCAATCCACATTGCCCGTGGTAACGATAGAAGGCAAACACCAAAAGTTGTTCCTATCAATTGGTTGTGTATGGTGCTGCTCTCCAGTGTACGGGTTTCGATGAGGTAATTAGGTTGCTGTGTGCTTCGAGCTTGAAATTTGCAACCGAAGCCAAGTGCCAGATTGTGCCTGAATTAAGCTTAATTTCTAGAAATGCGGCAAGCCAGTCCAACTTGATCTAATAAAAGAGGACTATGTTATGATACAGCAGGGTTGCCAAAGTAACAAAGGTAACAGCATTTTTCTTTAAGTTCACATGCTAGTTTACAATTTAAAACCAAAATAATATTCCTTCTAAGATTTAAGCTCTGTTTTAACTTCTCGGTAAGCTAAACACTAAACAGACACATAGATACACGCAATACTTAACAGCCAACGCTTACAGAAACAATTTAATTGTTGCCCAAAAAGGGGCAGATTTTAAATAAAACAAATAATTATGTTAAAAAAAAATAAAAACAAAAATAACGTCGAAATTAACAGGTGTCTGAAATATCTATTGAATCTGATCTGCGTTCTCTCATGTTTATATATATTGAATAAGTCTTGCAATCCTTACCATGTGACATGAAAATAGACTTTCAACACTAAACAATATTGTTTAATTACAATGGTGTTTAATTAAGAAATCTGCCTCAACTTGGTTTTATGCCTATCTTAAATATTGGTTAACATAAAATATAAAAACTAAGCTATTGAAGAAAAATTGATTCTCTTATGTAGTTCTTGGCCTTCTAGCTTCTCAATTCTCATGGAAAGGTGCACAAAGGGTCTATAGCACATAACCCTATATCAAGGTAGCTCATTTGTATTATGGCTTCAGACTGGCAAGCAGCACGCACTAAATGAGAACTTGCCACCAGCAACTTGACAGTCTTGACAGTTGGTTTTTACTGCCTGCTGGCAGACTGAAGGCGCCTGAGCTTGTGCCACAAGTTTTTGCTGCAAATGTTATTGTTCCTTGATTTTGTTTTTGTGCGGCCGCCGTGTTAAATATATATATTTGGGCAACTGTTTGGCATACCGAGATTCTAAGACAGGCAACGAGTCGCCTTTTGCCTGGATGGCAGTTGATCATGTTGCCCAAATTGCCGTATAAATCAGCCAAAACGCGAAATGAGCAGACACGGCCAGACAGCTCTGCTATTTTTACTCATTTTTTTCTTTATATTTACGATATTTTCAAAGGTATATGGATGTGCTGTCTGCTTTGTTTTTCATAAGTTGACCGCTTAGTATTTTGTTTTTAAATGTGGCCAACATTTCTTTAAAGCAACGCTTTAAATTTATCTTACAATTTTTGGCTTTTGGTTTTCAAGCCACTGAAGCAAGAGCTCTAACCAAGTGGTTTGAGTATCCTTCCGTTTTCTTTTGAGTTTAGCATCAATGACTGGACCATTTTTTAAAGCCTTTGGCTTTGTATCCCGAAGTGTTTGCGTCTTTTGCTGCAAGTTTTCTTGCATGACTTTGACAATTTTTATACTTAAGCCGCGGCACAAAAAAAAAAAGAAAAGAAAACGAAGGAAAAAATTTGTTTGGAACTTTGGCCGTTTGACGTTCGTTCAGAGCTTGTGCTTTTTATTATAGACCATTTTTTTGGGAATTTTTTCCACATTTTTTTTTTGTGCTGACGACTTTTGGCGAAATATTTTTGAAGTGTTAAGAGCTTCGGGATTTTGCGGCGAGTTTGTAAATATAAATATACATATATATATACATATATATGTATAGTTACGTGTTCTAGAGAATGCATTCTTCTTAATTTCGCTAGGTAGAAAAGTAAATACTTTCCAAAAGTAAGACCAATTCTGACTATCTTTTATAAATACAGAAAATTATTGTTCGTAAAGTATACAAACGGTTGTCTCAAGGAATCCCATTAAATAAATAGTCAATAAGTAATAAACATATACTTTTTCAAAATATGATTTCCTTTGAAATTTATGTTGAAATGGTTTTCCGGAACTTATTTGTAAAAATTATATTTAAGTAATATTTCACTCAATCTTTTTTTTTGTGTGCCATAAAAAATGTAATAAATGGCACGTTGTAAGCCTTTTTTAATGATCAGCCATTTCTGGTTGTGTGTGTTTGTGTGTATTGCCCTTTTTATTTGTTTATTTTTTGCGTTTGCCTTTTTTGGCAGCAAGTCATTATGCCTTTTTCAATTTCGCTTTGCACCTTAAGGAAATTGCCTTTTTGTTGGCAGCAATAAAAGTGCGAAATTTAATTTAGAACCAAAGGAGTTTAGGAAGTAGCCCAAAGGCTAACTGCTTAACAAGCGGCTGATAAGACCAGAGCAACGTCCGCTTGGGCAACCGTAAGTCCTTATTAAAAGGCAATTTCGCCAAAAGGGTAATGGACCAAGTTGCAAGCTGCAATGCCAAGAAAAGCTGCCACCTGTTGCACAACTTTGTCTTGCGCCGCAACTATTATGTCTGATTATAAAGTGTGTCAGCAATAACAAAAGCAGGCACTTGAGCCCGCGGCTGTTGTGGCATTATGGCGCTCTTAAGAGCCGCATAGAAAAGCAAAATGGTGGCAGTCTCTTGCTTTAGGATTTCAGTGGTGTGACTTTAAGTGCGCTTTATGCGGCTTTTCGCTGCGGCTTTGAGCTTGAAGTAGCCCTGACAAATTTTAGCAGCTGCATATCGCCAAGTGGAGTAGCAAGACAAATGTGTGGCCACAAAACACTGCGAATGGCAAGTTAATTTCATTTTACTGCAATACAATTTCAACAATAAAAGGCGAAATTCTGAAACTGCTGCAGCAGCTGCAGCTGCTGTGCTTATAAATCAGCAGCTGTAGCTGAGTCCACAAGGATTGCAAATAGTGTTAAAACGGAATATTTGCAGTGGGCACACAAATGGTTAAGCAAGGTGGCATGTGGCATATGGTCTGCAACGTAGCTGGGCGGCATTTTAATAAAATCATTAACGTTTATTTTTGTAATGCTTTTTAAACATTTTATTTACATTGTTGGTTAAAGATAATCAATTTCCAAGAACTCACTTCAATTATATTTTTCTTAAAATCATATATCACAATTAATATGCAAAGTTTTATAAATTCCAAGTATTTTTTATAACAATGCTTGCTTGAAATTCAACAGAATTGAAATATTTTTGGTAAATTAATTAATTTAAATGCAGAGACGTTGTTTGCGTTATTCTCATAATGCGCAAAAATTGTATGCAATTTTTAATTAAATGTGCTTTGTATGAAAAGTAATTGTTGATTTACAGTACAATTTTAAATAAAATTTGAACATATTCTTAATTGAAAGTAATATGCTGAAAGTCAGTCTTAAATTACGCTAAGAAGAAGTGTTCAACAATTTTCACCATTATTAAATAAATAAGTTTCCAACTTCTTTTTCTACAGAGCTTTTACAAAATTTTCCTTACTTCTTCATTGCTATCTATGAGGATCTACTTCAACTTTTACAACTAATTTCTCTCTACTTTGGCCCGTCCGTTTTGTGTGTTTACTTTTATTGCACTTTTCATTAATACCGATTACATTGTGCTCGAGAGCAAAGTGCTGAAAGAAGGAAAAACGTAGCATAAAGTGAAATTAAATGGAATATTACGTATACGCAGCGTGCTAAGCTAGCGAGAATGGTCAGATAATAAGCAAAATGATGTCGCAAAATGGCAGCTTCTTGGCTTACAGCAAAGTTCAATGAACTCAACGCGTGTTTGGCGTTGAATGCTGTTTAATATTTAAGCAACCGCATATTGTCCGCACACACGCGTCTAAACATATACACACATACTTTGTGACAAATAGGAGATGAGTTAGAAATGGCAGCGTATCTGTTAAGTAGGTATAAAAACATGCATTTGGGTCAAGCCGTGCGCATCAATCATTGTTTTAATGGTTGTTATTCGGACAGCAATGGCCAGTCGTTGAGTTTTATGAACTACGCTTCATCCAAATCCACAAAAGCCAGCCCCAGGACTGTATTTGTCGACTGGCTCGGGGGCTGCCGGTGGCTGGCCACATGACTGATGTTTGGCGCAGCACCCGAAAAAGTGCGCTTTAATTCGCCTAATGGCGAACATTTTGTCATCAGATGGCTTAAATCATTTCGCTTGGCTCACTGGCTGCGCATATTTGGCGTTGATGTTGACACAAATTGAAATTAATAAAGCGGCCCCCTTCCCCCATTTCCCATGAACATTAGCTGTGGGTGCGAGCGAGATGCGAGCTGTGCCTGCTTGTATGTTTTGTTGTGTTTGTTTACTTGACAAACTGTTGAGCGGCACTTTTGACAGCTGAGTGCGTAACTGGCACGAGCGAGCAAATGACTAGAGAGGGTGGAGCGGGTAGAGGATTCTGAAAAATGACCATAATTTTGGCTAACATAATTTTGGTTAGTTTGCTGGTCACAGATGCTGCGGCTGCCGTGACGGTTGGCTCTTTGGGCTTGTGGCCAACGATAAAACCAAAGATGGCCAAGTGCCGACAAAATATCATATTAGCCTCTTATAGGGTTGGATTGTAAATTATTGACTCAAAAAATGCTGCTGAAATCTTATTATGTGCTGTCTATGTTGCGGAAAAAGTTCCCAAATGTGGAAAATAAAGTGGATACTAAAAGGCCAATAGGACACGGGCAATTATATTTAATAAACTATAAGAAATTAATTTAAAAAATTTGTTGTAAGGCCATGCTTGCATTGTTTGCAGACTTTAAGGGAGACCCAGACTCTAAACATAGGAAACCCCAAGTATTGAATTTATCATACCACATTTGCTTGCCATTTTTTTATGCGAAATGGGAATTATGGGAATTTAAAGCAAGCATCAAATAAAGACGGGGTGGATATGGAAATGAGCTTGCAGACCTGTTTAAAGTACTTTATATTTGTTCATATTTTTATATATTTCGCTGCTAATACCCGCAGACAAAATTTATTTTCAATGCCTTTCTTAGCATTTAAATAAGAAATACATTTTGAAAATTTATTTACAAAATAGCCCTGACCAGCTTTGCCAACTGACCGCAAAAACACATCAATAAATTTATAAGCAAAAATTAGAATTTTATGGCAGCGTCTCGTAAATTCCCCAGCCCAACCGCAAAACATTTATCAAATGAGCCGAGCATAAATCTAAGTGGCATGGAAAAATAAAAATTTACAAGAAACAGCATTGCATGACTGTAAAAGAAGTGAAGGACATCAGACATCAGTGCTAAATGTTGTCGCTGTGCTGAAATGGGCATAAATAAATTAAGGGGCCCAAAAGGCAGAGCTGCGCCTTAAATAACATGAAAAGGCCAAATTAAATTTGCCAAAAATAGCTGCAGAATAAACATAACTTACACACAAGCAAAACACCGGATTGACCAGACAATGCTAAAACAAAGGCGCAGTTTCTATGTTTTTGCTATATTCGAATAGCAGACATAGAGTAAACAATAAATAGGGACACGCGCCTAGAACTATGCAAAACAAATTACACCCAAAACTGGGGTCGGTTGCATGGTGTACGGTTTTTGCCAAAGTTATGGCTGAACATTTGCGTGTGTGGTTGCCCATATATGTTTTTCAGTGTGTGCTGCAGAAATTTGCATAAATAACAACAGCATGTAGGATAGTTGGAGCTTGATCCTGGTAGTCATGGCCATGTGTAGGCATCCTGTGGGCACAAGTCAAGTCAGGCATAAATTTGAATATTTTTTTCTTGCTATTTGACTTTGAGTTAGGTTAGCTGCGGCTGCCCAGTGCTAATTAACACATAAGCAGCAGACACCCTACTAATGCTACATAAATATAGAGCATATCTCTGCCAAATGAACTGAGCATGACATCAGATTTAGTTGACGCTTGCTTGGTGTATATTTGTGTGTAGTCAGCAGTTACTTAAATTGCCTGCAGGCTGAGAAGACATGTGAGTCAAATGTATGATGGCAAAACAAGTTGATGACTATGAGAGTACGTAGGGACAATTGAATTATATTTCTACGCCAATGTAGATACTACGACTGCAAGCAATATGTTGAAGGCGAAAGATTTGCAAATATAATTTAGTATTTTCTGGCTAATAGAATTCCAGGAATCTTTAGACTTAATTCAAATAATGAAGCTTATGTTACATGGGCTAATAAACTATTGGTGTTAAAATTATGAGCTACTTTAATTACTATGATAAAATTCAATTTTTCTGCCCTAACTGAATAACGAACGAATAGACAGTTACGGCAAACTGTTTGAAAATACCATCAAGTAGTTGTAAAGTTGTTGCCAATTTAAACATTTCGTTGACAACAGGATGTGAATAAACAAGAGTACAAGAGGCCGGTGTGCCCGACTACGAGCAAATCTGAACTCTTGACTAGCATCGTTACTTAGAGTCCGATCCTTATGACACTTTCAGGGCATCTGTAGGGGTTCCAAATGTGTATAAATACCAAAATTATTTTTATTTTTCCTTAAATATATATTTGGAATTAATTTTTTACTCTTTTTATTTTCGGAATCGGCGCATTCACATAGACGGACAGACGGACATGGCTAGATCGACTAAGCTTGTCGTGCTGCTCAAGACTACTTAGATTTCATAGGTTTGGATATGTTTCCTTCTGACTTTTAGATAAATTTGCACATGAAACATTATACTCTTTTAATTTATTTTTAAGATATGTGACACATAAGTTTTATAATAGTGCTTACGCCAATATATTGTTTTTAAACTATTTTAATTATATTTTTACTACCCCGTGTTAGTCAGTGCATATTTCCGTTCTTGCCTATTTATAATATAGCCTCATGAGCAGTTTGTTATGCTGGGTTTTTCCTTTAAAACTGAAACTTTTGTGGTTTGATAGCCCAAATATCATTAGACGCCAACACCAGTATCTTATCTTACTGACTGGCAACTTTTTGCTGAAAACTATTTGAGAACTTTCGGCAACTAAGCAAAAAGTTGAGCGTAACAGTTTTAAGTGTACAACATTTTGCTTAAAGCTGCCAGAAGCAGAAATAACAAAATGTACTGAGGTGCTCGCCTTCCTTTAAGGCTGTCACTCGCATTTTAGCTTGGCAAACTAACAAATTTAATTACTGTCTGGCGCCACAGCAGCACCTTGTGATTAACCAAAGGACATCGAACGTGAATGCCACCAAAGTCTTAACTTGAGCTACCCAAAAGACGTAGAGTCAGAGCTATGCGAAGAACGGCTATCCGCAGAAAAATAAACTCTTTCTTAATTTGAAATTCCTCATCTGGCAGTTGTCAATGGATGAACAGCATAGAAAACAACAAGAAGCCTGTAAATACACAGAATATACACAGTGAAGGAGACAGAGATTCACACGCACACACACGTTTTCGCACACGTACCCAGAGCAACAAACGGAAACTACGAACGCTTGCGGAAATGCAGCAGCTTTATAAGGAAACAGCTCGGACAAGTTGGAAAGTTAGAAAAACAGACAGTCGGATAGGCGGACGGACGGGCAGACGACAGACGGCAGGCTGCAGGCAATGCACTTCTCTGCCAGCGGAGGCAGTCAAGTGGCCCTGGTCGCAACTGAAACTAGACGCCCGAGTTGTTATTTCTGATTTTGTTGGTTTTACTGTTTACGGGAGCTCAGCTGCGCCACGCTCCGTATAGCTGCAATGGGCGCCACTTGGCGGCTGACTTTGATTCTATTTAAAGGAAACCACTCGCAAATGGTGCCCGCTTGCCTTTCTGTCTGTCAGTACAAGTAATCTGGTGTGTAAATGAAAAGTGTATTGCCTGTTCGTGTTATGCAAATTGTTGCGGTTTTGTAGACGCTGAGGGATTGGCTACGTGTTGACCCTTGGCCCCTGATAGTTTTACCTAAAAAGTTGACTTCCTGGAATTAGGGTACTTTAAATATATTTTTAGTGTTGGCGCTTTGTTGGGCTGCCTACTAATGACTTAGTTAAAAACTTTACTATTCAAACTATAATTAAATTTGTATAGTTGGGAAAAACTTTTGTTTCAGTTTGAACATTCTGCATAAAGTATAAATATCAGTTTCTTTCTTGTCTTGTTTAAAGTATGTTCGCAAAAATTTGTTGTAAATTTATAAAACTACACAAAACAATAAGAGGAGAAGAGGGAGAGAGAGAAGAAGAGAGGGAGGAAAGGGTAAGAAAAGAGGGAGGAGAGAAGGGGAGAAAGAGGAAGAGGGAAGAGGGGAAGGAAGGAAGAGGAGGAAGAGAGAGGGAGGGAAGAGAGAGGAGAGGAGGGGGAAGAGGGAAGGAGAGGAGAGAGAGAAGAGAAGAGAGAGAGAGAGAGAGAAAGGGAGGAAGGGAGAAGAGAGAAAGAAGGAGGGAGAGGGAAGAGAGAGAAGAGGGAAAGAGGAGAGAAGGAGAGGGGGGGGGAGGAGAGGAAGAGGAAAGAGAGGAGGGAGGGAAGGAGAGGAGGAGAGGGAGAGAGAAAGGAGGAGAGAGAGGGGGGAAAGGGGGAGGGGAGGGGGAGAGAGGAGGGGGAGGGAAAGGAGGGAGGGAGAGAGGAAGAGAGGGGAGGGGAGGGAAGAGGAGGAAGAGAGAGGAGGAGGAGAGAGGGAAGAGGGAGGAAGAGGGGAGGGAGAGGAGAGAGAGAAGAAAGGGAGAGGAGAGGAGAAGAGGGAGAGAGAGGGAAGAGGGGAGAGGGGGGGGGGGAGGGAGAGGAGGAGGGGGAAGAGGAGGGGGGAGGAGAGAGGGGGGGAAAGGGGGGGGGAGAATACACAAAACAAAGTAAAAAAATTTGAAAACAAGTGGAAAAGAACTCACTTTGTAGTGGGCATAGTGAATATATGACTGTTACACTACGACAGGGACTTTCAAACTAATCAGTCGAATCAAGCTGGACGAAAATATGATTTTTTTGATTTGTGGTATGTAGCTTTTGGGGACGGAAGTGGACGAGGGCCAAATATTTTTAGCTCGATCCCTAAGATAGGCTATCTTAACGAGTCGAAAATTATGTGGTCAACTTTCAAATCTAACTGTGATTCTGTAGGGGGTATTAAAAAAGTTTCGCCGGAGCTTTATGTGCTCTTGCTTTTCTGAAAGACAGTCTGACAGCCGGATTAATCTAGTTGTGTAATATGTGTTATGTGATTGTGATTCTCCGAAAGACAGTCTGACATCCAGATTAATCTATCTGTACTAAGGATAATACAAGCTTTTAAAACTTGTTCATCCATTTCAACATATTGTCTAGAAGTACAGAAATGTATAATAAAATATATTTATTCTACTTACAAACGTTCTCAAAGAGCATAAAACATTCTCTTTATAAAACCCGAAATCATTTATTATTGAAAGCTCTTAAAGTGACTGGTACGATGACAAATCACAGCACTTTATCAAATTACAAATATGCATATCCTTTGTTAGAAAATATTACGTATACGCATCATTGAATGCTGTAAATTGAAAATAAAACCACAAGTACTCTAATTACAATGCATACGCTCGATTGAAACACAGTATTATAAATATTTCAAATGGGAATCAAATGTAATGGTAAATGTCTTAATGTGCAATTCTGTCTGTATATGTGTGTGTGTGTGTGTTTGATTGTATGGGCGGGCATTATAAAGGGCTTTGTGTCAAAGGCAAAAATGCATGGACTGTACGTGCAGTGCAAGCCAAATGTAAGCACGCACTTAATCATTTATGCACTCACACACACATACACATGCACAGAGCGACATTGTGTCTAGTTGTGTGTGTGTGCAACGGGTAAAGTTGACATTGCTCACGTACACTGAGTCGAGTCGTACGCGACTTTTACACGCGCTAGCAGCATTCTGCTTTTAAGTTTCTATTTCTTTGCCAACTAGCAGCATGCCATTAAAGTAAACTATGTGGCAAATGACAAATGCAACGTTGAAAGCAGCTGAAAATAGAAATTGAGAAAGGAAAAACTAAAAACCGAAAGTAGAGGAGAACCACAAACGTAGCACTGATGCATCATAAGTTGCCCATATACGTTTCGGCATTAATAAAGTTCAACATGAGCACACAGCGTTGAACTTGGCTGACAGATTCTTCCGCCACTCGTCATCTGTCTAATAAAACCCCACCTCCGGGCCAATATAGCTGACAATGGCAATGAGATGGTTTGCTAAAAGGGGATGTTTGTGCCACTTTTATTGGAATCGTATAAATGATGCCAACGTCACTGACTCTTTCACTCCTCACATTTACCTACTACTTGCCCCATTTGCTGCATTTTTGTTTGATTGTTTCATTTTTTTTTTTTTTTTTTGGCATGTGCTTCCGTTACTTTAATGTAGCTGCTGGCGTAGAAGGTGGCACTTGAGTAGGTGTCGAGAACAAAAATGACATCACGCGGCATGCAACTCACGACCAGCTAAATACTCAGCGAATTTCGTAATGAATTTTTCTAGCCACTTGATTGCGAGCTTGGCATGCCTGAAATCGTTGTTGGTGTTCAGTAAACAACAATTTTATGATAAACTACCAAGAATGCAAAATGCTGCCGGACGGAGGCTGTAATTAAGATGCTGTAAATAAATTGAAAACACTTGCAGATTAAGTTGACTGCTGTGATGGATGCAGGCGATAACATTGCAAACTTCAACTAAAAACTTTGAAAGTAATAAGTTCAGAAGCAGAGGAAATATTTGTTTCGCTGGGATATTGTTTTATGCAAAGTTACTTTTTACAGATTTAATTATACTGAGTTGAACAGTTTAAAAGGTATTTGGTAGCTAACAAATATTTAAAGATGTAAGCCTGAAATTCCAAAAAATAAATAAATATCTTTAAAAATATTGCAATTATTTGAGTTAAAATTAAAATTATTTAAGAATTTGGTTCTAATCCTTCGTTAATTTTTAACGAATTGCTTTACTATTTATTATACTCCAGCAATCCGTTGTGATTGTAAAACGAATCAGCTTTTATGCTTGATAAGAATATTCTAAGAATATTTGAATTTTCTTAAGAGCTTCATTAACTCCCAAGTGTCGCATAATAAAAACACAATTCATCATCATGAAAATTGTCCAAGTCATTTAATTTAATTTAATTTAAAGCGCCCGCAATTCGTTGCATACTTTGAAGCGTCGTCAACCCGCTGACGCTGACCTAGTTCCGAGGCACTCGAACTGCTCCTCGGGCTATCCGCTGTTGGCGTTTTTTTGCTCGGCTCGCACTTGAAGTTCATAGCCTGGTTGAAGTTGTTTGCCTTGGTTTGCTTGTATTTCAAGTTTTGCTGAAAATAAACCCGCTGTTCGTTGTCGCCTTTGCATATTCTCATTAAGCGCATTACGCGCAAGCACAAAAGCCGCCCAAGTTGGATGAATGTTTTGGCCACGTTCTGGCTGCTCTCTTTCATGTTTATATATACAATTTTTTCTTGCCACTTTGCCTGCAATTTGGTATTATTTATTTTTAGTGCACTCCACATCTTGCTGCAATTATCTGGTCTGATGGTCCTTAGGCGCGGATTTCAACGCTTTTGCCATTTACATAATTTACAACTTGCGCTCGCGTTCCTGCTACCATTTTCCTTTTTTTTTTTACGATTTTTTAAGTGCCCCTGGGTCGCGTCTGCAGTTTTTTCTATCCTCAGCCTGACACATATTTATTTTTTTTCTTTTCTGTTTCGTTTGCTTTTCAGCGTGAGTTTGTAAGTTTTTTACAGCTGCATGCACCTTGACAAAACAGCAGGCGACTGCGCTGGGGATATGCGTGTGTGCGCGCATTTCCGTTTCCGGCAAAACATGTAGTACAGTTTTGTTGGGCTCTGCTTCTGTCTGTGCATGCTGCTCATACGCAACATAGCCGCACCGAATGGCTGTAAAACTGTAATTGACTCGGGCTATGCAAAATTTATTGGCTGTCAGCTCATTCGACGCTGCCGCCGCTTATGCATGCAAATTGTCAATGCCACCAAGTGCGATTGTTGCTCCGTTTTTTCTCCTTTTTCCTCACACTTTTTGTGTAACATTTTCGTTTTTGTTTGTTGCATCCTGCCACATGATGTGAGTGACATTTTGTGCTTATGAAATGAAATGAAATTTGAGCCTCATTTAATTTCTTCTTTTACTACTCTTTAGTAAGTTGATATGATATATATATGTAGTATGTGTGTGTGTGTGTGTGTAAGTGAGTGAGCGTAGCAGGGTGTTGAAACGCATTCAGCTTCATTGTTTTATGTGAGCTCCTATCGTTATGTTGGTTCCGCTTAGAGCACAATGCGCAATTGTCGCCTCATTTATTAGGACAACTTCCGCAATGATTACAAATAACGAAAATATCACAAACGACAAATGGATACTTATTTTTTGGGATACCGCCTTTGGCTCAATTTTTTGTACCCTTTTTGTATGTGGGTACATTAAATAATTGTGAGTTTGATTGAGCAACCATGAAATGTTAACATATAAGGAATAACATGAAAAAAAAAACTTTAGTTTTATTTCGTACACACACTTATAAGCGTAGGTATAACATCAGTTATGTGTTTTATGTGTGTTTTATTAAAACAAGGAACAGGCGAAGAATACAGAAATATGAAGTTTTAAAATTGTGACTCAAACAACTAAAATAATATTGTCAATCAATAAAATTTATTTATTTTTTTTTGTTTAGTGTATTACATATGCCAGGAATCAGCCGGGAGTATTGGCCATAACAAGGCAGTTGGAGTAAGTGTTCAGGCCGCAACTTAACAAATGAACAAGGTTTTTTTTTTTTTTTTTTTTTTTTTTTTTTTGTTTTTTTTTATTTTTTTTGTTTTATGGAAAAAAATTAATAATTAATTACAATTACAATTACTCCGAAATGGAAGATCAACTGCATTATAAAAATTGCCCGATAATACTAGAATGATTAAGCCTTTGCATTCAGTAAATATGAATTTATATTTATCAGTTGCCACACACCAAAGTTTCTATTAGTATAAAGTATAAAAAAAATGTTAAATGCACAATATCTTTGATTTCTAGCATTTTGTTAGTGTATTCAAGAACTGTCCCTGATCGAATTTATTACGTTCTTGTTATTCCTACAACAGTTCCATTTTCTAAATACAAATATCAATAATCATACGATACGAGTACATATGTCAACACACAGGACATCAGATACGCCTTCAGGCATAGCTTGCGCTTCATTGAACACTCCAAAATGATAACAATAACATCACGGAGCCGACGTCAAAACAATTGTGAATTCGATGTGCGTAGCAGCTACCACACTCTCCATCAGTATTGGCCCTGCAGTGGCTCCCAGGCGAGCATGCAAAATACAAATCAATTAGGCGTTAAAAAGAAAATAAAAATAGCGTGAGCCAGAAAACAAAAAGAAAACATCCCAGTCTTAAGGCAAACGAACATCCTGACATGTACACACATATGCTTGTTACTGCGTGTGTGTTTGTGCATGTGTGTACGTCCTTTTGTTTATTTGCCGCTCTGTAGCTTCTTGGAAGCCCATGACGACGCCTACTTAATGGTTATCAGTGAAACGCTATTAACGCCAAGTTGATTTATTGCAATTTAATTTTGTTTCAATTTGGCCATGTTCGATTATTTTATTCCACAAATTATGTGCAGACACGACTGGGGCGTGGTCGGCGCTTAGCTGCGTAGGCGTAGACAGACCCCTGATTATTTATAGCGCTGGGCCACATGATTTACTTCAAACTGAAAAGTTGCCCGGAAAGTTTCTTTGCAGATTGCACAACGTTTTTATTGCTAGACAATAAAAAGGCAACGTATTTCGTATTTTCGTATTTTGTATTTTCTTTAATTTGTTTACTTGTTTGCTTTTTATGTGATTTTTTATTGGTTCCCTTTAACGCTACTTAGCGCTATTAAGCGCCAGCTTGCTTGGCAAATTGCTCAAACTGATTGAGCAACTGATTTCCATTTGCTTGCTTTTTAATCCTCAATCAAGTGCTCAACGAGCCTCTCTAGCATTTTCTGGCAGCTAGAAATTCCTTTGAGCTACAATTGAATTTTTCCAACTTATATAAACTACAAGTTTTGTGCGCGTGAAAAATATATATATTTATGTATAAAAAATATATATCTATATGTGTGTGCACACATAAAGTATAGGAACTTTTGACTTTCAATGTATAAAGTTGAGCCTTTGTGTATGCTACACTTCTTGCCACGTTCTTAGCTCTAGCTAAAGAAACATAATACACTCTCGTTAAAGTATGCGTAGAGCTGTAACAACAATTCTAGTGGTTTGCTATCACGCTTTAAGTGTCGAGTATTTGGAGTGTGAAAGAGATATTGATTGGTTTTTAATGGGAATGCAAAAATATGTTTGCATATGCGATGGGTGTGCCATTTTGACATACACCTTTAAGTTTTTGAATTCAAACTAGAATTTCAACGAAATATTATTCTAAATTTACTTGATTTCTGAATTGAAATAAATTGGCTGTGAGTGTTTGAGACTAAGTTATCAAACACTCTCTTCTTTAAAGCATTCAGTATAACTCAAAGCAATTCAATGACAAATTTCTTCGGAAACATTCAAGCCTAGTCATACGTATCATCATACAATCATAAATATCATCAAAAATAAATAAGAATGAACAATGTGGGAGATTTGCTAGTACAAACTCCAAAGTGTCGGCAGCATTCAGATGGAAAAACTACTTTTGGGCTATTAGTTTTATCTAGTTCTTTGGTGACACATCCCAAGCTCGTCAAATCCAGCATTTCTCCTTTTTTTGTGACCGGGGTTTACCCACAAATGCCTTAAATGTACAGTTTGTATTCAAAGTTGTAGGGATGGAATTAAATTAATTAATAAGTAAATTAAATTAAATAAAATTATTCGCACCAAGAATATTTAATTTTGTTGTATATATGCAAGTGTGTATATAATCTCCTAAGCCCAACGCTTTTGATATTAATTTAAATTTTTTGATAACTCGCTGCACCGTATTTTTAATTATCGCCCTACCATGCAATTCTCATAAATTATAGAACGTTCTTACAGGCTACGATTATAGGTGTCTTACCTAATGATATCTAGAGTTAATTTATTGCTCTTAAAGTGAACACCACTAAAATAGCCTGTAAATGTAATTAATCTAGTTATTTTAATTTACAGCTGCTCCAAAATTTATTCGGTCCGCTAAAAGTATTTATTATGTTTCAAGCCGTGTCACAGCTTGTTACACACAATCAATTGGAGCTTTAATCAAGCCTCGGGGGTTGTTGGCAAAGTTTGCGACCCCTTTTAATTGAGCACATTAGCCATAAGAAAACATGGGGTTCAAAGTTCAAGCGTGACAAATAAACCAACAATTAACTTTAATAGCCATTTTCCCCCAATCCAAGCAGTCAAGACTAAAGCCATGAGAATATATTTGTGAAATTAACACTTTCGCTCATTCTTGAAGTTATTGTTGTTGTTTGTCTGTCGTAAAGTTTGACAATATATCGTTTAGGTGTGAAGGGGGCATAGCAGGCTGATAGATGCCAAGTTCAAGGGGCAAATTATTGCAATTAGCCAAAAAACTGGCTTATTGATTTTCTTATCCAAGTGAGACTTGCAAATTTGAAGAATGAGCGCGCACCCTTGCCAAAAAAAAGTGTCAAATAGAAATGATAGAGGCAGGCGCCTTACGACTTAGAACATTGAACCGAAGAATATATGGCGTATGAGCATTGAACTGGAGAATGGCGGCCTTGAGGCACAGTTAATGAGCTGCCAGAAGTCAGCGAAGCTGAAAAGTCTATAAACATTAAAGACCCATCAAAAGGCAACATTAAGGCACACCTCAGGCAGGACACGTAAGTGACACGGAAGTGCAGTGACATAGAGAAAGTAAATAATAATAATATTTCAAAAGGTACCGGCCGACAATAACAATCATAGCGGAATAATCGAGAGCACGCACTGCGGCAGCTCAATTGACAAGCTGAGCTGGACACGACTAGATCTTGATGGCAACAAATCCTAAGCCTTACAAATCGCCCTCCCACACACACGGAGAGCTCGGCGCAGGCGACGTGCCAGATAAAACTCTTGTCAAAATGTATTTTATGGCGGAATAAACCCTGCGGCCTGTAACGTTGCGACGTTCCGAAGACGTTGGGATGTTGCACGTTGTGTGGCATTCTTAATAAAATTGCTGCTGCGTCCATTTCTTAACGTGGCTAGGAGCAAATAATGTTGTTAGCTCATCTTTCCGCTCACCAGCTCGTCCCATGGGCCACATTCTCAGTTCTCAGTGCTAAGCCCGGGCCACTCGAGAACTCGTTGTCCTTGTGGCAAATTTGTTTTGTCAACAATGGCGTTGGCCTGAATGCAATTAAGTCCAACTATGCACGTCTGTTGCTGTTGCTAAAAAAATATGCTTTAATTTGTGTTAAAGCACTGCAAGTGTAATTACTGCGACGCCCTTGCCCACCGCGCTAACATATGCTTATTTACTGGTCCCAGTGCCGGACAAATACTTCAAGCCCTGCAAAATAAACAACCCGAATGGCAGCCAACACTCTCGTCTCTCGTCTAGGACGCCTGCCTGTCTGCTGTCCTTGCGCAAAATGTAAGCATGCCGCTCAGCGTTGTAATCGCAATTACCGCTGCCCACTGCCACCACATTGCCGACTTGTGGCAAATTAAATTGTTAAAAGGGGAGTCAATATCCCAGCAACAAGCCGACAACTCGCAGCCCTCGGTTAATGATGCCGCTTTGTGACCGCTAAGCGTTTAACCTTCAGACGCAGCGTCGTCGTCGAGACACGTGATAAATGTTGAAGATGCATATATGTATACATCAAGTAGGTACATTTATACAAACATATACAATTCATATACATATACATTTTACACATGCTTTTGCTGTTCTGCTTTTCACACATGCTCAATTTTGCTTGGCAAATAAGCTTAAGACAATTTTTGATGATACAAATATTGATGTATTCTCAAAACTTACTCTCCAAAAATGCCAAAAAGTATAATATCCAAAAATTCGATCTCACACGAAAGTCATGAACATTAAATAAACCAATTCAAGGCTTTACAACATAAATGCAGAATTCATCTTGAAAAAAAACTATGACAAAAAGAAATTTAAAATAATAAGGTGTTTCCATTTGGATAAAATCATAGAAGTGTGCAAAATACATTACTTGATAAATTTTAATGATGCAAGCTAGTTTCAATTTCCTATAAACAGCTCGAAGACGACGTCACAGCAATGAAGTAAACCAAGGGCAACGCCTGCTATTGGAATATTATCAGGTAAACATTTGTTGGATTTTCAAATATTCCTTACGTGATGCCCGACAAAGGCTCAATTAATGTTGGCTTTTGATGGCCACATTGGCCAAAGGCCGCTATTGTTGTAACTTTTATGTGTTTGTATATTATAAGCACATATAGCACAACATGACGTCGTAGATGGCCAGGCTAAAAATAAATGTGGAATATGAAAAACAAGTGCTTCGAGTCCTTGAGACGCCAGGCAACGCAGAAGGCTCAGCAGGCCCATGGAACATTGAGTAACGACTGGCAGGGTCATTAGCGCGACTCGCACGTGTGATTATCTGGCCAAAACTCTTGGCCAGCGGCAATTTTCGTCTGCTGATTTAATAGATAGGCGCCGCCCAAAAGAAAGAACCATTGCCAAAATTAAATTTTAAAGCATGCTCATACCAGTAGCTAATAGGCAAGTGTGTGTGTGCACAGTGGGCACGAGCCGAGCTCGCATACATGCCAAGCAAATAGCCTGGACATGTACTGACCAAGTGCTCAGCTCTCAAGCAATATAAGTAGCTGCGTGTGCGGCTGCATAATATGCTTCGATTTTGCCTGCAAACAAATATAAAATTGCGCAATGTTTTCTTTTTGCTCCCGGCTAATCGGGCGTGTATGCGTTTGTGTGCTTGTGATGGAAACTTAGGAAGCGAGTGGAAAAATCCAGAAGCTACCAGGGAAAAGCTTCATGCACATCCAATGAAATTGTTTCCCATACCAGTACCCAAAATAATAGCCAAGCATGGTTAAAGCCCCTGGTTTGTTTTCGGATACAGACAGATACTTTTATATGGATAGCATTGCAGTCCATTCAAGCTGGCCATGGTCAGCAGTTGCTCGCAGATTTGGCTTGAGCTGCCACATTTGACTTTGTCTAACCTTTTGGGCGCCGTGTGGAGAGTGTGATGCAGTTGTAATTGGCATATCTGTGTCAGAGCCATCAACAGCTCAATGTGCCAAGATTAGCCCCCAGGGTATGGCCTTGCCAATGTGTGTATGCTTGCGTGTTAGAACGGACTTGTTGACTCGCTTTAATGGAATCTATATACTATGTTTATACTCAGATTATTGGGTTGATTTAATCAACATTTAATTTACTTTGGATCATTTATGAACATACAAACATTTCTTTTACTCTTTTCGAATATCATTGAATATATATATATATATTAAATGTATATTCAAAGCTATATGTAATATATTGAATATATATATATATATTAAATGTAAGCTTATGTAATATATATAATAGTCAATAAACTGCATAATGACCTAAATAGGTTATTGGGCTAATCAAATTAATATGTGATTTACTCTTTGACTCTCTTTGGCCAGGCGGCGTATGATTTATATTTATTTTTTACTGCTATATATCTTAAAAGAATATAATATTAAAGTAGAATAGAATATAAAAGAATATAATAAAATGGAGTAGAACAAAAGTTCAAAGAATAATCGATCCCATATTCTATGTTCTTATACGTAGCTATCTTGAGCACTCATCTCTAATGTTACTATTTCAGCTTCTATACTTAAGTTAAGTCAGTCAGTTAATGTGTTTGGGATCGGTGCAAATATACAAAAAAATCCCCTTTATAAACCATTTTGAGCATTTGTCAAGCAGGAGGCACAACTAAGCTTTTTAAATTACAAATAAGTGTAATTCTTAAGCTGAACCGGGCCAAGTAAATACTACCCGTCACTAAACCCTTTTTGACAACAATTTTCCTATCCTTTTGTTCTGCAGCTCAGAATTGTCAAGCAGCTAATTTGCTGTCTTATGGATGTCTAGAAATTTAATATTATTATGACCATTCATTTTTTTTTTGTGTTTTGCTTAGTCTGGATCAATGATAGAGGACACACTTATTTTCAGATTGTTATTTTTAGGTTCTGTTTTTCATTCTACTGAGTAGAAAGCAAAGAAAATTCTTCCTCAAATTTAAACAAATATATATAATATTTTAGGAATCATAGCCGCATAACCTTTTGCTTGTTTTGCCCACAACAATAAAAGGCTATAAGTAAATATTGCCTAAAAATCAGTTTCAGAGTCAGATGTATGCAATATGTCATAACTATGAAAAATCTATTGCAAAAAGCCAAGATGAAGATAAATTATATGCTTACCCTTGCGGTCCTTTTTCAAGGATACTCTTATTGGTGGCACATAAAAACTATCACTCAAATCAATAAGCTGTTGGCATTTGTAGTCTGGGCCTTCTTTGATTTTTTTTTATAACTTTGGTATTGTTGGCCAGACGGACGCGGAGAAATGGAGAGGGTCTTACTTTACTCTTTGTTGGCCATATGTTGTCAGTGGGTCTGTGTGTGAATTTGACTGCTTTCTTTGCGTGGTGCTCATTTAAATAGATCCAAATTTATGGCAAACACCGAAACACACACACGCACAAGCACTTTGAGCGATTGGCGCGCTTTAGCTTGGCTTACAGCGGCATCTGTGCGACTGTAGAGTGCCGGGTATGCAGGAGGGGCTGCCTTGGGTTTAAGGCTATTTCCGTTTTAACAATGGCTGTTCGTTGGCGTGATTTATACGACGTAGCGTGTAGAGATTTCATTACACTTTCGATGCGTGCCGCACTTGGAGAGGCTGGCTCCATTTTTATGACCGCCTCGATCCAAAAAACGGAAGTTTAGTTTAATCGAAGTTGTTGTCACGACTTGCGACCGCTGATTGATTGCCCAATTGATAAGCCAGGCGCCTGGCATGCAAATTAACTTAAAGTGCGCCACACAACTTTCTACCCCAATTTCGATTCTAATTTGCAGCTGCGAAACAAATGACATTTGCCAAACATTTGCCTTATTATTGTTCGTTGTCATTTTGGGCCAAAGTGAGATTCGTGTCGCTCATTTTTAGCATGCACAAAATTCAAATTTCCACCAAAAAACATGGCAACAGCTGCCGGCTGTGACCCCACCATCAGGAATTTTGTCTGCCCTTGTCGTCTTCTGTTTGATTTTGCGGCAAGCGAATAAAAAAAATAAACTTTGCAGTTTGGAACGCAAGTCGTTCACATGCATTGTGTATGCGAGGGTCGTATGGCAAGTAAATTTCACTTAAAACACAACACAACAAAAATATTCCTGCCATAACTCGAAAATCTCAATCGATTTGAAAAGCACCTAAAATCGAAACGAAATTAAATCAAGTATTTTTACGATACATCTTTGTATTAGGCCATTCAATACAATAACTATCAATGTATTTTACACATATCCATCTGTCCACTCTACAATTTATTACATTTTAACAAAACATATTTTGAGATGTCCCTCTTTTCGTGTGAAAACTAAATAAACAAAAATTATATTTTAAATGTATTGAATAATAATAATAATACTAAAATGAACGCATTTTCAAAAAGTTTGGCAACTTAACTTAACTTCACTCAGACTGTTGTGATCCACCCACGAAATGTTTTTTTTATAAAATCAATTGAACTCAATGAAAAAGTTTATATAAAATAAATTTGGGCGGCTGTATTGCAACTTGTCTTCGGTTTCAATGCATAAATTAGTTGAATACGCTCCGCGCAGATGTGCTGCCTGAGAAGACAATGACAAGCAGGAGTTTTTTTATTCTTTGGGTACCCACCTCATAAAAATAGAAAGAATTCAAGTTGTCCAATTCACCCGCATATGGCAACGTTAAGTTGTCGCCTGATGTCGCTGCCGACTGAAAATCGCTGCCTGGCGTTGTTGTTGGTGCTGTTGTTGGTGTTGCTGTTGTTGTTGCCGCTGCTGTCGTCTGGGCTGCACTGGCGGTCGTTGGCGTCGGCGCCAGCATCACTTGTGAGATCGCAGGTGTAAAATATGTCAGATTAACTGCAGCCTCCGCTGGCGCTGTGCCGGCTGCTACGGCAGTCAACGTCAACTGACTGCCATTGGACGCCTGGGGTTGTGGCAGCATGCCCGACGACACGGAGGCCAGCGTATAATAGAGCGAGCTATCGAAAAGCCTCAGATGCAACATGCCGCCCGTGTTTGTGTTGTACCTTAGGTGTGAGCCATATCAAATAGATTGGAGCTGCAATGAAAATTGAAAATACATTTATATAATCACATAGCACATAAAACATGTTTAGTTCAATGACAATTGCTCTGCCATAAGACCTGTAAAGCTCTGGTATTTAAAAACCATTCATAAGTCCACAGCTGCATAATAAACGCTTTAAGCACTTGCTGGCATTATGCCAAACACTTGCCCCACGGTTGACAAGGCGCTTGTCTGGGGACTGGGATTGGTTTATTGTTTGGATCTGGGTTTTCGCACCAGCCGCTGCATGTCATATGTGTGTGTGTGTGTGTATGCGTGTGTACGAATTTTGTATATTTGTCTGTTCAGCTGGATTAATTTCAGCTCAGGTCGTGTACTGAAGCTTGTTACAAATGTGGCGCCTTATGCGACTTTTGTAGGTGCCAAACTTTGGCGCTAAAGAATGATAAGGGTAAGAATTAAAAAAAAGTCCCTCCCTAATTTTATGTTTATCTTTCAAAGCTGGGCAAAGCGCAAAAATATGGAAAGCAAACTTTTCAATGTATAAAATATATTTTTTGTAATTTAAATTTGACTTATTATTTCTGTTATAATATCAGAAATGGGAGAACAAAAATATTATTAAAAGTCAAAGATAAATAAATATTAAACATAAATAATTGCATGCGCATTTTAAGTTTTTGCAGACTTTATATATTAATTTAGTGTAGTTTGTTCTATGATAATTATTTGGTATAGTAATTTGATAACTATGCTCATTACTATACTCATTTTTAATATATCATCTGAATTGAATTTAATAAATATAACATTGCGATTTAATCTTATGTTTTGAGAGTTTGTCGCTCGGTTGGGCATACTGTACTTTATAAGTACATATTGTAATGAAACTAAAAGTAAACAAGTAAGAGGTTCTAGTCGGGAGCTCCCGACTAGGGGATACCCTGAACCCTCATATTCCAACACCAAATGCAGCGCGCGCTTATAGATAGAGAGTAGCGGGGAGGTGGCGATAGGTATAAAATGAAAGATAATCGATATATATATACTTTTCTAGAAGCTACATGTCAAGTTTGGTGACTCTAGCTCTTATTATTTACCAAAATTGCTTAAAAAACAAGATTTCGATATACATTTTTATCGATTACTTGGAAACGGGGCAAGTTATCGATTATCGGAAACAAACTCGATCTGCGTAGGAACTAGGAGCACCTACATCTAAAATTTCAAGTCTCTAGCTCTTATAGGTTCTGAGATCCTTGCGTTCATACATACGGACGGACGGACGGACGGACGGACGGACGGACGGACGGACGGACGGACGGACGGACGGACGGACGGACGGACGGACAGACAGACGGACATGGCTAGATCGACTCGGCTATTAATGCTGATCAAGAATATATATACTTTATGGGGTCGGAGATGCTTCCTTCTGCCTGTTACATACATTTGCATTTTGCACAAAAACATAATACCCCTTTTACCCATTTTTAATGGGTTCAGGGTATAAAAATAAAAAATGAGCTGTAAGATAAAAATAAAGCCACATAAATTCCCCCTACTCGTTATCATTACTTATCGAACTCAATAATGCACACAGTCTTATATAATGCATGCTTGTTTAAATTTTATTATTGTATTCACCTAGTCATAAAGCTGCTCGTATTAAATACTACTAAATCAATTATTGAGAAATGTATCAACACAAAACAAAGTATAACTTGCAAACGAGATGTATTATAGCTGCATTAGCGACACTTTTCTTAGATACCATAAGAACGCATAAATACGGTTAGCGTGATCTTGAACTTTGTCTGCTCATTGAGTTAAAATATCACGTATCCAGAGAGATTATCAGCATGTTACTAATTGAATTTAACATATGCAAGTCCTGACCCCAGCGGACATGCAACTGATTGTTAGATTGTTCATAGCTGATAACAATAACTTTAACAATTAGATTATTGCCAACAATGGCAATGTCATGGCAGCACGCACGTCTGTGCAGGCCAACAAAAGGACCTCTGAACTTTCAGTGGGGCCTTAAAACTTATGTGCATGCATATGTGACTCTGCGTCTGTCTGGCTGTCTGTCTCCCTTTGGCTCGTGTGTGTGTGTTCTTAAATGTCTGGTGTGACCTTTGACAGCGACTTAAAATTAAAATCGCTACGAGATGTCAACTTATTGGCCACAGGCTGCCGAAACGTGCATGAATTTGCCAAATAAATTATATTAAAAAAGCAAACAAAGTTTGTGGTCAGGTAAGCGCTTCACTAATGCGGGCACGCAACTATTTTGGCAATGATTTATTAGCACACGTATAGCTCAAGTGTGTGTGTTAGTGTGCTTGTGTGGTGTGTCTGGCTTGCCTGCTTTCATTTGGACACATTCAATTTAGTCGAGTGGATGCCGCCTAGGGGTGTTTGAGGCGTGGCCTCATGTCGCCACTTTCAATGCTTATAAATGTATCATTTTTTATTGCATTTTACATGCGCATAGTTTCATTTGGCACATGGCCAACAAATGCTTTGCAGCGTCTGTTTTATGTTTCATATATGTCAAGCAACTCGTTTTTTACTCTGCTAACCCGCTCCCCGTAACGTGGCGCCTTTGTGGGTGCTGACAATACAGCTGGCGGGTAGTGCATTGCATAAAATAATTACTAGAAATGTGCTACTGAAGTGTCACTTAAGTGCTAACGCTTTGAAGTGCAGCTCTTTTAATGCGTATAAAAATATGATATATTGCGCATACGCAACGTTTGAGTTTATTTATGAAATATGCGACATTGCCACATTGCGCAAAGTTTTTCCTGCCTGAATGAGAAAATATTTTGTTGTTGCAAGTTGAACTTTATGCTTTTGTATAGTTAAGCGGCTTTACGCTGAGAATGCTTTATTTTCTTTAAATTTTTCGAAAACTGTTAGTACGATTGCCTTTGTGTATTTACAGTTATTTAGAAGTACATTCTATTTTTAGTTCTTTACCGAGTTATGTAAACTAAAAACAGTGAGTTGCAGCCTTAACTAAAATAATCACACAATTATGTATATACATATATTATAAAAATTCTTGTTTGCTTAATTTGAAATTTTTGTATTTCTAATTCAAATAGTAAAAAACACCTAAGGGTAAATATTTATTATTTGGGCAAGAAGATTAAAGGATTATTTTTATACCACAGTTTTGATTTTTGTTTATTTTTTTTTAACATTTAAATGCCTTTTTTTTATCTTTTTGAATAAAATATGCCTTTTTATTGTTATTTTGCTACTTTATTTTAAATTTTATAAACAATAAAGGAAGAATATGAGAACATATTAAGAGTAATGAAATAAAAAGTGTTCTACAAAAACTAACTACCTAAAATACCGCAACCCTTTCGTTGATTTGATCCGAAATACAAATATGATGGCATATGCTTACTGAGGTAAATGCTCTGATGCAAAGATTCAATCAGATATTTAAAAGGAGACTGCCTAGATTTATGTATGCCTTATTTCTCTTGGTTAATTTCCATTTTTTATCAAAAGGATTGTATCTTTTCCAGTGTTTGGAAGTAAATTTTTTTGTTTCTTCTTTCCAAATTGCCTATGCAAATCTGCAGACTAAATATTTCTTTATATGTAGTTGCTATATGCATATGTAAATCTGGGAAATCCCTTTAAAGAAATAATCGTCTCAACCCATTTGGACTTTGCATAATCAGTTTGGCATTTAAGTTTAAGGCTATTGTTGCTGCTGCTGTTTGTGTTAATGCGCATTTAATTTGCATGCAAAATATATGAAATATCAGTCAAAGCCGCTATTCATGGCCTCGACACGAGTTGGTGCCAAGCCGCCATTGAGCATTTGATTTTTTTTTTGTTTTGCTATGCGCTTTAGCGTAATTTGATTGACATATTTTGACTAAGCTGTCAGCGAAAATGCAGACAGCTTCAGACAATAAGATGCCAAATTTCTGTGCTGTGACACTTTTCTTGCTTGATTTCTTTTTCTGGCACTGACGTTGGCTTATTTCTCGTCGAGTGTTGTTGCTACAACTGGCGCTATCAGCATTTACTTTGATGGGATAAATCGGTGCAAAAAGCGCTTAAATGAATGCAGAAGCCTTTTGTCCAGCTGTTTTGATGCCTTCAGCAGCAAATGAACAGCTTTAAAAAGAAAAAAAAAATAGAGAAGGGGAGACTAATGGATGAGTGTGTCATCAATGCAGGCGTTTGCCACACAAATCCGACAATTTGGCAATCTGACTAGCTCACAGTTTTAAGAGCAGAGATTTCGCCTTTGTTAGTTGGGACAACTTTGGCTGTAACATTGTGCAACGTTGCGTATGCGTCATAAAATCCGAGTGCAGCAGCTGCTGCTGCCACTTACACATGACTTTACTGCCACTTGCAGCATATTTATGTTTTGTTTTGTTTTCGCTTTTGATTGTGACCGCCATTATATTTAAGCCATTACGTTGTCTGCCGCAGCGCTTGGCTTTAACGCGTCCAGTCTCAATTGTCGAGCAGTCGCAGGACACGGCGTGGCGTCGCCAGGCTGCCACGAAATGAAAAATTGATTTTACTGCAAAAATACTAGCAGCGGCAGAAACTTTATTGGGTCAGCAGTTTGTCCACGTTGTATCTGTTGTTGTATTGTTTCCCTATTTTTTTTTTAACTTATGCGCTGCTTTGTGCTGTTTGCGTTATGTTTATGGTTGGGGCCGAGATCTCCTTTTTGCCCCCTTAGACTTTTGCGTCATATGTGCAATTGCAGTTCATGGCAATCAGCACTGTAACGACACAAATTTAGTATTTCATTTCAATTTTATGGAGCGTGACGTGTGCTTGCCACATAAAGGATAATTGGCAGTCGAGTAAGCCATGGAGACTTGCAAGTGCTTCCACAAAAATGAACATATTAACTGCAACATTTTTTGTTTTTTCTCTCATATTTGAACTTGCTGACAGTCAAACAAAAGAAAAAACCATATCTACGTATAAGATGACATTTCCAACTTGACTTTGTCTTTTTTACCAGACGTGCAAAGCTCTTCAAAACTTTATGCTTGCATTCAATCTGGTAGACAAAATGTTTAGTCACTTAAAAGCTTTTAAAGCCACATCATGCAACAGATTTAAGTTAGGATACAAGTGTATACAAGTGTATAACTTCGCTTACGTTGCCTCTTAATGCCTCAAATTGGTTTTAATGGTTTAAGAAAATTCAATGCAATCACAAAATCATATTTCATTAAACTACATAACAACTTTCCTGGGAATCTTAGCCGGATGAAATGCTTGAGCCACACTTGATGGCGCCACAAGTTGTGGAAACTGTGAGCGAGACTTTAAAAAACAATAGTCTTTTTATCACCTTACCAATTACATTGAAAATGGTTTTCAAATTCGTAAATTTTTCGAGTTACTGCTTTCATTTATTCCTAATCAATCGGCTTATTTTATAGCTGATTTTCAATTACTTAATATCGTCTATTCCCTTAATGGGAAATATTCTCATGGAAAATGTCTGACAAAATTAGTCTGGTCTACAGCCTGTTAATGGGACAGTCGCGCATCTTAAGTACCCACTAATTTTAAATCTAAATGACAGACAGAAATAGTCGCACGTAATTCGAAACAAAGCCTTTGGTAAATTTTTGGTATTAAATGCCTTGCCTATGGCCAAAGTCAGCCCATTTTGCTGTCTCGATGGTAACAGCAAATGAAATGTATTTATACGCTGTAGGCCAAACACAAAAGGGTATATTGAAACTAAGAAGTAAAGAAGCTAACAACAAAATGTTCAGCTTACTTGGATTAAATTTGTATAGCACACTTTAAGTCATTTGGGCTTATCTTATTGTTAACTAACTCCAAGTAGTTTAAGTATCTGCTTGTCGAACACTTTTTCCTATTTTCAGTTATTTACATACCAAGTAGGAGGCGCAGCGAAATTTAAAACTTGCAGGCTTCCCGCTCCTTGGAAACTTTTGCAGCATCTTCGTCCTGGTCTGTGCTTCGTTTGGTGTCCCCAGTGACCAAAATGCCGACGCGTCTGTCGACGAGCGGCATTCAATGGCATTTTATTTTATTATTACACACAGGTGCTTGTGCATTTATATTCAAATTTGTAGCACCTGTAAAACAGTTTGAGAAACAATGAAGCTACAGCAGACGCCGGCAAGGGTACGTTCTTGTCTGGCACACACACACACACTTGGAATGCGTGTGTGTAGCTCCGGCTGTGACCATTTGCCAAAAGTTAGACAAATATACTTAAATATGTAAACCAAATAGCATCGAAACATTTGCCACTCGAGATTAGGTTTACAGTCGCAACCAGCGGTAAATTTAAAGTTTGCGCTCTTATCAATTGCCAGACATTATGATTATTACTTCGCCAGAAAAAGTTTGGCTTACTCGTGTCTGAGCTGGCTGACATTTAGGCAGCTTGGTAACAGCAAAATACACGATTTTGCTCTATAAGCTGACAGCACTTTATTTAGCAACTGTACCAAAGACCAAAAGTAAGCACAACAAAATAAAAGAAAAGAAAAATGCGTATACGACGTGTTGCCTAGACAGACGTGTGGGCGGCATTTAAATGGGCGCTGCTGCCCAATTCCACATTCTTAGCTGTATTTAAAGCTTGCTCGACAAAACCAAAAACAAAAACCAAAATAACGGTAAGCAATTGATAAAGCCATGCGACTGCCTAGTTGATTTATTATTAATTTTCGACCTATACACACATACAGACACACACCCACATAATACACTTGCCCTTTTTATATTTACGTGCTTATCGGCGT